>OX333077.1:19309956-19697127 GCA_946863875.1 Alloplasta piceator | reverse complement strand
GGACCCATGAGAATTTTTTTAGGGGTTGTAGACAAGGTTTTTCTTAAAAAAGCTCCTCTCTCTCTCCTTTTTTCTTGAAGAAGCTCCTTTCTTCTTGAAGAAGCTCCTTTCTTCTTGAAGAAGCTCCTTTCTTCTTGAAGAAGCTCCTTTCTTCTTGAAGAAGCTCTTTTTTATTGAAAAGCTCCTATTTATTGATAAGCTCCTCTTTGTTGATAAGCTTTTTAAGTATTTAAAAAGCTTCTTTTTACCCAAAAAAAACTCCTATGCATAACCCATAGGTAGCCCATAAGGCATTTTTAGGGGTTGTAGACGGGGTTTTTCTTTATAAAACGCTTTTTTAAAGAAGCTCCTTGATAGTCGAAAGCTCATTTTTTTCTTTAAAAAGCTCCCTTTTCTCAAGAAAGCTCCTATGCAAAACTCACAGTTAACCAATAAAAATTTTTTCGGCTCTGTAAATGGTTTTTAAAAAAAGCTCATTTTTATTTAAAAAGCTCCGTTTTTTCTTTCAAACGCTTTTTTTCTCAAATAAGCTCCTATGCAAAACTCACGGTTAACCCATAAGAAATTTTTTTAGGGGTTGTAGACGGGGTTTTTCTTCACCTAGCACCTTTCAGCCAACATTTGGCACCTTATTTTATCTTTAGCAATAATCTTGTATGCGAAAAAGACCAATTAGTACTTTTTAGGGGGTGAGAGCAAGCAAGTTTCTTCAACTCTCAATTTTTTATATCCGATTATCCTAATCAATTTTTGTGCAATTTATCTTCAAACAGCTCACGCTATAAATTATCCGTCAACATTTTTCCTATCGCAAAATTGGTGGAAAGTTAAGAACCCTTTTTTTCTATTCTCAATTTCGTAAAATCCTCTATGAGGAGGTAAAATAGTGGGGATTCCAAAAAAATCAAAATTCAAATTCCACAATTCCCTCATTGGATTAGGATTAACGAGTTTTTTTTCTCTCTCAATTATTCGACATCGGTGACACGTTCCTTAATGCGCATTCACGTGGCTCAATTTTAAAAATTACAATGTTTATGTTTTAATTCTCGATGTTTAATTCATGCTCAAAAACCAGTATACGCTCGTTTTCATTCCAGCTGCATTCGTTGAGGTATTAAGAACTCTGGCTCTATCGAACTCAGGCTGTTTCTCTGACTTTATCTATGAACAAGCTGATGCCACGCTAGACTGCGCAGCATACAGGGCAGCGAAAGAGAGAGAAAGCGAGACATAGAGAATGGTAGAGAGAGAGAAATAGAATGTTGAACGGCGAGAATTAAAAAACAAATTAAACATGGAGCAAGTCGTAAATCCTGACTACGATCGAGCGTCCCTTATGGCTATTTCGCTGCACTCATGGCGACAGCCTAACTTCGATTTCATTGTGTGTCATTGGCGCCTGTAAACATAATTTATGAAAGATGATTTCAATAGCAATTGCACGGAAAAAACGACTTAGTTGCTCCAACCAACCAGCTTAGTGCTCTGAGCGCCAGAAGAGAAATTAGTTGGATCAACTAGATAGTTGGTTCGGGTCAACTAACGAACCTTATTTATTAGTTACCACAACTAAGTCGATTAGTTGTGCTAACTAAAAAATTGGTTTGGTTAGTTGACTCAACCAACTATCTAGTTGATCCAACTAATTTCTCTTCTGGCGCTCAGAGCACTAAGCTGGTTGGTTGAACCAACTAAGTCGTTTTTTCCGTGTGATTAGGTCGATCTGCAAAAAAAAATAGAAAAGCTATTTAAAAAACCGTCCAAATTGGACATTTGTACATTGCTTCCTCATCTTTATCCACAATTCACACAGCTTCCTTTATCACAAACCATGGCGATTAAATATGGCTTCCTCATAAAGGAACCGTTGTTAACTATCGAAAAACATGAGCAATCAATGTGCAAATTTGGCAAATTCTTTCGAATTTACTTCTTGCCAAATTTGATTTTTGCCAAATTCAATAGCGAACAACCTTGATCATTATTTTAAATGTGTATAAAATTTCTGTACAATATCTCGCAAATAACCGAAGTTAGAGTGCGCTGTTTAAAAAAAAAAAAATTGTTTAAAGTTCAATCTTTCAATCGATTTTCGCCAAATTTAATAACGAACAACCTTGATGGCTACATTAGCTATATGCAAAGTTTCAGTACAATGACTTAAAAATAGCACAAGTTGGAGCGTTTACACCAGAGTTGGGCAAAGTACTTGAAAGTACTTCAAGTATCAAGTACAAAGTACCGTAGGTACGTGAAGTATCAAGTACCGGTGGTACTTGAAGTACAAAGTACTTGAAAAAATCAAGTACCAAGTATCCAGTACTTTTCAAGTTTTTGGGTACGTCTCGTAAATTCTGGTAATTGGGTCATGTCAAATCGACCAAGAGTTGGAATCGACCACTTTCAATTTCGATGAAATTTGGTCATAAGTTTTCGTTATTAACAAATTTTGTAATTTATTAAAAAGTTTGGTAAAAAAAATTTTTTTGCTTACCAACATTCGAAAATTTATATTTTGAAAACAAATAAAAAACACCTTCTTGAAAATTTCAGGATACTTTAATTTTCGAAGCAAAACAACATTTTGAAACTTTCAGAATCTTTTAAGATCAATCCAAGGTAATATATAAAAAAAATTTAATCAAAAATTTAATGTTGATCATAGATTTACATGAATTTTAAAAATTCAGTAATTCATATTTTTGGAAAAACAAAAACCACCTCTCTGAAAATTTTAGGATCTTTTAAAATTAGTACCAGTTATATAAAAAAAAATTGAATCAAAATTTTAATGGGCAACTTGGATTTTTACGATTTTTGAAAATTCAAAATTCTCCCAATTCATTATTTTTCAAATTTTTTTTTCGGAATATTTTTTTTTTCGTACCCCAAGTATACTCTTTAAGACGAACCCAGAACTATTTTTTCGTAACTATAATAGTTTTCGAAATATTACAAAAATAAACTTGAAAAAATTGTGAAATTTTGAATTTTCAAAACAAAAATTTTTATTTTTGTCCTTTGTTAGAACTTCGTTTTATGATAAAAGAAAACTTCTGACCAAATTTCATCGAAATTGAAAGGGGTCGATTCCAAATATTGGTCGATTTGACATGGAATGGCCCATATTCAAAAGCTTTGCACATGCAACCATCAGCAAGACACATTCAAAAGTACTTGATACTTGTACTTGAAAAAAGTACTTCAAGTACAGAAAAGTACTTGAAATTTTCAAGTACAGTACTTCAAGTACAGGAAGTACTTGAAAAATGTAAGTACAATAATTGAAGTACTTTTTGAGTACTTTGTACTTGCAAGTACTGTACTTCAAGTACTTGCAAGAACCGAGTACTTTCAAGTGCTGCCCAGCTCTGGTTTACACTATTTCTCAAAAAATTAAAAATTTCATAAAATTTTAATCCTTACAAGGATTTTCGCCGAATATTTAATCTGTCGATCGATTTTTCTCAAATTCAATACCGAACAACTTTGAGGAAGAATATACACCTGGAAACGGAAAAAAATGTAATTTTCGAAAAAAAAATCCAGGAAAACTATTGGAATTATCAGAACGGGGTCTCTCCTAGTCAAAAATATACACTTTCAAGAATGTTTTCAATTTTTTTTATTTAAAAATGTTTCAAATTCACGGAGTACTTAAGTCGTCTACGGAGTGCTGTAAAAAATCTGTGATAGCGGTACTCAATGCCGTTTCTTCAAAAATCATGTGAAAGAAAAAACCAAAACAGGATACTAAAATAGATACTATTATCTTGTCTTTGTCATAGCAGATTTAAAAATATCGATTTTTGACAAAATGGCGAACGCTAGAACTCAACGTAGCTATTTTCAAGAAAAAATTCGTTTGTATTTTGACCAAAAAAAAATTATAAATCGGAAAAAAATCCTATGGCAAGAACGAGATAATTATGTATACAACAAAAAAAATTGACGTTAATCGGTTCAGCGGTTTTCAAGATATTTTAGGTACCCGTTTCAAAAATGTGTTCTCTTTGGGCTATATAACTTTTTCATTTTATGGAATTTTTAGAACCCAATCTTTAAGAAAATGTAAAAATTAAAAAGTCGATTTTTCGGAACCTGCCAGGTGTATATTCCCCCTTAATAGCTATACTAGTTGTGTTCAAAGTTTGAGTGCAATATCTTGAAAATTCCGGAAATTAAAGCGTACACGACATTTTTGCAAAAACGAGAAAAGTTGACAAAATCTGAACACTCGTTAGATTTAAAACAAAATTTTTTCTTAATGAAGAGAAACACACACATTTATCCTGACATTTTTTCTAATTATGATTTCTCGATGGTTTGGGACATTTTGAACACATTGGCATGAAAATCTCGAAAAAAAAATGTCAAGAAAACAAAGCTTCCTTTATGAGAAAGCAAAACTTGAAAAAATGCAAGCATCACGAGGGTGGACATTCATTTCATCACTTTCACGATTTTTCATTGCTCCAAATATATCTATTTTTCCACGAAGGAACGTAGGCAAGAAACTTTCGTTTTTGAAGGGTGCCCGAGGCTACCAGATCGTCGGATATCTAATTTTCTCATTCGGCAATTGCATCGTGTCGATGAAAAATGGAACCTCACATTTGCATTAAGAAACAAAGTCACTCGGCAATTAGGAAAATCGCGCCAAATTGTAGTAGGGGAGCGTGGGACTAGTTGTAACAGGGGTTAGTTGTAACACTCAATTTCGACCGGGAATTTAAAACATTTGGATTTAAATTTTGTGCTAAATGTGCTTCTTATAACTCGACACATAACGTCAATACCGCTAGTGCCCCCCCCCCCCCCCCCCCCCCCCTCAAACATCAAAATGAGAGGATATGCACGAGAGCTCTATTTCAGGCAAGTATCGTAAAAAAAATACTTACGAATTATTTTGAATATGAAAATTACATTAATTGTTCATTGTTTTTTCATTGTTACAATGTTTATTTAACTCGCTTTCATTTGCTTCTTTTTAAATTCTTCTAAAGTTTTTGAGATATTTCATTAAGTAGACATAATGAGCCCATAGGGCAAGTTGTAACACAAAGCGGGGGCAAGTTGTAACATGTTATGTATGGGGCAAGTTGTAACATGCATGGGGCAAGTTGTAACATGTTACAACTTGCCCCATGCGCGTGTATTTTTTTCTGCTCTCTAATAAGTGTGCATGTATTTGTATATGGGGCATTCCATCCCAAATCAGACAGTTTGACAAACTTTTTTTTTATTTCCTCAATTTTTTTATATTTTTTAGTACCCATCAAAAGGCCTTTCCTGTTAAATTTTAACATTTTTTTTATTACTCGTTCAAAATATATTAAATTAACAAAAAACCACTTTTTTTTTGTATTTTGTTCACAACTTCTTTGATAATGATCCAAATTGAAAGATTTTTTTCAAAATTTTTGTTTTTTATGGCCTTTTCAGAAAAAAATACAACGAAAATATTCGACGATTTTTTGAATGAGTTTTTTTTATTTTGGGCTTTAAACATCTATCTATTCAACAATTTTTAAGACTGATCGTGGGATTTCCATAACTACTATTTTTTTAGATTTTTGAAAATAATTTTTTTTTTATAAATTAATATAAATATTAATTTTCGTTACTGTATGGTATTTTTTTCAATATTTAGAATTTATTTTGACACTTTTTCATTGTTAACAGGTTCTTAAGATTAATAATTATCGTTAAGTCTGTTTATGAACAATAATAACAACAGTTTTTATTTATTCTCGTATTTTTTTTAAAACCTTACATATACGATTATTACCTGAATCAGAATATTCCTTTGCCAATACGTTTCCGTTGCTCATTGGAATAATTGAATGAAGTTTTTGTGTCGCAAATGAAATCTTTCTCTTGCATCTGAATGATGTTTCTCAGGTGAAAATTTGACAGCAATATTCGGTAGATTATTTAGGTTCAATGCCCACTCATACAATTCTTGAACTGGTGTTATTTGCTCATCGATTAATTGTTAATTTAAAAAATCTGTTAACAATGAAAAAGTGTCCAAATTAATTCAAAATGATTATAAAAATACTATGCAGTAACAAAAATTGATATTCATAATAATTTGTGAAAAAAAAAAATTAATTTTCAAAAACCGAAAAAAAAAGTAGTTATTGAAATCCCACGGTCGGACTAGTCTTGAAAATTGTTGAATAGATAGATATTTAAAACAAAAAATTGAAAAAAAAATCAAAAATGACACTCACTTTTAAAAACGCAATTTAAAGTTTAAAACCAAAAAACTCATGCAAAAACTCGTTGAATATTTTTGGTGTATTTTTTTCTGAAAATGCCATAAAAAAACGAAAATTTGGAAAAAAAAACTTTTAATTTGAACCATTATGAAAGAAGTTATGACCAAAATACCAAAAAAAGAGCGGTTTTTTTGTTAATTTAATATCTTTTGAACGGGTAATCAAAAAAATCTCAAAATTTAACAGGAAGGGTCTTAATGGGTATTAAAAAAAATTAAAAAATTGAGGAAATAAAAAAAAAAGTTTTTCAAACTGTCCGATTTGGCATGGAACATTCCATATACAATATTATTACAACTCGTAGTATAGTGATACAAATTACTTGCGGCTTTTTGTGGATTCTTTTATTCTTCTTTACCCTAATCTTGCCCACAAACATATGCCAAGTTATTGTATTATATTTTTTTTTTTGCATGAAAGACTACAAGAGAAAAACCGAGAGAGGATTAAAAACCCAGGATGTATTTGAATCGGCGGAAAATGAGATTTTGGAAAAAAGGGTTAGCATTCGAAAAACAGCAAAAAATTTCGACTTGTGCCATGTCTTATACCTTGCATGTGGGGGGGGGGGGGGGGGGCTTGCAGTAAATCCAAGGGAAAATGGATCCAATGCATAAAACGCAAACTATGGGCCTACATAAAATGTGCCAAGGGAGAAAAATATTCGTTTGTGTACCTAAACTGCATCTCGGATGAAGACTGATTAAGCTAAGAGATAAGTCAAAAGTGCCATGTTAATTTTTTTTAAGTAAAACCTTGTGATAAAAAAAAAAAATTTTGATTAGTATCCTGTTAATTATTTATAGTCAAAGTTATAATCATCACAAGAATGAACCACGATGAATAATACAAGACTGTGAACCGTTAAAAACGTGCTTTTTCTTATAAATGTTGCCAGTCTCTTCATTGTTACAACCTGCCCCGAGCCTGTTACAACTAGCCCCAGACATGAGGTAAGTTGTAACGCCTCCCATTTTTTCAAAAAGCGTCTGGTGTAAAATATAGGTGAAGATTTTAAATTATTTTTTAATTGGAATTAGTGCTCAGATATATACTTTACGAACCCTCTTAATACTCACAACCATAAAAGCATACATATTTTAGGCAATGCAGGCCTTTTTCCATAAGCTGTTACAACTAGCCCCACGCTCCCCTATAATAAAAATTGGCTAAAATGAGACTAAACGATCTAAATCGCAATGACTTCCATCTCTCGTTGTAAGCCCAAAAGGGAAGGAAAAAAAAACTCTGGGACCCGACGAAAACGAAAGTGTTTGCAATGTCGTTGATTCAACGTAACGTTTCCCTCAGCGAAATACCGATCGCCATGAATCAGCGGGACTTCTTTCTAACGGTCGAGATCGTGCAAAGTCCACCGTGAAGACTCGCCGAGGCTACGATCTCTACGGTTGAATCGCGTCGAAAGTGAATCTGCGCTCAGAATCTGGGACGCCGACAATCTGGTCGTCCATATACATAAATATATAAATATATATATATATATATATATATATATATATATATATATATATATATATATATATACTAGGGTCCGTGCGGCTCGGGCGCTACGCGCCCTCGTGTCGTGGAGGTTCAATTCTAACCCAAACCTCGACTCCCGCCCACCGCCTTTCCCCACCCCCACGCTCCCCCGTCCCATCCCCGCCACCCCAACCCTCTGCTCGATTCTCGATTCCATGGCAAACTTCACCCCGCTCTATTGTCGATTCCATAGCCAACTTCACCCCGCTCGATTCTCGATTCCATGGCCAACTTCACCCCGCTCGATTCTCGATTCCATGGCCAACTCCGCCCTCGCATCGTAAAGGTTTGGGTTTGGGTTCCGAGGTTTGGATTCTGGATTTTTGTACACGGTGGCGGTGGCGGCGGCGGCGCCCGTAGTAAAAAACTCCATTCGTCGCCATTGAAAAATCCCCATTCATTCTCCATTGCCAAAATAACCAACGGAGATGAATGCCGAATTGCCTAAGGGGATTTTCGCCATTGAATTCCCCATTTGAAATCGAATGAGGATTTTCCAATGAGGATTGACTTCCCCATTTGAAACGGAATGGGGATTATCCTATGGGGATTCAATGAAGAAAATCCCCATAGGCAATTCGGCATTCATCTCCATTGGTTTTTGTAGGCAATGGGGAATGAATGGCGATAATCAATTGAGATTCTTTCATATAGTAAAAAACTCCATTCGTCACCATTGAAAAATCGCCATTCATTCCCCATTGCCAAAATAACCGATGGAGATGAATGCCGAATTGCCCAAGGAAATTTTCGACATTGAATTCCCCATTTGAAATCGAATAGGGATTTTCCAATGAGGATTGACTTCCCCATTTCAAACTTGATTAGGGATTATCCCATGGGCATCAGTCGGCAAGAACTCCTTGCGTGGATTTTTTGGACACACCGACTTCTGCTAATATTCCGTGCTCACAATCGTCTAGATAAGCATACTCTTCGCATAATCCGTATGGGAGTTTAGCGGGTTGCCGTCCTGCGACATCTCGCGCCAAGTCTCGGAACTAACGCGACGCGGTTTCCAATGGACATCTTTGGGTAATGCTGATCATTCAGTTCATCCGCATTTACTTCCCAATGGCCATCATTGGGTAAAGCTGATCATTTCGTTCATCAGCATTTGCCTTCCAATGGACACCATTGGGCAATGCTGATGGCTCGGTCCATCCACATTTGCTTTCCAATGGGCATCATTGAGTAATGGTGATCATTCGGTTCACCCGCATTTGCTGTCCAATGGACGTCATTGGGCAATGGTGACTTTTCAATGGATATCCATTCTCTGATCAATGGTCGTTCCTATACGCCATTGAAAAATGGGGAAATCTCAATGGGTCCCCATTCATTGTCCATTGGAGTCGTATGAGGACCATTGGTTGTCATTGGCGATTCAATGGAGTCTTTTACTACGGGCGGCGGCGAAATATTTATATAATATAGAGATATATATATATTAGACTGATTCAAAAAAAGCGACTATTTTTTGTTTTTCGACGAAACGCATTGAATACTTTCGGGAAGGTCAAAAAAGATGCGTGTTCAAATTAGAGCTCTTAATAAAAATTTTTAGAGGTCCCTCATCGCATATTTTTATTTCCCATTTAAATAACACGGGGAAACAAAATTTCAAACTTTGTCATTTTATATCTCGGCTTAAAGTCAATGCACCAGAATGAACGACACATGTTCTTATAGAAAATTGAACGCTCTATAAAAAAGATCTCTTATGATTTTTCGATAAACTCACTCCTTCAAAAGTTATTCCATGTAAAATTTAAATATAGAGTAAATTTCACTTTTTGTTTTAGTTTCCGGCAAAATGTTGAAACTTACTACTAAATATCGTAAAATCTTTCCTGAAATATAAGTTTAAATTGCATTAACATAAGTTTCTTATTTTTTAAAGAAATTACCAACATAAGTTCACCCATATTCACAGTCGAATATACATATATATTAGAACGTGAATAACTTTTGAAGGAGTAAGTTTATCGAAAAATCATAAGGGATCTTTTTTGTAGAGCGTTCAATTCTCTACAAGAATATGTGTCGTTCAATTTGATGCATTGACTTGAAGCTGAGATATAAAATGTCAAAGGTTGAAAAATTTTTTCCCCGTGTTATTTAAATGGGAAATAAAAATATGCGATGAGGGACCCCTAAATCTTTTTATTAAGAGCTCTAATTTCAACAGGCATCTTTTTTCACCTTCCCGAAAGTATTTAATGCGTTTCTTCGAAAAACAAAAAATAGTCGCTTTTTTTGAATCAGGTTAATATATATATATATATATATATATATATATACGTACATTCGTATCATTATCGCTTATTATATCGCACTTGCGTGTCAGTGTGACACACGAAGCTCGTATCGAATCCTACCGACACGGACAACAAAGTTACGACTTGATCAGCGGTGGTTTAGACCGTGTTCTAGTGTAGAAAGCCAAAATTTAGGGATTTTTCAACATGCTATGAAAAAAAAACTAAACATATTTTTGCATTCATTTTTTCACCACATTTTTATTCATTCTTCAATATTCTACAAAAAAAATGGGCGAAAAAAAAATCCAATATCTTGACAGATACCGGCTGATGAAGTGGGGGTGGGAAAAAAACGGCCTCTGCGTGTTGACGTGATTGCGGGTGTTCGATGCATCAGAAAAAAAAACAAAAAAAATATATTCTTCATCAGGAAGAATGTCATTATAGCCCCTACCTCAGGCAAACAAAAATTCACAAAATGGCGGCAGTTTAAAAAAAAATCATTTTTTGCAGTTTTTTTCATAATTGTGAATTTTCTTAAAATAGTTGAAAACAAAATTTCGGGATAAATCTGGTAGAGGCGATAGAGGGGTGTATAAAGAATGTCCACAAAAAATTTCAACTAAATCGGTTGATTACAACTGGAGATACCATGTCAACCGTTTCGAAAAAAGTAGTTTCGAGAAAAACGCATTTGGCCGTGTTCTAGTGTAGAAAGCCAAAATTGAGGGATTTTTCAACGTGCTATGAAAAAAAAGAACTAAACATGTTTTTGCATTCATTTTTTCACCACATATTTATTCATTCTTTATCATCTACAAAAAAATAGGTGAAAAAAAAAATTCAATATCTTGACAAATACTGGCTGATAAAGTGGGGGTTGGAAAAAAACTTCGATTATTTCCACCTCACTAATTACTGCTATAACTCCGTTAATATTTGAAATTTCTAAATTTTCTTTGGAGGGTACATTCTTGAGACATCAAACACTGAAAATATGGAAAAAAAATCGATTTTTTCAAAATTCTACACTAGAACACGGCCTTAACACACGAGATAGATCTAAACTTGGACTCGAATAGATGAGAATTTGACCGTAAACGAAGCAATTAAATGTAACCCTTTCCTCAAGATACTAAGGCCCGAATTTTAAGATCTTAAGATCAAACTTTCCATCGAACTGAAGTTGGAACTTAAGATTGAACGTAAGTAGAAACTTTAGTGCAAACGAAGGAAGTCGAAGGAAGCGATGAAAGGACCTCAACCGAATTTAAATTCAAGCTCAAGATGGTTCTTAAGATCAAACTTGAAACCAAGTTCAAGTTTGAACTTAAGATCAATCTGAAGTTCGCACTAAAGTTTGAATTTAAGTATAAACTTATAATGACACTTAAATTGAAACATTAGATTCATCTTAAGATTCAACTTAAGTTCGATCTTAAGTTCCAACTTGAGTTTGATCTTGATCTTAAGATCTTAAAATTCGGGTCTTAGATGATTTGGATGACTTGAATGACTGGGATGAGTTGGATGACTTGGATGACTTGAAACCAAGTTTAACGAAGAGACCCTCAGACGTGTGGGTCGGGGATTTAAATGATTTTTGGTGGGTTGGTAGAGGGGCCCAAGGGTATAATAACCACCAAATATTATGGTCAACTGGGCCCTCGTTTAAAAGATATTAAGGGTCAAAGTTGGATAGGTAATATATACATTAGAAAAATTTTCGATTTATAAATTCACATTTAGGGGAAAGTGGGGAAAAATGGTCATCGAGGAGATCAAGAGTTGGAAAATGGCCTATCACGAGTTGGAAAAATGAAAAAAAAAATGTCATTCTGATTGCATTTAAAAAAACACCCCCAACATACTCTACTAATATTATGGTGACCCATTTTCACTAAAATCCTTCGATGATCCCAGGATCAAAGTAAAATATGGTACCGGAGGCAGAACGACCACCCCCATGGTAATCGTGGAAACCCCCATAACAGTAAAAATAAATATAACGCAGAATTGAAATATGCAAAACACTTAATTGCAAAAATTTGCCAAGCAGCTTGGTCCCAGGTGCCTTGGATATTAATTGTAAGGTGAAATGAAAAGCCGAGAAACCAAGGCAATCGATTTTCCAATAGCGATTGATCAAGATCTTGGCACATCTGACGATTTTAATGGAAATTTTTCTAGTACACTAGAAAAATTTCCATTAAAATATCCAACTTTGACCCTTCATATTTTTTTAACAAGTGCCCAGTGGACTCTAATATTTGGTGGCTATTATACTCTTGGGCCCCTCTACCACCCCACCAAAAATCATTCGAATCCCCGACCCACACGTCTGAGGGTCTCCTTGTAAGTTTGAACTTAAGATCGATCAGAAATTCGCACTAAAGTTTTAACTTAAGGATCAACTTATAATGACACTCAAGTTCAAACTTAATATTCATCTTAAGTTCGATCTTAAGTTCCAACTTGAGTTCGATGGAAAGTTGTTCTTAAGTTCCAACTTGAGTTCAATGGAAAGTTGATCTTAAGTTTGATCTTAAGATCTTAAAATTCGGGCCTAAAACTTCTCAAACTAAAAGGAAACATTTTATTGCACTTTCGCGAAGGACTTGAAAATTCGAGCGTCGTTAATGGGCCCTGTCACGTTTGATTCGGGGGGGGGGGGGTGGGGAGGGAAGCGGAGAAGACCACGTTCTTTTATTTCGGAAAGCCAGATCGAGCTCCCGAGAAATTCGTGTTCGTGCGTACCCGCACGTTTTGGTGGCCGCTAATCGAGGGAGAAAGTTGGCCGTGTCGCCGGACCTACCTTCGCCGAGGCCCATCTTGGCTCTACTATACACGGCCGTATCCGCAACATACCTTAACTACTCGCTTTGTGCCTCACTCGCTCACTTTTTATCCATGAAAATCCATTCTCCTGCTCAATAATCGAAAAAAAAAACAAAAAACATGCGCCGTATCGAAATATTAGATGGACTTGACTACTGGACTCTACAATTGTCATATTCGGCTGAGGGTGTTGATGGGATAGTTTATAATGGGCCGAAGTTGAGGTTATCAAAGCCCATTGAAGGATTAGACGAGTGATTAAAAAATTTTGAGCCAGGCATTTGCATAAGGCCGTGATTGATCTGGGACTTCGAGAAGCACGGAGCGTCTTGGCAAGACTGGACGGTGTAATCGTCAACCGCATTCAACGACCACAGCGGATCGGTTAACAGAGTACTATTTTTTTTTCTACTTTTCTTCTACTTTGCTAGTTGCTGTGCATATACGACGTAGCACGAGAACCATGGATTGTCTGTCGTGAACGTGATCGCACGAATACGCGAAAGAGCTGAACTCGCACGCGAGTGAGCGACATAAGAAAGACGGAGATGAGGTGAGAGACACGGGGGCGAGATCGTTTCACTCTCGCGCCAGAGAGCCCGCATCCGTCCATACGATGCGGTTAGTAGGTTAGCCACTTTTCCTTTTTGCCCCCGCGACGATGTTATCCAACTCCTCGTTTGCTTGCTCGGGCCGCCGTCGCGCTCAACGCGCTTCGACTCGTAACAGGCAAAATCCGAGTTCAGCAGGCATCATCGAGAATTTTTTTTTTTTCATCGGAACACCATTTTCAGTGCCCCTTGATCCAAACACTGGATTTTTGCCGATTTTAGCAGTTCTTACCTTTCACTTGATTACCCTGAAGGGATATCGCGTATCGTAGTCGTTAGGAAAATCAAAACTCAAAGAATCAAAAAATCTGGACATCACATTCGGTGCCTCCTAATACAAACACCGGACTTCCACAATCAGATTTTACAGTTCTTACCTTCGATTGATTACTCTGAAGGGTCATCTCTAAATTAGACGTTAGGAAAATCGAGAATCAAAGGAAAAATCTGGACACCACATTCAGTGCCTCTCAATCCAAACACTGGATTTTTGCAGATTTTAGCAGTTCTTACCTTTTACTTGATTAGCCTTAAGGGACATCTCTCATCATAGTCGTTAGGAAAATCAAGATTGGAAGAATAAAAAAATCTGGACATCTCTATTCGGTACCTGCTAATCCAAACACCGGATTTCCACAGTCAGATTTTACAGTTCTTACCTTTGATTGATTACTCTGAAGGGTCATCATCTATCTGAGACGTTAGGAAAATCAAGAATCAAAAATCTGGACTCCATATTCGGAGTCTCGATCTAAACAATAGATTTCTGCAGTCACATTTCACATTTCTTATGTTTTACTTGATTGCCCTAAAAGGACATCGCCTGTCGTAGTCATTAGGAAAATCAAAAATCAAAGAATCAAAAATCTGGACATCACATTCGGTACCTCCTAATCCAAACACCGGATTTCCACAGTCAGATTTTACAGTTCTTATCTTTGATTGATTACTCTGAAGGGTCATCATCTATCTTAGACGTTAGGAAAATCAAGAATCAAAGAATCAAAAATCTGGACTCCATATTCGGAGTCTCTTGATCTAAACGATAGATTTCTGCAATCACATTTCACATTTCTTATGTTTTACTTGATTACCCTAAAAGGACATCGCCTGTCGTAGTCGTTAGGAAATTCAAGAATCAAAGAATCAAAAATCTGGACATCACATTCGGTACCTCCTAATCCAAACACCGAATTTTCACAGTCAGATTTTACAGTTCTCATCTTTGATTGATTACTCTGAAGGGTCATCATCTATCTTAGACGTTAGGAAAATCAAGAATCAAAGAATCAAAAATCTGGACATCACATTCGGTACCTCCTAATCCAAACACCGAATTTTCACAGTCAGATTTTACAGTTCTCATCTTTGATTGATTACTCTGAAGGGTCATCATCTATCTTAGACGTTAGGAAAATCAAGAATCAAAGAATCAAAAATCTGGACTCCATATTCGGAGTCTCTTGATCTAAACGATAGATTTCTGCAGTCACATTTCACATTTCTTATGCTTTACTTGATTACCCTAAAAGGACATCGCCTGTCGTAATCGTTAGGAAAATCAAGAATCAAAGAATCAAAAATCTGGACATCACATTCGGTACCTCCTAATCTAAACACCGGATTTTCACAGTCAGATTTTACAGTTCTTATCTTTGGTTGATTACTCTGAAGGGTCATCATCTATCTTAGACGTTAGGAAAATCAAGAATCAAAGAATCAAAAATCTGGACTCCATATTCGGAGTCTCTTGATCTAAACGATAGATTTCTGCAGTCACATTTCACATTTCTTATGCTTTACTTGATTACCCTAAAAGGACATCGCCTGTCGTAATCGTTAGGAAAATCAAGAATCAAAGAATCAAAAATCTGGACATCACATTCGGTACCTCCTAATCCAAACACCGGATTTTCACAGTCAGATTTTACAGTTCTTATCTTTGATTGATTACTCTGAAGGGCCATCATCTATCTTAGACGTTAGGAAAATCAAGAATCAAAGAATCAAAAATCTGGACTCCATATTCGGAGTCTCTTGATCTAAACAATAGATTTCTGCAGTCACATTTTACGTTTCTTATCTTTTACTTGATTACCCTAAAAGGACATCGCCTGTTGTAGTCGTTAGGAAAATCAAGAATCAAAGAATCAAAAATCTGGACATCACATTCGGTACCTCCTAACCCAAACACCGGATTTTCACAGTCAGATTTTACAGTCCTTATCTTTGATTGATTACTCTGAAGGGTCATCATCTACCTTAAACGTTAGGAAAATCAAGAATCAAAGAATAAAAAATCTGGACTCCACAGTCGGAGTCACTTAATCTAAACGATAGATTTCCCCAATCAGATTTTACATGTCTTATCTTTTACTTGATTACTTTCACCTTAATTGATATGGTAGCTTTTATCGTAATCGTTAAAAGCAATGAAACAATCAAAAATTTTGATTTCATTAAGTCCGTGACAGCTGAAGGTTTATCGCTGTCCAATCTTTAGTGGATTATCGGTTGGTACTGAGAGCATATTTTTCTCGGGATGAAAAGCAATCGACAGTCTCAAAATAAAATTGATAAAATCAAAGATAAATCAACGTAAACGACGCGCACCTCACAAATCGATTTTATCGGATTCTTTCCGAGTTTCCATTGACAGTGTTCTCGTCCAAGGCACCTAGCCGTCGTCAGCGTTAATGTAAGAGTACTTTTGCGCACGAAGAGATAAGCAAAGAGAAAGATCGAGGGAAAAAAATGTATTCAGGGAGTCGAGACGACGGAGCATTAGAATGTGAAATGGGCCTTTCAAGGCTTCATGTGGGCACAGCCGATTATAAACCCAGTGGCGAACACGCGTGTTTCTCAGCCTCAAAGGTAGAATAGAAATTAAGGCGTGTCGACGGTTCTTCGGGATCTCAAGGAACCTTGTACCCTCGAATCGCATGATAGGTTAAAACCTCAAACACGTCCAAGTTGGTTTACCTCATAAAAATCAAATCAAATTTTTTAATCAGTGGATCACCGAAGAATCTGCCGTACTATCTGTGATTAATCAAACAATTTTGAGAAAATAATTGAATAGAGAATTGCGAAATGAATGATGGATTCCCAAATGTTGTGAAAACGAAAATTGCGGTTTTGGTCGAAAACGTTCCGGTTTTAAAGGTGGTTCGAATCAAACACGTGTCATTCGAAACGCGGTTGAACAAGCGGAGCGGAACTCTCGGCTTAGCACGTTTTTTTTTTTTTTATAACTGCGGTAAACTCGATCTCACTTCGTGGCTTCGTTCTGTAATCATTATTGCTGGTCTTCACGAATCTGTGACGTTCCATGACTCCCGAACAATTGTTATAATTTCAGCAACACTTTTTTCGGCAAATTCAACATTTCTCAATATTCCTTCGTCCTGAGCGATTTTTGCGTAACGGGTACTTCAAGTACTGCCCAGCTCTGGAGTATGAAGATGTTTCGTCCGAAATTTCACAAAAATCGTTAAGTACTTAAAAAGTACTTCAAGTATTGTACTTAAATTTTCAAGTACTTGAAAAGCACTTCGAGTATTGTACTTGAGTTTTCAAGTACTTGAAAAGTACTTCAAGTAACGTACTTGAATTTTCAAATACTTAAAAAGTACTTCAAGTATTGTACTTAAATTTTCAAGTACTTAAAATGTTTTTCAAGTATTGTACTTAAATTTTTATGTACTTGGCTTGTATTTCAAGTATTGTACTTAAAATTTCATATACTTTTCTGTACTTCAGGTAATACTTCAAGTACAAGTATCAAGTACTTTTGAATGTGTCTTGCATGTAATAAGCCTTTGAATATGTAATTGAAAATAATATTTCGTGACGTATGGACAATACTGTCCCTCAACTATTGCCTGCGACACTTTTTTGAAGACGAACACGAAGTTGGAGTAGTTTTAACAATCCATGGTTATATCCTCAATTTCTTCTTTTTCAAACCTGTATCGGAATAAATCATAATTACAATGGTCAATGCTATTTTTGAATTATTTTTAATTCTTCGTTCAAATACTTCTGTTCCAATTTGCCTAAATCCTAATCTCAATGTATTGCACAAGGTTAAAATATGTTTTGATACAAAAAGTACTCGAATAAATCAAATCGAAATCAAATTTAAGTACTAGAACTCCCGAGATGTACCTGAAAGCTTGAAAAGTACTTGATTCTTGGTACTAGATTTTTGGAGTACTTGTAAGCAAGTACCTTAAATCTTAAGCACTTCAAGTAACAAGTACGTTGTACTTCAAGTGTTTCCGGTACTTGATACTTCAAGTACTTACGGTACTTTGTACTTTGTACTTGAAGTACTTTCCGGTACTTTGCAAGGCAAACAGTTTTAACCTGATTGTGGACAGTACGCATGAACTAGATCAATTATGATCTTTTCTTTAAACACTCAGATTTTTTTTTCAATTTCGGAGTTTAATACCACTCGGCAATTAATTACCGAGACGTTTAATTGCGTATCGGCCGTCAGTTTCGAATTATCAATCGATCGCACGATCGGGGCCAAATCGATGAAACAAATTGCCACTGCGGCGCGCATGAACGCGTGAAAGTACAAGAACGCCATGAAATTCTTATACGCGCAAATTGAACGACGAGAGAAAAATTACTGTGCAGTGACAGTGGGGTTCCCGTGTCAATGGTATTATTTATCATGGACCACGTGTGCGATGCATGATTTCGCACCTTTCGCGAGCTCGAATCTAGCCAATTCGAGTTGGACGCATTGGGAAATCCTGCAATTACGCTTATTGAAAATTTCCTTGTGCATCGTTGTGCGCTGGGATTTCAAACTTGTAACGACGTCCGAGCATTAATCTGCAATGTACATCCGTCAAATTTCATCAGCAACAAAGCCTCGAAGATCAGAAGATGATCAGGAGTTCCAGATTTTCTCTGACGTCAACATACGATCGTTCGACAGTGGCCGCGTACGAATCGAAGCAGACAATTCACTGTAAAAAAATGTTATTAAATTTAATATACAAAAGTATATCAAATTTCAAAAACAAGTATATGAAATCGAAATTAATATACAAGGTATTGGAAAATTAACAATTTCATCTTAAATTTAATATTTGTCAATTTTTTCAAAATGTAATTTCTTGATGTTTCTGGACATTTTGAACATATTGACATGAAAATTGCGAACAACATTTTCTGCGAAAACAAAGGTTTCTTTGTTTCTTCATGAGGAAGCAGAAGTTATATAACTTGACTAAAAAAGTAACTTCTGAATAATTATGCATTTTATTCGGAGTTGTAAAAAAAAATGGCTTACATCGATAATTGAGATACGATTTTTATTATAGTCAGGGTTACATATTTATACTTGAAGTCACTATTTGAAAAAATATAGGACTTATTAGAACACCAAAAATTAGGTAAATCAATTGTTTTCCAGAGACACGTCCCCACCACCAATACAAGAGCCAAACCAATGGATCCTGAAGAACATATGCGCACGTTTGAATTAAGGGGGTCGAGTCAGCGTCAAAACGGCGATTTTTAATTATAAATTATAATGTTTGTAGAATACTTACAAATATGATGTTATGTCCACCATTTGAGGTAGGGGAGACCGGGGACAAAAGTAACAGGGTACAGTTGTAACATAGCGAATATCTCCCAAACTATAGTAGATACTACCGTGTCCCGCAAGCACATAATGCGTCTTGCAGTTCCTCACATTTGGTTACTAGGCTAGGAGACATCCGCACTAAACAGAATTGACCAGAGAGGTGTATTGGTATTGTCGGGCCCAAAGTAGACTTTTGCGGCTTTCGATAAACACGAATATCTCGATTACTGTGCTACATATAGTCATTATTTTTTTTTTTCATAAGCTTCCTTGGACATTTTTGTGTCAACTTTCACGATTTTTAAAGCCTCCAGCTTGATAAAATTAATCAAATTCTAACTTTGAAGTAGAAAAAACCATCTGGGGACAATTGTAACAATTTTGCCGGGGACGGTTGTAACAGTTTGTCGGCTGTCAGTTGTCATGATAATTTCACATCTAAACATTGAATCTAACGTCAAACGGACCTTTTTTTCAAGTTTCTGTGTGCGAAAATGCCTTTGCAACGCGTAAGAATCACCCAACGAGCCTGTGCCGACATGACAACGTACGAAGAAGCGTATGAAAAGATCAAAAATGGAAAATTTATACAGGCAACCACCGCACGTATCTTTGGGTTATATGTCATGTTTCTTCGACAAGTTTGATGTGTCCGAGACTTTATTCAATTATTTCATGATTTTTATCAATTCGATACGACTATTTCCATATGTTAAGATTTTATCATTGTGACCGTAAAATATATCCCTGTGATAATGTTTGATGTTGTAATAATATCATATAATATTGGTCACAATGAAAGATATAATTTTGTGTTAAAATCTTATGTTAAAACTAGCCCCATCGACCGTTACAACTGTCCCCATCGACTGTTACAACTGCCCCGGGGTAGGGGACGGTTGTAACAATTTCTTACACTTTTTATAAATGCCTATACTTTTTTTTCAATTCTAGTTACAGACTTCAACATAGGACCATTTTGTAGACCATTAAATGCTCTATGCAGGGGTATACGTGTGATTTACGTAAGCATTATACTTTGGGCCCAGGAAAAGCCAAAATACAGATTGTTACAACTGTCCCCGGTCTCCCCTACCAAATGAACAACTTTTTGGGACTAGTTAGAACCCTTAAGATGCACCGGTGTCCTAAAAAGCCTAGTTTTGAGTTTTTACACTCTGCGCATGATGCAGAATAAACCGCTGGGCAGATTTTGTTCTACGGCGTCTCATTTCTTTCGTAACGCTGTTTGCCACGGGCTGAACGCGGCACATTTCGTTTTTTGCCCTTTATTTCAGAGTTGCAGGCCAGTTTTGAAATTGGTAGCCTATTTTGAACTTTCCAGGCATTGTCCTGGTCACAATTTTGACTTGAATCAAAATGTGCCGCGTTCATCCCGTGGGAAGAAGCGTTACGAAGGAAATGAGATGTCGTAGAACAAAATCCGTCTAGCAGTTCTTTCTGAATCATGCGCAGAGTGTAAAAACTCAAAACTAGGTTTTTCAGGACACCGGTGCACCTCAAGGGTTTTAACTAGTCCCAAAAAATTGTTCATTTGGTACCTCAAATGGTGGACGATACATCATATTTGTAGGCATTCTACAAAAATTATAAATTATTATTAAAAATCGCCGTTTTGACGCTGACTGGACCCCCTTAACAGATTTCGCGGAATCATAAATGAAAACGGCGCATTCACGAAGGATATGAGCAGTTCGAGGATCGCATCAGAGATGAAGACCAAAATTTCACTGAAAATGTTCTCAACAAGTGACTCAATAATCTCTGCGGTATTCACCCCACTCCAGGATATCTCCTTTGCGGTTGCCCCTTTCAATAAGTCCAGAGTTCCTCGAGGGCAGGATATGACGAATCCTGTTTAACCGGATCGGGGAAATACCAATTATCAAAATCATTCCCAGTACCCTTTCACATGGCATTAAAAATATACCAACGAATAACCCGTGTCTGTCTTTAACTTCGACTATGGTTTGCATTTGAACTTCATCGTATCCCGAACGAACTTCACCCTTGCATGAAACTTCCGCTTCAATTTCAATGCGAGAAAAAACAGATCTCAGCCATTTACGTCGAAGTTTCTTTCATTTCGCTCTGCGTTTCAACCTAAATTTGCATAGAGTTGCCGATAAGTGCGTTTCCAAGACTCAAGTCGGCGCTCAAAGTTTCCTAATGTTGTTGGTCTCGAGTCGCGAGGCTTGAAAGTAAGTGGCTTCATCGAGACAATAGCCACGAGAAAAATAGGGCACGGTAATTAAGCCGTTACATAACGAGTCCCAGAAACATTTGCAGGCTACAGATGTAACGCTAATGGTTACATTTCACAGTTATTAAGGAGTTATACCTAATGGACGTGTAAAATTTTTTTCAAAATTTTCCGCCAATTGTTCCAGTTGATTCGTAAGCCCTTCGACGTCGTAGCCCACATGGAAATAAAATATACCGGCAAATATTACGGAAAATATATTTTTGGATATATTAAGTATATTTTGTCCGAAAATGTATGTATTACAAATATGATTTTAGGTATATTTTTAATCTATTTAAAAATATTACAATATAAATATAAAAAATGTATTGAAGATATATACTAAATATATCAAACGAAAATATTGAATGTATGTTTAATATATTTCAGATGTACTTTTCGGTGTATTTGAAATTATACACATCATATATATATATATATGAAAAATATTGAAGATAAATACTACATATATCAAACCTATTTTAGATATGTTTTTAATATTTGTTTAAATATATACAATATATATGTAAAAAATATATTCAAGATATATATATTGAGTGCATGTTTTACATATTTTAGATACAATTTTGATTAATGTTTAAATATATACAATGTATATGTAAAATACATAGTCAAGATATATACTAATTATATCAAACATATATATTGAGTGTACGTTTCATATATTTTCGATATCATTTTAATATATGTTTACATATACACAATATATGTGTTTACATAAATCAAAAAATATATTTTTATGCACAATAATCATATATCTAAAATGTATTTAATATATATTTCAAAGAAATATTTTCTGCCGAAAATGTACTTATCACCAATATATTTTTGAGTATATTTCTTATATGGAATATACATATTATATATTTAATATATATCTGATATATATTTTAGATACATCTAAAATGTATTTAGAATATATAATGTACACTTCAAATATATTTTAAATATATTTTTACGTATATCGAAAAATATATTTTCCGGCATATTATATTTCCGTGTGGGAGGCCAAAGCATGATTCAAGTTTTGAAAAAATAAAATGCTTTTTTATTTTTTTTATTTCAGACTTGCCAATCCTGCGATTAAGGGGGGAAACCCATATAAGTGGTCAAAGATGCAACTACTGGACCAATCGTTCCCAACTTTGGAGGCTATTTTATTATACTTTCGAAGACTTGAAAAACATTTTTTTAAGATACCAGAGATTTTGATTATCTTTTAAACGCGATTTACTCGAAACTACATTTTCGCAATTTGCGGCAGCGATAAAAAAAACTATTAATCCGATTCATTTCAACCAAATATTTTTAGACACATAATTGCAAAGCCCCGTCGATAAATCTTCATTTTCGAAAAAAAATTAATTTAACAATCATTTTTTGCATAAAAATGTTCGGTGAAAATTCGATCTTCTTTCTATGAGTGCCGCCATAATTACGATATTCAACTTTTGAAACTTTTTCTTGGTTCATCGACAGCGTACTTTCATATAGAATGTAAAAGTTTCTAAATTTTTTGTTTCGGATGAAAAACAAAAAAACTACAGCTGCCGCAATTCGACATCGCGGAAAAAATTCGTTCAGCAACGATTGGTTGCAGGCTGCTGATGAATACTTATTTTCGATTAAAAAAAATATTTTTTAAGTCTTCGAATGTACAATAAAATAGCCTCCAAAGTTGAAAACGATTGGTCTGGTAGTTGCGTTGGAAAAAAATCCAGAAATTCCTCGTCGTCTTCGACCATTTATATGGGTTTCCCCCCTTAACTGTCGGCCATCGAACAGACTTTGGCGCCTTCCATAAATCATTCAAAGAATCAAAATAAAAAATATTTTTTTTTTGTATTTTCGAAGGATGAATCAATGTTGTAAAACTGTTTTATACACTGAGAGAAAAAATTACTGAATTTGAGAACATGAATTTATTTATTAAATGAAAGTATTAATTCGATTATTTATTTGTTGAACCAACCCGTGTAGAAATTTTGGTAGGGAAAAACTTCTGCCCCTGACTTGCCCTCCCTAACTTATGTAGGGAAATGATCCGCTCATCCTAACAGGCCCTGTTGTGCCATGTAACACCTGGCTGGCCATTTTCGGATCCGGTGGTCATGATCAGGGCCCTATGACGATATGACCCGGCCCTAGCACATCCTGATCAGGCCCCTAAGATTTTTAGAAGCATGCCCTTAAAGGCCCTGATCACGGCCATGAACTTCCCGATCATACACCGAAGCGCTTTTTCAACAATTCGTTTTTACGAGGTACTCCTTTTTCAATGTATGCATCTCATTATTTATTTCGAGGCAACCCTTTCTTAGGGTACGCTTTTCTTTTGGCAATCCTCGAAGAGAATATTAGATTCCGAGTGAACGGAAATTCTCTACGAGAATTAAATAAATGAGTACAATTACATAAGACGGCAGGAACTCCTTGTAGGGATTCGTGCTCGCACCCGTCTATATAAGCATACTGAACACATTATCCGTATGGGAGTTCAACGGTTGCTGTCCTGCGACATCTCGCGCCAAGTCTCGGAACTAACGCGATGCGGTTCGTGGTGATAATAATAATAATCCTCTGCCTACGTAACGAACTTGTGACAAGCGCACAATTGCTTGTTATTCTCGCGGGATAAAAGTGATAATGTAAATAATAATTAAATAATAATAATAATCGTAACAATAAACGAGGCAATGATTGTTAATTTATTATTATTGTTATTGCTATTATCGTTATTTATTATTATTATTATTATTATTATTATTATTATTATTATTATTATTATTATTATTATTATTATTATTATTATTATTATTATTATTATTATTATTATTATTATTATTATTATTATTATTATTATACTGAAAGCCGATATACAAATATTTTTTTTTTAATAAATACTCAGGACAATCCAATAGTTTTCACATCAGAGCCCTGCCAGGGTAATAAAACAAAAATATATTTTGCTTAAAATTGTAAAAATAACATCGTCGGAAACTGTTCATATTCTGATCATGCAGGGCACTGGTAATAAGTGATTATTTCAATGTAATAACTAGGGACCAGGTCGTTAAGTTCCATGTCAGGGCCCTGCCAAGAAAATCGGATCAGGCAGGGCGGATCAGGGGCAAGAATCACCTAATGGTTGCCCTATCACATTTCTACACGGGAAGAAAGTCACTCTAAATTTAAAAAAATATTTTCACGAATCTATTACTCCATGATATTAAACTCTTATTTAATAGCAACAATCAAATGCATGATAGATTTGATTAAATTTGTATTCATTGGATTAATTACATTGATCGCATCATAAACATGAGATTATTTGAATTTAAAAAACGAATTCAATACAAAATTATTTTTTTCGATAAAATTATTTTCTTGTAACAAGGTCATTATTATTTTACTTCAAAAAATATTTTTATTTAAATAGATTTGATTGAATTTGTATTCATTAGATTAATTACATTGATCGCATCATAAACATGAGATTATTTGAATCTAAAAAACGAATTCAATACAAAATTATTTTTTTCGATAAAATTATTTTCTTGTAACAAGGTCATTATTATTTTACTTCAAAAAATATTTTTATTTAAATAGATTTGATTGAATTTGTATTCATTAGATTAATTACATTGATCGCATCATAAACATGAGATTATTTGAATCTAAAAAACGAATTCAATACAAAATTATTTTTTTCGATAAAATTATTTTCTTGCAACAAAGTCATTATTATTTGACTTCAATAAATATTACTATTTAAATAGATTTGATTGAATTTGTATTCATTAGATTAATTACATTTATCGCATCATAAACATTAGATTATTTGAATCTAAAATGATGATTTTTTGAATCTAAAAAACGTCTTTAATACGAAATTATTTTTATGAACAAAATTATTTATGGCATCATAAAGATGAAATTATTTGGATCTAAAAAATGACTTCAATACGAAATTATTTTTTTCGAACAAAATTATTTCTTTGCAATAAATTCATCATTATTTTACTTCTAAAAATATTTCTGTAGTTATTTCAATATTTATTAGATATAAAATTGATTGTGATTATTTGAAAAGGAGCGGCAGTAAAATAAACAACACATTATTTTATTCCAATAGAATATTTGTTTGGAATGATGAAATTTTTATTTCCTTCAAGCAAAGAACTATCATTTCTATAGTATACTTTAATAGTATACATAAGTTGTTAAAAATTAAAAAACTGGTTTTTTAAATGTTTTCTTATATTCGAATCTTCATGACTCCAGACTTTTTTCAAGTGCATAGTAGTAGTCGATAGCGTGTTAGCGTGTTAGGTAGTTAGGTAGGATAGGTATGATGGTAGGTAGGGTCGAGGGTTCGAATCTCGGTCGGACAGAGAAATTAGATCGGAGAATTGGCGCAGATTTGTCTTTTTTTTCTATTAATCTTTTTTTGGGGTCACTAAACTATGCATATTAAATGATTTGGCAAGGGCTATATATTTTTTTATAAAATGTTTAGCAACAAATAATAAATACGCATTTGATTGAATCAATCATTTTTCCTGTTGGTTGGACTAGTTAATTTGTTGATTCAACCATTTTTTTTTCTCAGTGCTTCCTGTATTAAAAGACATGCATGTTTTGAATGATAAAATGTGTTCTTGATTGAACCAACATATTACATATAATTGATAACATATTGTTAGATTCAAGTAAATTAATTTATTGAAACAGAAATTTATGGAATTGACTGAAAAAACTGAACCAAGTAAATATATTAGGGAACCAATCTAATATGTTTTGACAAATAATGAAAAAAATTATTTTTCGCCTTCAAAACTTTATTTCATTGGTTCTAGTGATTTTTTCTCTCAGTGTAGTCATATCTGATAAAGGAGCTGAAAAAAAAACTTAAAAATTTGGTTGTTTTTGTTCTTATAAAGTAAACCAATATATCGTAACTAGAATCGAATTATAATGAGAAAGTCGACGAATAAATTCGAAATTTTTGTCTCTTATTCATCGATTAATCATCATCGCAGTTCACAAGCGATTTAGAAGGGCACAAAATGTAGAAAAGTGAATAGAAAGTTGTTCGCGTTTACTATTGTGTTAACGAATTAGCGGAGCTTGAGAGGGGCGTCGACGAAAAGTGATTCTAGCGCTTGATGTTTTAGTACGTGTCCGGACGGTCGTAATTGGTGGAGTGGTTTCACTTTCCTGAAGTCGTTGGTAACACGTTTTGCTCTTTGGGCCCCTCACACACGAGCATTTGATTCCCTTTCCCTGTTACTTCCGCTGTTGAACCGCGCTCAACTTTCCACTGACGGTAATCCGAGAGAGATTTCGGCAATCCAAACATCCGTAGACGATGATTTTTCTTGTCTCGTTACTCGCGTTTCGTGAACGATAATCCTAACAGCTCGTAGCACATAAGCTATATCTCCTTTGGCTAGAATTTTGGATTCCTACCCTTGTGTCTTATTTGGGGCATTTTTTCATCGAGCTCGA
Organism: Alloplasta piceator; assembly: GCA_946863875.1. Lineage (NCBI taxonomy): Eukaryota > Metazoa > Arthropoda > Insecta > Hymenoptera > Ichneumonidae > Alloplasta > Alloplasta piceator. Next base: position 19,670,167 of record OX333077.1, on the reverse strand, counting down.
ACGAAAGATAATGGGGGGAAAAAAACCCTGACAAATTCCTTTCGCTAACGACGAAAGTGGCTGAACAGTAGCTAAGGAATCTACCTCGATAACCGATCAAGCTCGACCGGCGTTCGGCTAGAGCGTGGCAGTAGCAACGACGAATAAGAAACTGTATTACAACATCGTCTGTTTACACTGAAAGTCAAGCGCTCCAGCTCTCGATCCGCGATGGCGAATCAAACCGGCTTAAACATACCTATCAAGGACCTAGTGGATGCAGTGATTTTGTTGTTGTTGATTTTCAATGCACTTCGAATCGATTAATGCTGTTTGGGGACAAACAGAACGCTATTGAGGTTCTGCACACAGAAAAAAGATCTAGTCGTAGGTACTATAAACGTTTACTTGATTATTTTTTAGTTTCTTTAAAGACAATTTTCTTTCCATCCAATTTTCGGCGATATTTACTTCCACTATATCTATTTATTTGAATTCCCTGTCATCGAGAAACAGGCGTTGAAGAAAAATTCTATTCGTTGTTACTAAATACCTATTCACCCGTAATCTCATCCGATCATATCTGCAGATTTGTCAGTACCCCAAAAATCCGCCAGGTGGCTACCTCTCGCACAAGCGAACCTGCCTCTCGACGCCTATATCCTTCCCAAGCTCGTCTATGTTTGATATCCTTATTTTTCAGTATGGATATTTAATACATTGAACATTGCGGCAAAACGCAAGATGGTCGAATCCCCGTAAAGGATTCCCATAAAAAAGGGTCTTTTTTCTTTTCCCTTCTGTTAAAGAAAAGACGAAGCTTTACAAAATTGTAGACTTCATATGTGTGTAGCTATACATTCAAAGATTGAAATGTTTAAAAATACATATTGTGTAAATATTAAAAAAAAAATTATTTCATTTAAATACATATTTGTTCAGTTTGACATAATATTTATTAATATTAAATAAAAATTTATTAGATCGCAATATATTTTCCTAGTAGGTCATTAAAAAAAAAAAATTTCGCTGACATGAATAGAGTTGTATTAGGCCGGCCTACAACTAAACAAATTTATTTGGCTTGACTAGGATTTAGTTAAATGTACTATATATTTTTTCTGGGTGTGAGGTTTAAGAGTTCAAAGCCACTGTAAGGGATGAAAAACTTGTCAATATTTGAGAATTTTTTTCACAGCCATAACTAGTTATGAAATTACTAGTTCAAATAACTTGTTATCAAATAACTAGTTATGTCTTATCTTTATTTCATTAAGTAGGGGGAGGCTGGGGCACGACAGCCCGCCTAGGCCGGTTAATACTTTTTGTGGGTTTCAACCATCAAATCAGTTTACCTTTGTTTGTTTTTTTGTTGTAGAATTAAAAAATGTATCACTTAAAAAAAATTTTTAAAAATTGTTCAAAAGTTGAAAATAATTATTGCTATTATCTTTATTGTAATGGACTCCTACTCGGAATCTAAGGAATCATGGATTCAATGTAAAAATTATAAGGGATGGTCTCATGATTCATGTGGAGATTTAGACAAAGATTATTCCGACAAATATGTTTGTGATTATTGTGAAAAGTAATTTATTACATTCTTCACGTAATTTAGTGTTTCATTAAAAAAAATTATTTTTGTTACGTTTTTAAACAATTATCATAAATGATAATTAATGTTATTGTTTATTTGTTTAATATAAAAATATATCAATTAATTTTAAACTCGTTAAATAAGCAATAACTTCTATATTTTTCAACTATTTTTTTTTAACCCAAACAATTTTTTTTTAATTTTTTAGATCATAGATAATTTTTTTTCTTTTGAAAATGTTTCAATTATGTTGAAAATAATTTTTTTCAAATTTTTTTTATGCTTTATTTTACCCCGAATATGGGGCATCGGCCTAAAAATTAACGAATGCAACAAATTCGTCATAATTTGAAAAAAAAAATCTGACTTATTTTTGGGGGTGGTCCATTATGCCCTAGATATCGTGGATTGGCCTCAAAATGAGTGAATATACATCAAATTTATGTTAATTTGACAAGAAACCAAAAAATTTTTATTTACCAAATTATTGAGGGGGGCCGTCATGCCCCACCCTCCTCTATATATTCAACTTATTTAGTTGCAATTGTTATAAAAAAATCTTAAAATCAAACGGCAATATTGATATCATGTAGACGACAAATAAAAATCCTCTCCATTGTCCCATTGATATGTTGGTGAAGGGTTATCTGAGAAATAAATAAAAAATGTATCAATATCTAAACTTAGCTATTGTTATGCTTATTTATTTAATTATTTACAAAATGGCAATGAATTCATTTTTTTCATTTCTACTATCCATGTCTTTATTCAAGCAGGTTTGAAAGATAGTAATGATCAACATTTTTTAAGTTAGCTACGTACAGACTAAGTAACTGCGATTACCAATATTGACAACAAATATATTGAAAATCAGCTTTTAAGTTTTCTAAGCATTCGCTGGGACAAGGTCAAAAAAAGTGATTTTGGGAAAACGTGTTCAAAGTCTTTGTTGCGATTTAAAACCAGTACGTGCTCTCACTAAAGGTACTACAACTCAGGAAATTTTTTAGAATTTTAACTCAACGTTCTACCTACATATTTTTGTAAATCAATAATTTAGAAAATTGAAAAAAATAATAATTTTTACAGTGGCTTTCCCCCTCAAGATTATCCCTTATTGAGGTTGCTCCTCTGTTGATGACGGAGTTTTGAGGAGTTTTGAGGAGTTTTGAGCAGTTTTGAGAAACCCTGGTAGGGGTGAGAAAAAAATACAAGAAAATCAAAGAGAAACTTGATGGTTCTGCTAAAGTTTTAACGAAGCTAACTTCTCGTTCTTTTAGAGAATTTGAAAGCCTCGAGAGACCTAACAGAACTGATATTAGTGAGGGGCAAATTAGCAATAAATTGCTCTCCTTTCGTATAATTCCGATACTATTGCCAATCTACTAAACTGGACAACTTCTCCCCTTGACTCACATTCTCCGTCCCATACCGGTCGTTGCTGTAGACAATAGAGACGCCGGTCGTTCGAGTACCAAAAATGACCCTAATGGTCCCAGAGATCAATGGAAATATCAATGGTACAATGCCTACAATATCAATGGTCAATGCCTACAATTTGTAGTAAGGGACTCCTGTCACTCATCCAATTGTCTTCCCACTGCTAATCGAGCGGGCGATGACAACCCTAAAAATCTCACGGAAAAAAAGACTTCGCTGTGGTAACAAAAAAATTAGTTGACTCAAACAACTATTTCAGTGCTCTGAGCACCAGACGAGAAATTGATTGGATCAACGATTTTTAGATAGTTGGTTTACAAATGGCTGACCAACTAATTTTTCAGTTCAGCCAACCATGAGTGAAATGGTTGTATCAACTATTTTCCTCGTGGTTTATCATAAATTTTTGTTTCATACACAATATTTTTAAACATTTCAATTATTCAATATCGCTACACATATGAAGTTAACAATTTTGTAAAGCGAAGGTAAAAGAAAAAAGAGAAGGTAAAAGAAAAAAGACCCTTTTTTATAAGAATCCATATCGGATTCGACCTTCTTGCGTTTTGCCGCAAAGTATTAAATATCCACACTAAAAAAATAAGGATATCAAACATAGACGAACTTGGATAGGTTAGAAGCAGTGTTGGGCAGCAGCAAATTACATGGTGTAAGTAATTACATATCCATAACAAATTATACAGCTGTAATTTGAAATCAAACAAAAAAAATTACCAATTACAATTATAATTTGTAGTTAAACCGAAATGCATTAACCATTAGAATTGTAATTTGTAATTGAACCAAAATCCATTACCCATTACAATTGTAATTTGTGATTAAACCGAAAACCATTAATGATTACAATTGTATTTTGTAATTAAACCAGAATCCATTACCCATTACAATTGTAATTTGTAATTAAACCAAAATCCATTAACCATGACAATTGTAATTTGTAATTAAACCAAAATCCATTAACCATTACAATTCTAATTCGTAATTAAACCAGATTCCATTACCCATTACAATTGTATTTTGTAATTAAACCAGAATCCATTACCCATTAGAATTGTAATTTGTAAGTAAACCGAAGTCCATTAACCATTACAATTGTAATTTGTAATTAAACCAAAATCCATTTACCCATTACAATTGTAATTTTTAATTAAACCAGATTCCATTACCCATTACAATTGTAATTTGTAATTAATTAATTACAAATTCGCCCCACTACGGTTATAAGCGTCGAGGGGAAAATTCGTTTGTGCGAGAGGAAGCCACCTGGCGGATTTTTGGGGTACCGCCAAATCTGCAGATATGATCATATAGTTGCGGCTACAGTGCCTATAAAATTCCTTGTCCATCCTTCACCCTCTTGAATACTATTTTATTAGTTAGACTGACTAATCAAGTAAGTTGTGTTGACTAGTCGCGTTAACTAACTATGAATAGGTAGTAGATGGAACTAGGTGGTTATTGTAACGAAGTAGATGGTTACGGTGACCGAAATATACCCAACTAACAATCAGTTGGTTGTTCCAACCAACTGGTGAGCCCGCCATATGGCGGCCTATCGGAAAAAATGCATTATATACGAAATTTTTGAGAATTGCAGAACTAAAATCCATACTCGTGGGTTTTCGGGGTCGCTGATTACGAATCTGCAATCAAAATTTAGAAATTCAAGATGGCGGATCCAATGTGGCGGACCGAAAATGCAAAAAGTCGTTTGACGAAAGCGAACGTTGGTGCTCGGAAGTTCTTGAGGTCCCTGATTACGAATCTGAACTTAAAAATTCAAAATGGCGGATCCAAAATGGCCGACGAAAAATGCAAAAAGTCGTTCGATGTGAGCAAAAATTGGTGCTCGGGGGTTTTCGAGGTCCCTGATTGTGAATCTGCACTCATTTAGAAATTGAGTACATATTTATTTCTCACCTCCAGCCTTATAGTTCGCTCGTCAAATGACTTTTTGCATTTTTCGTCCGCCATCTTGAATTTCTAAATTTTGCAGTGCAGATTCGTAATCAACGACCCCAAAAACCTCGGAGAACCAAATTTCAAGTTGATTGTAAGAAAAAAATTGTCCACTCGTGAAGGGGTTAAGGGTTGATCTGGTCCTAAAGATTCTTTTCGTGGTAACGCTTTGTTCTGTTTCTTCGTTTCGTTTTTTTTTTTTCAAATTTCAATAGGGTGTCATGACGTCGTCGACAACGACGCTAAGAGCCTCGCGATGATGGTGGTTGCCACTGAGCCGCGGTAAAGTTGGCCCGCGATGTCGATGTGCGCGCTCGCCGGCCACGCTGTGTGCCACTTTCACTTGGTTACATAACAAGAGTACCCGAAGTGCGAGTGAGCGCGCGCGCGCGCGCGCGAGAGAGCCGACTCGCAACGTGAACGGGCACGAGGTGGGCTCGCGGGAAACGAAGGGAACTGGGTAAATGGGAGAACCACAATCTGCACACAGTGAAAAGAAGAAACGAGCGTAATGGTCGTTATATAGTAGCGGTGTGTGCTCTATGCGCTTAAGACCAGACAGTCGCTCTGTAAAATTAAGAGATGTAAAATGCGCTTTACCTTCGTTCACCATTTTTTCCCCCGTTTACTTTTAAAACTGGCTCTGAAGAGACATCAAAGAATGTTTTTTTTTTTTTTTAGTTCAGTAAAACGTACGTTTTTTCAATAGGTCACATCTACGCAGATACCAGAGGAAGATGGTCGATTTCAGAATTTTTTTCTAAGACACAGTTGGAAAAAGAAAAACGCATTTTTTTAACACAAAAGTATATGGGTCATTCCATGTCAAATCGACCAATGGCTGGAATCGACCCCTTTCAATTTCGATGATATTTGGTCAGAAGTTTTCTTCAAACATAAAACGAAGGAAAGAAATTTAAAAAAAAATTTTTACCTCTAAGTTATGTAAAGTTGAGCAATCATGAAATTTTGTAATTTTGAGCAGAAACAATTTCAATTAATGACACAAGAATTTCAATTATGTTTCTGTTTTTACATTCTCATGTCATTAATTGAAATTTTTACTGCTCCAAATTACAAAGTACATGATTGCTCAACTTTACTTATCTTGGAGGTGAAAAAAAATTTTTTTTACCAAAGTTCAAATATTCATATTTTTGAAAAAAAAACACCATTCTGAAATTTTCAGGATCTTCTAAGATCAGTAGAAGGTATTATATTTTTAAAAAATCGGACCAAAAATTTAATGTTGATCAAGGATTTGCACGATTTAAAAAAATTCTAAATTCTCAAAATTCATCATTAAAAAAAAAAAAATCGGAATATTTTTTATTCGCAGCCCCAAGTAGACTCTTTAAAACTAACCTAGAACGATTTTTTCGTAACTATAATAGTTTTCGAGATATTTAAAAAATAAATTTGAAAAATTGAAAAAATGGTGAAATTTTGAATTTTGCATAACTTTCGAAAAAACATTTTATTTTTTTTCCCTGAATAGAACTTTCTTTTATGCTAAAACAAAAACCAAATTTCAACGAAATTGAAAGGGGTCGGTTCCAACTGTCGGTCAATTTGACATGGAATGACCCATACACATTAAGAGTCTTTAAAAAAGAATCAACGAAGAATACAAAAAAAACACCAAAAATATGAGCAGATGATGACATTTTTTCACATTGGGTGGTACCAAATCTCCAGCTGAACCGGTTTCTCAGTGTTTTTCCTGTAAATTTGGAAACAATCCACCGAGTGTTTCGCGGATATCGCGGGCACCACGTTTAAGAAGAGTTTTTCGAAAAAAACGCTCTTAAAATTTCAAGTATAGCGTTGCTAGATCAAAGCCAGCCGACTGTTAAAATATGTAGCTCATTCAATTTTAGGAATATTTCAATGAAATTTTCCGGTAACAGGAAAGGTATAATTAGAAAGGCGATATGATGGGATAAAATTATTTTTTGAATTTCTTAAAATTTTTTTTGGAATTTTTTTTTTTTTTTTTTTACTCTTTTCATTTTCATGAAAAGGGCTTCACAAGGATTTTCGGTGGATTTTTTGTTTTCTTGTTTTTGATGGAACAACGAAGATATGGAAAAGAGGGAAGCCCAACGAGAGAGCCAGAGCGCGTTGTATGGTATATATCGGTGGATGCGACGACCTAAATATGAAGTAGTGAAAGTGGCACGCTGGTCAGGCATGGTATGACGCCGTTACAAACGCACCATTCCCACCATCGTACACTTTCGCGCCCCGTTGCCTCTTTATATTACGTCTCGAAGTCTCGTCGATTTTATACCCACGACGAACAGAACGATGCCTAGGAAAATCGAGGAAAATCGAGAGTAGGAAAATCAAGCATCAAGGGACAACGCCATTTTCCCGCTGGAAAAAAGGCCTAACTTTGACAATTTATTTTAGGAGTTTGAAAATCGAAATAAGATTCCAATTTGGTTTATTTACATAATACATATTCAAATATTAAAAAAAAAAACATTTTATTATCATTTTGATACAAAATTGCGGCGACAGAGCGAATCTTTGAAGTCACCCTCGTATAAAACTCCTCGACGAGAGGACGGATTTTTAATTTAATATAAGATCCAGATCTAAAAACCAAAAAATTTCACAATATAGACTATTGGCTATGGAAGTACGTAGATGTGGTTTTTTTAAATCAAATTTTGTAGCAATAGGGCATTTTTGAAAAAATGAATCAATTTTTGACCGAGACATGAGCGGTGGATTGTAAAAAAAAAATTAATATTAAATCGAAAACTTCAATTGTACTGCCACAAATAGGAAATCGGATGATTGTGAAGCTACTGTCCAAATTTCCAATAGATATGCAACGGTGTTGCATATCCATTGGAAATCTTTAAAATTGAAAAAAGTGGTTTCGAGATAAACGCTTTTAGAGTTTTCATTGTGTTTAGCACTTCGGTAAAAACGATGATTGAACTGTTTGAAATTTTTTTTCTATTATAGGACCAATTGGGTATTGTTTTAATGACCCTAAAGTATCGTTTGAGCAAAAAAAAATTGATTTTCCCAAATCCTAGAATGGTGTTACCCCTTAAACACGACAGAAAGTTCCGTTAAGGGGTTAAGCCACTCTATAAACCAAAAAAGGCATACTTCGTGATTTTCTTTCAACGAAACCATAAAATAAATCGGATTTACAAAAAAGGTGTTTTATTATACATTTAATTGGCAATACAAAATTATTTTTTCATGGCGACATATGTCAAAATGGCGACTGTGCAGGATTTTTCCGATGATGACTTCATTTCTGGAAGGTCGTCAGCCGAACCAACAGCTCCTATAATTTTTGAGGTACAATGAAGCACTAAAGTTTTTGCGATTATATATAAGAATAGCTATAGAAGTACGTAGGATTTTTTTGATATGTTGTTTTTTTTTTAAAGGGCACATTTCTAAATTAAAAAGTATAAAATGCCATGAGAAAATCGTCAGAAAATTGTTTATAAAAAAGAAACTATGCAATATGACGAATTAATCCTATGCAGGGTTGCAAATAGTGCATTACTTTTTTTTAATGCATTTGCATTTTCATTAACCATTAACCATTAACCATTAACCATTAAAATTTAATGGTTAATGGTTAATTAAAATGCAATTGCATTAAAAAAAAAGCAATGCATAATTTGCAACCCTGCCTATTACAATGTAATGTGTAATAGAAAAAATTTCCATTACCCATTGCAATGTAATGTGTAATAGACAAAACTTTGAATGCAATTTTGGAAATGGAAAAATATAGATAGTAATGTTTAATGGACAAAACTTTGATTGCAATTTTGTAAATGGAAAAATATAGATCAATGCTTTTTTGAATTTAAGGTACCTGAAAATCTAAGTCCTAAGTTAATAAAATGCAAAATTGCAATAATTTATTCATCTATATTTTTCCATTCCCAAAATTGCAATCAAAGTTTTGTCCATTACACATTACCTTACAATGGGTAATGGAATTTTTTTCGATTACACACTACATTGTAATGGGCAGGTTTGCAAATAATGCATTACTTTTTTTAATGCAATTGCATTTTCATTAACCATTAACATTTAATGGTTAATGGAAATAATCTTAATGGTTAATAAAAATAATATCCACTAACCATTAAATTTTAATCGTTAATGAAAATAATTTCCATTAACCACTAAATTTTAATGGTCAATGAAAATAATTTCCATTAACCATTAAATTCTAATGGTCAATGAAAATAATTTCCATTAACCATTAAATGTTAATGTTTAATGAAAATAATTTCCATTAGCCATTAAAAAAATTAATGGTTCATGCATTACTTTTTCATTAAAAATTTCGCAACCCTGATCCTATGTAATGCTTTGGAGAACGTTATTTCGAATGTACAGTTGAAGTTTCAAATGAATCGCTTGAAATTTGTTTGAGTTATGAGTCCGCCCGACTTGAAAAATGCAGTTCTGAGATAAACGCGTTCAAAGTTCGTAGAAAGCTCGCTGCGGATGAAGAGGAGTTGCACTAGAATACAAAAATCGAGTACTAAGGAAATATTCGCGCACATAATCTTTAGGAATATGAATCTATAGATACTAAGGTACCTAGCTATAAAAAAAAATCAAATTGTTGAAAATCCTACAGTGGCCTAACCCCTTAATTCGGTGTCTTGTGATCTTCCAAACTACTGGGATCGAGTACTTATCGATCAATATATGTGGTAATTTTTAGGGAAATGAGAAATACAACATATCAAAGATTCGGATTGAATGGTAAATTTATTTCCTGTGAGATTAATTACATTCCTCTATTGTGGGTATGATTTTTGGGATGGAATAAAGATGCTAGAATCATGGGAAAAGGAGGATTGGCATCTACGAGAGTTTCACTTTCATTTTTGACGATGACTCTGAACATCCGGTGACTCATGAATCAACGGCCCGAAACCTTTTCCAGTTGCCCTTTCCGACCCACACACGAGTAAGCCAAAATGCTTCAGTCCAATCTGAAGTGACTTTGATGGTAGTTAATATTATCTTAGAACCGCCCCCACAGCCGCAGACATTCGACTAAGCACGAGACACCATGATTGACGATTGCTGATCAATACAGAGCGCCGAATCCTCGCAAAACTCTGAGGAGTCAAACGATTCCAAATCAAAGGGAAGTCGTGATTAAAATTACACTTGACGGGTCTCCAGAGCTTCTGCTCTGGACGGGTCTCCAGAGCAGAAGCTCTGGAGACCCGTCAAGTGTCATTTCAATCACGACTTCCCTTTGATTTGGAATCGTCACTTACACGGAAAAAAATGATCAGTGACAATTCATGTGTAATATTTAAAAAATTACTGAATTCAATGTAGAATATACGATTCAGAACTGTAATTCAGGCGTTTGACTAGGAATCCATTATAAATTAATGGATTTAATGTAGTTTCTACTTTTCAGACCATTATAAATGCTGATTTACACGGTAAAAAATGCAATGTTCACCGCAAAGAAATGGCAAAGTAGAAATAACAAGCATAAGCGACGAAATCCACTGCGTTTGAAATGTAAAATTTACAATGGTCTCTGTAGAATGTTCAAAGCACATAATTAGAAATTGCAATGTTCCCAGTGAAAAATCAATTGCGCGCCGCAAAATATGCAACGTCAATTTCAATTTTTACAGTGTGGCACTGTAACGGGACGATATGCGGCGGACCACGATCTCTGCGTTTCGCCCAAGATCCGCTAGATGGCGTCGGACGGCGCGCCCTCTCGCGCAAGCGAGAGAGCCACCGAGCACCTATAAGGTCCGATGTATTACCAACATCGGCGCCCTCAATTGACATACAATTGTTGGAACATCACCCGCGTTCTGTGGTCGAGCAGTCCTATGGACTGAAGACTACATTTTCTTAACAGATAACCATTGCATTTCGGTGACGCTCGTGGTCTTTATGGGTGCGAGGTTAAACTTGATTCGCTTCATTGATTGATCTCACGATTAATTAGTCAAGTACAGGCCCTCGTAGTTATGAGCCTGAGCGAGGATAATTAACGGTTTAATGCAATATTTGAATAAATTGAAATTTATTAAAATATCGAAACGTTTCACTACACTATAATTTATTTTTAAAATTGCAGTATTTTCAGTGGAAAATAAAAAACGTACCACAAAATATACTACGTTCTTTTCAATTTTTACAACGTACACTGTAATTTTTTCACGGGCCCTGGATAATTTTTACAATGTGAAATGTGTAAAAAGTTCACTGGATACTACAGAAATATAACGTTTCACATAGTGTACATTTTACTGTTCCACACTGTAAAAATTCGTCTGATGGGCATGTACCATGTCATATGTGACATCTGTATATTGTATTAAAGAAATATGCAAATTTCACTGTTTGCCCTTCCAGGAGGCGCTGTTGATGGGGAAAACTGTAAAAATTAATGGGAATCTCAGCAGTTCTCACTGATCATTTTTTTCCGTGTATGAGTGACGGAGAAGTGAATCAGTGAGAAAGGTCGAATGCTTTTAGGACTTCTCTCCTGTCACATTGCAAGAACTATCGAACTTCGATGGGAAACTTGGAAAACGAATGAGAAATTGTCCCCACCTTCAGAACTTGATCAGAATGAAGAGAAGTTGGAAGATACGGCTAGATCTTGATGCAGCGGATGACCTACTTCAAGATCCAAGTATATATGCTCATAAATATATACATATATATATATATATATATATATATATATATATATAGCCATCCCTGTGCTACATATATTCTGCTCACACGTGTTGGAGCCCACACCGACGAAGCCTCAAGATCTGTTCGTCATCGGGACCCAAAGAAGGCGAACGGAAAGGAACGAGAGGGATAAAGCCGGAGTTCGTAGCCCGGAACTCAGAACACTTTTGTGAGGGAGTTGGTCGAAGGACAGGAAAGTAAATTACCGTTATTATTCCGAATGCTGTTGTACTGAGACCACTGAAACATTGCGGAAGATGCGGAAAGGGTTCTCTCTGTCTCTCCTTTTGTCTCGCATAAATATTGGTCAAGCATTCTTCCGCGTGTTCTTGCAGCTCCTTCACAGCTAATTTGGTCATCTGGGTGAATCTGGCATCATGCTAATCCAATGAATCTCAGCATAGCCTCTTCCAAAACTGGTTTAACCGAGTTGACAGTGACATTTGAATGAATCACTGACGGATGTTCAACCTCATGGCCAAGCTTGGGATTTCCGTATCAACATCCAATGTCGAGTATCGAAGATTCAGTCATCAACGTCTCGTCTCGATCGACTTTAACAATACTATGAATTCTCGTGTCAGACAGCGAGTGCATTGGTCTGTCAGCTGTGGAAACGGGAAACCACCGCTTCCCGTTTAACTTTTGGCATCGTAGCTTGGCTCGTTTGTAGAGATGTTTGTGTGTGTGTATGTATGTGTGTGCATTTGTGTGAAATTAGGGAAGAGGTGGGACGAAACGAGGCTGTGGATCAAAGTCGCAGCACCACCGAATGTAGTTCTAGTACGGCTATGAATAGCCGAGGCCCCTTGGCCCGTACTACCTACAACTAACCACCAACACCACTGACGTTTCGACGTCAATCCGCAGCGATTATTATTTGGTAAAGTTATCGGACGTTTCTTGAAGCATTGATGCAGTTACAGAGAAAAGAAAACGAATAATTCATGGACAATTAATAACAGTGCTAATAATTGGAGCACAGGCAAAAATCGGTCAAGAATGAGTTGACGTCAATTTCGTACCATTACTTCAAAGCACCTACTTTTATTTGAAATATTTTATTTCAGTAACTATTACACTGTAGAAAAAAACAGCGATTTGTCGGTAATCTATGACTCAATGTCTACTAACCCTATTAAAATCTTTACTTTAGCTTTAGAAACCTAAAAAATTGGGGGTGGCTTATTCTTAGCTAATTTTGAGTCTTAATGATATTAAGACCAATGGATCAAAATATTAAAAAAAAACACATTTTTAGAATCCTCAGATGTGTCTTTCAATTGACACCGTACAGGATATATTGATTAAAAAAAATTTACAGTTAGGACCTTTAAAAAAGAAATAGAAGACTCGGTTTTAGAATATATAACCCCTCAAAATGGCTTTTGACGTTTTCGAGCATAATCCGTTGGGAATTTGACCATGGCAATTAGCATATTCGTATGTATTAGGCAATTTTCGATTTCATACTCACCCCTGAAAGAGAAAACGAAAAATTTCAACCCCTTTGGGGCACGCATCAGCAAAAGTCGATTTGAAAATAGACACAGCTTGAAGATGGGCAAATTATTTTTAAAAATAATTCTACTCAGTTTATTCAAACTTTCAAGACCAATTTCCATCGAAAATTACCGACTGGTCATGGCTATGCAATCAGAAAAATTAAGTCATCACGGTGAAGTGATGGAAAAACCCGATTTTGATGACATTGATATTTGGATCTTCCTCCTCCTTGGATCATTCCATGTTAAATCGACCAATAGTTGGAATCGACCTCTTACAATTTCGATGAAATTTGGTCAGAAGTTTTTTTTATCCTAAAACGAAGTTCTACCAGGGAAGAAAAATTGAAACAATTTGTTTCGAAAGTTATGCAAAATTCACAATTTCACCATTTTTTCAATTTTGTCAAGTTTATTTTTTAAATATCTCGAAAACTATTATAGTTACGAAAAAATTGTTCTGTATTCGTCGTAAATAGTATACTTGGGGCGACGAAAAAAAAAATATTCCGAATTGTTTTTTTAAATGATGAATATGGAGAATTTTGAATTTTCAAAAATCGTGTAAATCCATGATCAACATTAAATTTTTGATTCAATTTTTTTTATATGATACTTTGTACTGATCTGAAAAGATCCTAAAATTTTTTTAATAAGATTTTTTTTTTAAATATGAATTTTTGAATTTTGGTAAAAAAAAATTGTTTTTTTACCTTTAAGTTAAGTAAAGTTAAGCAATCATGTAATATTGTTGTTTTCAGCAGTACGAATTACATGATTGTTTAACTTGAATTTGGTCAGACGTTTTCTTTGATCATAAAACGAAGTTCTACCAAAGGAGAAGAGTAAAAACATTTTTTTTCGAAAGTTATGCAAAATTCAAAATTTCACCATTTTTTCAATGTTGTCAAGATTATTTTTTAAATATCTCGAAAACTATTATAGTTATGAAAAAATCGTTCTGTAATCGTCTTAAATAGTATACTTGGGGCAACGAAAAAAAAAAATATTCCGAAAAAAAAATATTCCGAAAAAAAAATTTCAAAAATGATGAATATGGAGAATTTTGAATTTTCAAACATCGTGTAAATCGATCAATATTAAATTTTTTATTCAATTTTTTCTATCTCATACCTTATACTGATCTTAAAAGATCCTAAAGATCTCAAAATTGCGTTTTTTTTTCAAAAATATGAATTTTTGAATTTTGGTAAAAAACAATTTTTTTTATCAAAATTCAAAAGTTCATATTTAAAAAAAAAAAAAGCAATTCTAAAAATGTCAGGATCTTTTAAGGTCAGAACAAGGTATTATATTAAAAAAATGGAATCAAAAATTTAATGTTGATCGTGGATTTACACAATTTTTGAAAATTCAAAATTCTCCAATCCATCATTTTGCAAAAATTTTGTTTCGGTACATTTATTTTTTCGTAGCTCCAAGTATACCCTTTACGACGAACGCAGGGTGATGATTTCATAACTATAATAGTTTTCGAGATATGTGAAAAATAAACTTGAAAAATTGAAAAAATGGTAAAATTTTGAATTTTCCGAAAAAAAAAATTTTTTTTTGCTTTGTTTTGTATTATGATAAAAAAAAAACTTTTGACCGAATTCCTTCGAAATTGAAAGGGGTCGATTCCAACTATTGGTAGATTTGACATGGGATGACCCCCTTTCATTAATCTAGGGCTGCTTGGCTTCGTTCCTGAAAAACCACTCACCCAGTTTTCATGCCAAACTCAGCGTTGAATGTCTAAACAATTTTTTGGCGAGTAGGTGAAATGTCTAGATCCATTTTTCGTGGACTATTCTTCCGCTTTTCATCCGACAATCAGTGTGAGACCCAGATACGCGAATGTTTCTCTACGATGGGCTGCACGCAGTCGCATCAAGGGCTAAGAATTTTCTCGCACCTAACTATTATTAGAAAGATGCCCTCAATACGTGACATCCATAGACATTGGACACACATAGACGAATACTAGCTCTACGATCCCTCGACGTATCCTCAATATAACACGTGGCTAAGGTAAATGTCCCAATTATTGAACGGCTAAGGATCTGGGAATTGAATTCGGTGAGAAAAAAAATATAAAATCAAGAAAAAAACCATCGCTTTCATGTTCAAATGATACTTTGATATTTTTACTTTCGAAAAATCACCCTTTAAATTATTTTTAAATGATTTCGAATGAAAAAAAAGAATAACAATGTGAAGCATGCAAATGTCCCAATTATTGAACACTGGAAGTGCCTGTGTCCCTAATATTGAACAGGCATGTCCCAGTTATTGAACACTCTCGAGAATTCTTTTTCCGTTCTGGAAATATTATTTTGGGTACAATATTGAGAAATAAAAGCAAAATGAAACACTTGAATAATCTTTTATTAATCATGTAAGAATACAAAAATATATATTCATTCTCTTTTGACAGGTTTTTGGTTCATTCGCATTTGGTTTATTTTTACTTTTCCACTCGAACTTTACTTTGTTTTATTTTCAGCTTCCTCGTTTTTATGTTCCGTTTTTGTTTGATTTTGTCGCAGCTCTCTTGTTTTTCGACTGAAATATCGGAGAGCAAAAAATATTGAACATTAGTACATTAAATTCGTATTTTTAGGTTACATTTAGGTTATATTCTCTTTTTACTTTTTTTTTTATGTTTATTGCTCGAAAATACAAATAAAAAATATATTTGACGATTTTGGAGTTATTATTAAAAGAATAAAGGTAAGTTTATTCAGGAACTTACAGTTTTTGTTTGAATAAATCCGATTCGCACGATCTGTCGCGCGTTAACTGTCTCGATGTTTTGATGGGTTTAATGACGCCATCTTGGAGAATTCGAGTGTTCAATAATTGGGACACACTGCATTTTCTATGTCCCAATGATCGAACACCGTATTTTTTTAACAGATAATTGATTCAAAATTTTTTAAAAAAATTGTTGATTGTAAGAAATTTTCTCAGGAGCCTGAAACGCCTCTACTTTTGGAGATGCGACAGTTTTTGAATTTTTTATGCCCTTAAGCACGAAGCGGCGCGTCTCAGCAAAAACGATAAGCAGTTACCACGAGACGTCAAATTGGGTCACCGTTGCTGAATAAATCATTTTTTTCTCTATTAATTAAAGCTTTTTTTGCACAAGTAAGGTAACATTTCGATAGCTAAAAGTTCCCTATATGTAATGAAATTTTTACAAATATAAGTAAATGCATGCAGGTGAATGAGAAATAAGAAAAATACAAGATAGTGTTCAATAATTGGGACCTGTTCAATAATTGGGACTTTTACCTTACCCGATCTCAAAAAAAAGTGAACTGAATAGTTTATCAAGGATTTTCCGCACCACCCCCACATGGAAATAAAATATATCGGCAAATATTACGGAAAATATATTTTTGGATATATTAAGTATATTTTGTCCGAAAATGTATGTATTACAAATATGATTTTAGCTATATTTTTAATCCATTTAAAAATATTACAATATAAACTTAAACATGTATTGAAGATATATACTAAATATATCAAACATATATATTGAGTGCATGTTCTATATACTTTAGATACATTTTCAATTGGTGTTTAAATATACACAATATATATGTAAAAAATATATTTAAGATATATACTAAATGCATCAAACATATATATTGAGTGTACGTTTCATATATTTTCGATATAATTTTAATATATGTTTACATATACACAATACATGTTTTTACATACATCAAAAAATATATTTTTACGTATATCGAAAAATATATTTTCCGGTATATTATATTTCCGTGTGGGCCGGAAGTGTGATTGGCAATCGAACAGTTACCGATTGAAAATCAAGCGTCCTCTGGATGAGGGTCAATTGTCAGCATTTTCGGTGATCAACTTGGCACAAAGATGTGCCCAAACGAGGCAGATCCGCGAAATCGGAAGTCAAGATCCGCAAATCCAGTGATTTCGTGAAGTTGAACGACGAGGTGAGGATGAGGACGGCGATGACACGGTTGAGGACCACAGAATATTTTTAGAAAGTGGATGCGAACCAAAAAGGTGCTCGCAAGGACTCCGGAGCCCTAATAAAAAATGGAGAAGAAAAAACACAAAGATTCATGAGCTCGCGTCCGTCATGAACCCGAACTTTTATCATCCTCATCGTCCGGCAGGATTCGTGATCCGTGGATCTTTTTCCTCTTTTTTTTCGTGGCAAATTGTCCAATCTTGAAAACGGCCCGACGTAGGCGTGTGGGCTTTGTTCTCTCGCTTTCACCAGCAAGGAAATCTCCCGTGGTTCCGCGCAATATCATACGCACAGCATGATTATAATGTATGGCACGTGTTTTTTTTTTTTTTTTTAAGTACCTTCGCACGTGGCCAACTTGATAAAGATCGTATTGGAGAACGCGCGAGAAATTGTAACGCGATCCACTCAGACGATTTTCGAAGCTCTTGCTCTCTTTGTCTTTTCTCGTAGTTTTCCGTGCTTAAACATAATTTATTGCACTCCGTGCGTAAAAGTGCCTTTTTACGCCCACTTCGTGGGCTTAAAAGGCATTTTACGCCGTCGGGTCATAATGTACTATTATTGCACTCCGTGCGTAAAGTGCCCATTTTACGCACACTTCGTGTGCGTAAAATGGCACTCTCCGCACTCGTGCAATAAAATTTTGTACAAAACTCGTGTCAGAAAAAGTTTCAACGCACTCGTATCGTAATGTACTATTTCCATTTCATTAAGGGATTATACTAACCAGATGCACTGAAAAACTATGCTTTTTTCGGGAATTTTTTTTTTCGATTATCTGAATGAAGTTTCAAGATTTTATTCTACGTGTATTGAGATGTAGAAAAAGGTTTTTTATTTTGATTTAAGGTACAAAATAGCTCCTTTGAAGTAGGTAACTTGAACACATCTTTTTTCTGAGGAGAGAAACGTACTTACAGACTCCGTATTGTACATAGAAGAAAAACGCTGCGAATTGGACATTTGCACATTGCTTCCTCATCTTTATCCATAATTCGCATAGCTTCCTTTATCACGAAGTATGGCGATCAAATTGGGCTTCCTCATAAAGGAAGCTTTGTTAACTATCGAAAAACATGAGTAATCAATGTGCGCCAAATTCTTTACAATTGCTACTTGCCAAATTCAATAGCGACCAACTTTGATCACTATTTTGAATGTATATAAAATTTCAGTACAATATCTCGGAAATAGAGGAAGTTAAAGTACGCTATTTGTGAAAAAAAAACAAATTTGATAAATTTTTAATCATTCGATCGTTTTCGCCAAATTTAATAACGAATAACCTCGATAGCTATATTAGCTCTGTACAAAGTTTCAGTGCAATATCTTAAAAATTGCCCTAGTTTGAAAGAAGTGTTTACCCTATTTTTCAAAGAATTAAGAATTTAATAAAATTTTAAACCTTTGATAGTTTTTCGCAAAATTCAATAGCGAAGAACCTTGATAGCTATACAAGGTCTGTACGAAGTTTCAGTGCAATATCTTAAAAATTGCAAAAGTTAAAGCATTTACGCTATTATTCAAAAAATTCAAGATTTTACAAAACTTTAATCCTTCGATAGATTTTTGCCAAATTCTATACCGAACAACCTCAATAGCTATACTAATTCTGTACAAAGTTTCAGTGCAATATCTTGAAAATTGCAGTAGTTAGAGGATTAACGCCATTTTTGGACAAACGAAAAAAGTCGATGAAATCAAAACACCCGTTAGAATTAAAACAAATTTGTTCATAAAAATTAGCAATTCATGCTCGATAAGTGTGCGAAATATCAGTTTGATGTCACGAAGCATTCTCGAGTTATTAATTTTTTACATTTGAAACTCATAATACACACGCACACACACACACACACACACACACACACACGCATACGCACACGTACACACACACACGCACGTATTGCAATGTAATTATTTATCAAACGTAAAAATCGTATGTACTCCGATGGATAATCTATCTAAGAAGCTGCAATTATACAATTCAAATGAATCGAACAAAAATTGAGCGAGTTACGCTGCACACAAACTTGAAAAAAATAGGTTTGAGGAAAACGCCTTCAAAGTTTAAAAACCTATTTAGAATACACTCAGAAGCGCCTCGGAAAAAAAGCTATAAAAATTGTTCCCCCCAAAATAGCTTTGGAATATCATGTTTGAATAGTTTATGCATAATTGAAACCAATGCATACACTTTTTTTTTAAATTCCTGATGGGTAGTTTAACCTCTTAATGATGAGATGGACCCATGCAAACTCATTGGATGAGTTGCCAATCTTTTGGATTCATCGGGTAATACAAAATCTCCAGAATTGAAATTTGGACTCTGATCTTGGAAAAATAGTCAAGCGGTCAAGATAAAGTGTAGGGGAGAGTGGGGTACATTGAGCCACGGGGCACTGTGAGCCACATGCGATTTCTCGGAGGTTTGTAGCTTGTAAAAATCGAAATTTTTTGTGTAGGACCACAATTTATATTGAATTTCATCAAACCTAAAAAAACGTCAATAGCAGCTCATAAAAAATTATTTAAACAAATTATTGATTTGTGCCCTGGAAAAAAAAAATTTTCGTTTGCCGGAAAAACGTAAAATATATTTTTAGATATATCAAGTATATTTTGTTCGAAAATGTATGTATTACAAATATGATTTTAGGTATATTTTTAATCTATTTAAAAATAATACAATATAAATATAAAAAATATATTGAAGATATATACTAAATATATCAAACATATATATTGAGTGCATGTTCTATATACTTTAGATACATTTTCAATTGGTGTTTAAATATACACAATATATATGTAAAAAATATATTTAAGATATATACTAAATGCATCAAACATATATATTGAGTGTACGTTTCATATATTTTCGATATAATTTTAATATATGTTTACATATACACAATACATGTTTTTACATACATCAAAAAATATATTTTTATGCACAATAATCATATATCTAAAATATATTTAATATATATTTCAAAGAAATATTTTCTGCCGAAAATGTACTTATCACGAATATATTTTTGAGTAAATTTCTTACATGGAATATACATATTATATATTTAATATATATTTGATATATATTTTAGATACATCTAAAATGTATTTACAATATATAATGTACACTTCAAATATATTTTTAATATATTTTTACGTATATCGAAAAATATTTTTTCCGGTATATTATATTTCCGCGTGGGGTACAATGAGCCGATATTTCCCATTGACCACGAACACCACGAAGTTGGCACGAATTATATATGACGTCGATGTTTTGTCAAATTTTTTTGAGGTTAAACACATAGAACACGAATGGCTCATTGTACCCCACCAGTGGGGTACAATGTGCCATTCTGCAAATCTTTTTAAATCCAATTATTCTGGTATTTTCAACCTTTTTTTTAAAGATGATATTTTTATTATACGCCTCTTGAATATCGCGCCGATGCTACGGCAACGCCAACTGTCGGTTAACGGCGGCAACTCAAGGTCGTTCTTCTCATACAGTAAACATATGAAAATAACAGTTTAAATTTCATATCGTTCACATTTTGACAGCTACAGCGTTCTTTCTGGGATAAATGGAAAGAGAAAAAAATAATAAACAATACGTATGTCTTAAAATTTTTTTAAACTGTATATTTTATTGAAAATATTGACAAATTGATTTTTTTATATAGATATACTTTCATGTATAAGCAAGGTTCTGCCTGTATAGAGTCAGCTGCTCGGTGGCTCCTCGAGACAGTGAGGTTAGGTAAATGTACTTGTCTCAAGTCGCTATCAATTCCACATATCCAATGTGGATATATTTCTCACATATATTTGACGTATATTTCGCAAGAATATCTCATTTCTACAACAAAATATATTCAATATATTCGAGATATATTTTCTGTATACATCGACATTTATTCTTTTTCCGTGAGTTTGCTTTTATCATATATGAACAAATATATAATTGAATATATCACAATATTTATGCCTCAAGTTCACGAAATGATCTCTAAATTTTGCAGACATACTTTCAAGTCTCTCCAGGTGTATACAAATAAAATATCGATGAGTTTTGATCGACTTTATTGAAAATTTCAATCACACATTTTTATTATTCTTCGAAACGTTTATCCCCGTTGTAAAAGTGGATTATGATATATTTGAAATATATCACGATATATGAGCACTTTCATATATTCTAAAAATATCTGACAACTCACTTTTTAACGTTTTTAACTGAATTAATAACGTGAACCGTACAGCTGACCGCACTCTAACGTCCGCGTGTTGCCTGATTCTGCCACAACGCCGCGCCACTAGAGTTATCCAAGAGGCGTATACGCTTAAACGTCTGGAAAAACCGATTATGATAGTTTATTTTCTAATCAGACTACCATAACGAGGGTAAAATTTCTTTACAAAAAAGTGGCTCATTGTACCCCACTCTCCCCTATTTTTGACAATGTATTCTAGTAGGAAGAAATCATAATGATGCATTTTTACAGAGATTAATATTTCTAAAAGAAACTGCGCATTATATGATTATACCGCGTCATTTCTATGGATTTGGATTATAAACAAAGTTCCTCAGACATCAGGCCAGGTCTCGCAGTTTATCGAACGTTCGATTTGCGTTAAAACCTGTTTGAATTCACTCCCATGTCGACGACTACTCGTGACCGCGATAAGACACTCGTGCGTTATCATTTGTCACGTAGTTAGCGAGATTGCGGGGGCCCCGTACAAATTAACGGCACGCGTCTTGCCTGTATTTATCCGCATCATACACTTGAGCGAATGACACGTATTAGACGCATAATGTGACATTGTAAGCTACTCCAATCAATTTATCGTTGTAGTTTTATCGATTGTGCTATTAAACTCTACCCCGCGACTCTGTGATCGATACAATGAGAATTGAATTTTCAGCCTGTAACGTAAATGACTTTGAATAGTAATTGATAAGATTAAAGGATTGAGTCTGGATAGACAACGATATCTTGCACAAGAAGAATTTTTTCCTGAAAACCATCTGAAGTTCGTCGAATGAATCTTTTTGCACTTTAAGGATGTTGAGTCCCAAATCGCAAATGATGAGAAAATTCTGAAAATGTTGTATGTTCTTGGATGAATTATTTAAGAGGTCGTGTAAAAATTTCACGACGATCAGGAAGCTCGTTATTGAACAATTAACATTAACAAATTAAATTAAATTAAATGTAGTCTCATGGAACCCGATATAACTTTGCGATAAGTTTTTTTTTGACCTCTCAATTTTTTAATATCTACACTATATCGAAAGCAACGGAAACAAAACGAAGTTTACTGATAAATATTTTTTTTATTTGTTTAAAAAATTGTTTTTAACAAAACGTTAATTTCTTAATAACGAGCTTCCTAATCGTCGTGAAATTTTTACACGACCTCTTAAGTACCTCATACAAAAACATACCAAATTTTCAGAATTTTCTCATCATTTTTTATTTTAACCCTTAAGGAGGTTGAAGTAATGATGACAGAATTCTGAAAATTTGGTATGTTCTTACATGAAGTATTCAGGAGGTCGTGTACAAATTTCACTACGATTAAGAAGCTATTTATTGAACAATTAACATTCAAAAGTTTCATAGCTTCTAAACAACCTCAACACTGAGAGAAAAACCCGTGGTAATTACTACAAACGACTATGGTAAAACCGATTATAATAACAGAGAACATATTCCATGGTTAGATTAGCCATAATATGGTTGAGTTTACTATAAGCGCGAAATAACATCAAACATGCAATTTTGAAAGTGTCCATAAATATCTAATATGCGCGAGGCTACAATTATTATTGTTAAACCCGCAAAGATAAGTACATAATTCATTGAACACATTCATTTAATTGTTAATAATATATAACAATCGTCGCATTTATTATTATTTGTTTCGTGGAAACCTTCTTAATCTTGTTTCGTGACGCTACTATTCTTATAGTCACTTCTAATTCTTGCTCATTCAACTTTACCACAGCGGTAAGGTTGAGTTCAACAATTTTAGCCGCCAAAATGTATGTTAAATGCAGGCATGGCCTGAATTGGCGAGGACAATTGTAGTTCTTTGTCTACTGTTATTTTTGAATGCATTCCACTATAAAATATAGACGTCGCGTTACAGAAACATGTTACATGTTTATAAAAACTAAACAACATATTGCTGTGGTAAATTAAAATGAGCATAGGAGATGTGTGTGACAAAATCAGTTAATGGTTATCGGTACACTATAATAGCGGCTACATTCTGCACTCAGGTTGCTGAAATACCTATTCACCCGTTATCTCATACGATCTCATTTGCAGATTTGTCAGTTCACCAAAAGTCCGGTAGGTGGCTTCCTCTCGCACAAACGAACTTTCCCCTCGACGTCTATAAAGTCTCCAAGTTCGTCTATGTTTGATATCCTTACTTATGTATGGATATTTAATACTTTGCGGCAAAACGCAAGATGGTCGAATCCGAAAAGGATTCCCATCAAAAGAGTCTTTTTTCTTTTACACGGAAAAAACGACTCGCACAGAAAAAAGAGTTGGTGTGGCCAGTGGCAACCAACTAGTTTGTAAGATATACTTCAAGCAACTAGTTGGTTGGGGCAACCATTTTCTTGGTTACCGTAACTATATTTTTGGTTGCGAAATACCCAACCAATAAAAAGTTGGTTGTGGGAACCACGAGAATGGTTGCCCCAACCAACTAGTTACTTGAAGCATATGTTACACACCATATGGTTACCACAACCAACTCGTTTTTTCCGTGCAGCATAGAAACTGGCATTGACGCGTGTCTGTATGGAATTTCAACAATATGATTCTTTCCCAGTGAAACGAAGTTGGGACATCAGTGCTCAACGTCAACTATTAACTAACCGCTAATTTATATTTCATATATTACCGTCAACTATACAACAGTAATGATTATCTTATACACTATTACTGAGTAAAACTATATGCTTTAAATAAAATGAGAATCGTTGCTTTCTGTCGCTAATATGCAAAACGTTTATTTTACAATGTTTTTTCATATTAGGTTAACCATAAATTATAGACGTTGCGTCAGGGAAACATATTTTATAATTGAAATATGGTTGACGTCGCCATACATTTTTCTCAGTGAAGGACGTAATAGTGGGGTTTTAATTTGTTAGATGTAAGTGCATCAATATTTCCGTCCAGATTTCCCTGTTAAGAAAAAATTTGTTATTCGAACGGCATGATTGAGAGAGATGGAGAGACACGATCGAAAGAGTTTTCGTGTCATGGGTGAGACGATCATGTGGCGTCAGTCGGATAGTCGGGGGTCAGAAGCCTTGTACTTTATTATCGCTTCTCGAATAGACGAACGATGCCGTTAGCTCTAAGATCCCCCGCCAATGCGTATCAAATCTCAAAATATACTGTGTATAATTGTAAAACCAAGAGCAACGCGACTGTTGCTGTTACGAATTTCCTCTATCCCAACAAATCTGCGTCGTCGTTTCGTCATTCATTATAATTTCGCAGTCCCGTGTCTCTTAAGGCGGGGTAAAGTTAATTCGGCGAAAAAAGGCATGTTTTAAAGATTTTTTTTTTGGCGTAACGGATAGTGTTCGTTTATTGAAAAATTTTCATATAATAAAGTAATATTTGAACAACATTCTCCTAAATTTGCATTGCAACATATTGAAAATTGAGCGAGTGAAAATTAAACCCCGGAGGCGCCTCGAAAAAAAGTTGGTTTGCGGTGTACACTATAACTCGCAACGGAATCATCCGAAACAAAAAAATCAAAATGCATTTGTTAAAGGAGATGTTTCTCGAGGTAATGACGGAGGATGTTTTTTTCGATTTTTCGATTTATTGTAGCACTTGGGAGCCAAAAACCCGATTTTCGCTAAAAAAATCGGCTAATTTGTTGTTGAAAAATTAGTAATGATTAAAAAAAAAACAAAAAAGCTCTCGACAATACCTGGTGAATTATGTGAAGAAGTACTGTGCAAAATTTCAAAGCGATTGGTCCAGTAGATTTTGAGTTATCGTGTACACGGACTTCAAATATGACGAGTCTCAGAAAAACGGTTTGAAAAACGCAGAAGAGTTTGGTCGCTTAGCGCTCATTGCACATAAGTTTGAGAACACTTCTCGATTGCATAAAAATCCGAGAAAATTCATGCATATTAAAGGTACTCAAAAGATTAATTTTGCATAATAATAATTCCAAAATGTTATTAACAAAATGATGAAAAAACAATAGCGCGTCGCGCAGCTGCCGCCCAGGTATAAAACCCGGCATGGAGCAATAGACGCTCAAATACTCATAACTTCGTCAATTTTACTCCGATCGACTTTAAATTTTAACACAATATTCTTGAGATATTATGCATTCATTTAAAAAATTTAAAAAAAATGAAAAAACAACATTTAAATACTTTACCCCGCCCTTAAGGAGGTTCATCTGGTACCTAGTGAGTCAAAAGAAAAATGTCAATGCTTAACCTCAAAATAAGCGGTGACTAGCGTAGTCATTGACAATGCTTAACCTCAAAATAATCAGCATTTTCGAGACTAGTTAATTCATTATGAATCTCATAAGTACCTAATCGATTTTATGAAGCTCTAAAAATGTTCCTTAGATACTTTTTCATTAATTCTTAAATTTTTGTCAAAATCTCGTATTGATTGTGCATTTAGTATTTATAGACGGTATCCCATAAGAGCCCATGTTATTTAGGATTTACATTTTTCTTTATTTCTCACGAACAACTTACCCTCAGGTCTTGAAATTTTAACAGATGACTTTTTAGATATTAATAACTGTATTCTGATTTTTTTATCAACATCTGCATTGTAAATCGTGTACCAGATGAACCTCCTTAATGTTTTATACGGTAACGAAGAGATCATGGAACATCCAACGTCAGTGCTCAACTGTATCAGCTGCACGGAAAATCCACTTACTTGTGGTAACAAAAAAATTAGTTGACTTAACCAACTATCTCAATGCTCTGAGCGTCAGACGATGAGTTTTTTGGATCAAGGATTTTTATATGGTTACTAGTTTATAAATGGCAGACCAACTAATTTTTTTGTTGGGCCAACCACGAGTGATGTGTCAACTATTTTGCTCGCGATTTATTATAATTTTTTCTGTATAATTACACAATATTTTTAAACATTTCGATCATTGAATGTCGCCACACATATGAAGTTTACAATTTTGTAACGCTTCGACTTTTCTTCAAGAGAAGGTAAAAGAAATAAGACACTTATTTATGGGAATCCATTTCGGATTCGATCACACTGAGAAAAAAGTTCAGTTAAAACAACTAAATCCATTTAGTTGAAAAAAATTTAGTCGATTCAATATTAATTTGTTTGAAATAATGAAACTGTAATTAATTCAACAAATGGATTTGGTTAACCATAAGATATGAGGTGAACGAATTTATTGGGTCAATTTCCAGGTACAGTTTAGTATAATTTACACGTTACTGAGTTGCTGTACAGAAATATTCCGTTGATTTCTAGTATATTTTAAGTAAATAAATTTAGCTGTAACGACAAAACAATTCGTATTTTCAATCACACAATTTATTTGGTACAAAAATATTTATTTGATTGAACTGAAACTTTGCCCATTCAAGCAACGATTTAACCGATTTAACTAAAACTTCCACTGTATCTTTGTTGAATTACCAAAATGATCTCGTTGAACGTCCGGAAACAAACATCTGGTTGAGTCAAACAAATTTTTGTATTTTCAACAAAAAAATTTTCTCAGTGCATCTTGCGTTTGCCGTAAAGTATTAAATGTCCATACTGAGAAATAAGGATATCAAACATGGACGAACTTGGAAAGGTTATAAGTGTCGAGGGGAAAATTTGTTTGTGCGACTGGAATCCACCTGGCGGATTTTTGAGGTACTGACAAATCTGCCTATATGATCATATAGTTGGCTACAGTGCCTATAAAATGCCTCTTAAATACTTTCTTATTAGTTAGACTGACTTATCAAGGGAGTTGTGTTGACTAGTCGCGTTAACTAACTATGAATAGTAGATGGAACTAATGCTAAGTGGTTATTGTAACGAAGCATATGATTACGGTAACCGAAATATACCCGACTAATAATCATTTGGTTGTTCCAACCAACCATTTTTTTCCATGTGGAATGTCATTTAACTTTTCACATTTGAGATGTCAATTGCGCTAAGCAAGCAAAAGAGCGCGATCATCGAAGACTTCCCGGCGATTTTGCGTCCGGATAATTATAATTCCTCTAATGTGGAATAAACTGGTTCTAGTGTATCTCGACGAAACGCATTAGTTATCTTTGTCTTTTAATTGGAAACTCGTGTAATTGAATATGTATTTTTTGATAATATGGAATATTGCGCACCTATAGGGGAGGCTGGGGCACAACGGCCCCCTAAAAAATTTGGTTAAGAAAAAAAATTTTGGTTTCTTGTCATGTTATTAATGTATTCATCAATTTTTAGGCCGATGCACTACATCCGGGATAAAATGTACCAAGAAAAAAAATTATTTTTAACAAAATTGAAAATTTTTCGAAAGAAACCAAAATTATCTATTATCTGGAAAATTGCCAAAAAATTTGTTTGGGTTAAAAAAAATAATAGTTGAAAAATATAAAAGTTATTTATAATTGAACGATTTTTTTATTAATCGATACATTTTTATTTTAAACAAATAACCAATAACATTAATTATAATTTATGGAGAACAATTTTTTGAGATTGATAAAAAAAAAAAGGTTATCATTGTTTAGAGGGGGGCCGTCGTGCCCCAGCCTCCCCTACTTTTCGTTATCCATGGAAATTTCTGACATGCTCTCAATGTCGTCATTGATACGTTTTCTTCTTATGTTCTCTAATGTTTTAAATTTAATAATAATAATAATAATAATAATAATAATAATAACGATATTGGCACGGATCCAACGCTCTGAGTCCACATGACAAAATGGCGGACGTCGTGGAATCGCAAAATGGCGGTGAAGCTAAAATCGGCGTTTTTTATATGGAAGTAAAAAAGATCAACTCCCAACGAAATTGCGTCGCAAAGATGAGAAAGGATGTGGCGAGTGATGGAAAAGAATCCAGAGTTTGGAAAATTTATTCACGGTGCTTGTAATGAAGTTTAAGACCCGAAGTGAGTCGTGAATGAGTTGACTTGGCTCCGTCGTCAGGTTCTGTCTCAGTTCCAATAGCCATAGCGTGGGGTTGCTTCGTAAGTGTGCCAAGGTACACTTCTCGCCGAGAAAGCCGAACCGGCCGCGGCTACTCCGTCTACTAATACCGTCGCTCAAAGTTCCCCCCTTTCGCCCCCTGTTACCACTATCCAACAACTATACGAATGCGCACTAATACGAAACAGTTTTATAGCCGATCTATGCGCCATTTTCTGCGTGTTTTTCGAGCTCCAAAAATCACGCGCCGAAAGATTCAGAAACGTTGATTTTTTCCCAGTTTTTCAGAATAAGGGAGAGTGGGACATTACGGCCCCCCTGAGGCCCCCTCAAAAATTTGGCCACCGAAAAAATGTTTGGTTTCTTGTCAAATTGTCATAAATTTGACGTATTGACTCATTTTTAGATGAATCCGCGATACCTGGGGCATAATGGACCACCCTAAAAAATTAGATCAGATTTTTTTCTTTAAATTATGATGAATTTGAGGTATTCATCCATTTTTAGGCCGATGGACTACACCCGGAGTAAAATGAACCATCAAAAAAAATTAGAAACAAATTTATGTTTAACAGAATCGAAAAATTAAAAAAAAATTATCTATTAGCTAAAAAATTTAAAAAAAAAATTTTGAGTTGAAAAAATAATAGTTGAATGATAGAAGTTATTTATTATTAACGAATTCTTAATTAATCTATATATTTTTTATGTTAAACAAATAAACCGTAACCTTAATTATGATTTATGATCATTGTTTAAAAACGTAACAAGAAATAGATTTTTAAATTACGTGAAGAATCAACTACTTTCCGCAATAATCACAAATATATTCCTTGGAATTATCTTTGTCTATACCTGCACAGGAATCTGCCCTTACCATTTTCACACTGAATCCATGATTCCTTAGATTTCGAGTAAAGTCCATTATACAATAAAGACAATGGCAATCATTATTTTCAACTTTTGAACAATTTGCTTTGAATTCTTTTGTGTGATAAATTTTTAAATTCCTGTGAGTGAAAAGAAAAAAAATGTTATCATTGTTTAGAGGGGGACCATCGTGATCCAGGGTTTTTTTTTGAGCAAAATGTTTATTATAGATTTCAATATTTGTTCCTAGCTTTTGAGGAATTTTTTTTTTCGTAACCAATTTCCGAATACGACATTTTTTCATGACGAAAGATTCGTTCATTTAAATCCTGAAGAAACAATTACAAAAAAAAACTTTTTTGAGGCTTTAACAAAATGTTATCCCTTAATATGCGGAAATTATTGTAGCATTTGTAACCAATTTCCGAATGAGACATTTTTTCATAACGAAAGATTCGTTTGTTTAAATCCTGAAGAAACAATTACAAAAAAAAACTTTTTTGAGGCTTTAACAAAATGTTACCCCTTAATATACGGAAATTATTGTAGCATTTGTAACCAATTTCCGAATGCGACATTTTTTCGTAACGAAAGATTCGTTTGTTTAAATCCTGAAGAAACAATTACAAAGAAAAAAATTTTTTGGGGCTTTAACAAAATGTTACCCCTTAATATGCGGAAATTATTGTAGCATTTGTAACCAATTTCCGAATGAGACATTTTTTCATAACGAAAGATTCGTTTGTTTAAATCCTGAAGAAACAATTACAAAAAAAAACTTTTTTGAGGCTTTAACAAAATGTTACCCCTTAATATGCGGAAATTATTGTAGCATTTGTAACCAATTTCCGAATGAGACATTTTTTCATAACGAAAGATTCGTTTGTTTAAATCCTGAAGAAACAATTACAAAAAAAAAACTTTTTTGAGGCTTTAGCAAAATGTTACCCCTTAATATGCAGAAATTATTGTAGCATTTGTAACCAATTTCCGAATGCGACATTTTTTCATAACGAAAGATTCGTTCG
This sequence comes from Alloplasta piceator, assembly GCA_946863875.1. Lineage (NCBI taxonomy): Eukaryota > Metazoa > Arthropoda > Insecta > Hymenoptera > Ichneumonidae > Alloplasta > Alloplasta piceator. The sequence goes on along the minus strand of OX333077.1, from coordinate 19,639,761 downwards.
TTTAAATCCTGAAGAAACAATTACAAAAAAAAACTTTTATGAGGCTTTAACAAAATGTTACCCCTTAATATGCGGAAATTATTGTAGCATTTGTAACCAATTTCCGAATGCGACATTTTTTCGTAACGAAAGATTCGTTCGTTTAAATCCTGAAGAAACAACTACAAAAAAAAACTTTTTTGAGGCTTTAACAAAATGTTACCCCTTAATATGCGAAAATTATTGTCGCATTTGTAACCAATTTTCGAATGCGACATTTTTTCATAACGAAAGATTCGTTCGTTTAAATCCTGAAGAAACAATTACAAAAAAAAACTTTTTTGAGGCTTTAACAAAATGTTACCCCTTAATATGCGGAAATTATTGTAGCATTTGTAACCAATTTCCGAATGCGACATTTTTTCATAAATAAAGATTCGTTTGTTTAAGTCCTGAAGAAACAATTACAAAAAAAAAATTTTTGAGACTTTAACAAAATTTTACCCCTTAATATGCGGAAATTATTGTAGCATTTGTAACCAATTTCCGAATGCGACATTTTTTCATAACGAAAGATTCGTTCGTTTAAATCCTGAAGAAACAATTACAAAAAAAAACTTTTTTGAGGCTTTAACAAAATGTTACCCCTTAATATGCGGAAATTATTATAGCATTTGTAACCAATTTCCGAATGCGACATTTTTTCGTAACGAAAGATTCGTTCGTTTAAATCCTGAAGAAACAATTACAAAAAAAAAACTTTTTTGAGGCTTTAACAAAATGTTACCCCTTAATATGCGAAAATTATTGTCGCATTTGTAACCAATTTTCGAATGCGACATTTTTTCATAATGAAAGATTCGTTTGTTTAAATCCTGAAGAAACAATTACAAAAAAAAATTTTTTTTGAGGCTTTAACAAAATGTTACCCCTTAATATGCGGAAATTATTGTAGCATTTGTAACCAATTTCCGAATGCGACATTTTTTCATAACGAAAGATTCGTTCGTTTCAATCCTGAAGAAATAATTACAAAAAAAAACTTTTTTGAGGCTTTAACAAAATGTTACCCCTTAATATGCGGAAATTATTGCAGCATTTGTTCTCGAAATTGAGCACCAATTTGCCTATTGATGAGGCGCCGCGATATCATTACGAAATATGAGAGCATGCCTCGTGAGTGCAGGAAGAAAAGAAAACAGCGTGCGAGCACTTTTTTTGATTACCGTTCACCTGTCGTTAAAGGAGAGTCAGCTAATTCGCGTCTTTTATTGCGCGAGCAGCGAAATTCTAATGCAAATGTCATCGAACTTTCGGACAAAGTGTGTCGTCCATAAAGTTAATAATAACAATGGGCATTTAACAGTGAAGACGTTTATTTTGTGGGCAAAGACAAAGCTCTTTAGACGCCATTTTATTTTTGTTGCTCCGAAAAAGAATTTTTTTACACAAAAACACGCATTTTAAATTTTTTTAAGGGGGAACCCCACTATGGTGGTGCTAAAAATCGCCGATTTTCTGGAATTTTTTTTTTAAGTACGGATGACTGAGGATCAGACGAAAAGCAATTTATTGAGTATATGGGTGATTCCACCATTGCCCGAACAGCATTTCGGGGTCATAATTTTGATTCCTTTGCCATTCTCACATCTGAGTATATGTTATAAGAAGTGACGATTCACCAAATTACAGCCTCTTTACTCGAGAGGCTTTCGAGAAAAAAAAAATATTGAGTATTTCCCATGTTTAGGAAAGGTAACTTTGTTACTATCTTGCTCGGTCCTTATGGACAATTGAAAAAAATTAATAAAAAATATTATCCCACGTGAAAAAGTCAAAATTTTCCGAAAAAAATATCAGTTTTACCCTAGGGATAGTATCTATCCCATAAAAACGTGTTTGAATTAAAAAATCTGTGTTTTGAAGGCGAGCACCGTACAAAAAATTCCTTTTTATTTTTTCCTCGGAACATTTATGCCATTTTCCGTAGATGAAAAAATGTACAAAGTGGGATGAGCAGAGGATCATCGTCGAATAAATTATTTAATTTTTTTGGTTTTTTCTGAAACGTATATTTTTTTTTTCTAAAACTACATCCAATTCAAGGTAAGAAAAGTTCCATGGCTATTTTAGCTACTGCTAATATGTTCCGAGATATGATTTTTTTTATATTGGACATTTTTTCCATAATTTATGCATTAATAAAATTCGTATCTCTGAAACTAACGGTTGTAGCCAGCATTATTATAAGACCTTTCCTATGTGAAATTAGCTCATACTTCCGAAAAATTACTACAATTTAAAAAACGATGATTCGCTCTTGTCATTGTCATCACTATTTTTTTTTTTTTTTAATTATGTTTTTTTTCATAACTTAAGCTAATCAGACGTGAGAAAAATCTAAATGTAGCTCATACATTCAGAAATATGAATTTTTTTAATTTTTTGTCATTTTTATACAATTTTTGCATTCATAAAATTTCGTATCTTGAAAATCGTCGCTTAAAACTATTTTTATTATAGAACTTTTATTCCGGCATTTATCTTGAATTAATTTTAAAAAATATAAAAATCAGATATTTTCAGTAGGCAATTATTATGTAGATTATTTGTAGCATATTTTTTTAACTTTATTATTTTTTTTTAATATTTTTTTAACTTGAGTTGTTTTTCTTTGGCAAAATCAACCGAATTGCTGGAATAAAAGTCCTATAAAAAAAATTGTTGTAAACGACGATTTTCAAGATATGAATTTTATGGATGCAAAAATTGTATAATAATGACAAATATTAAAAAATTCATATTTCGTAATGTAAGAGTAGTAACTCAAACTACATTTAGATTTTTCTCGCGTCTGATTAGCTCAAGTTATGAAAAAAAATATAATTCTTGAAAAAAATAAATTGGCGATCACAATGACAAGAGCGAGTTTTTTCAATTGTAGTATTTTTTCGGAAGTATGAGCCAATTTTACATAAGAAAGGTCCTATAATAATGCTGGCCTATTACAATAATATCCTATTATAATAGTCCTACAGATACTTAGTTTTTAATAAATTCAAAGAAGGTAGAAAAATTTTTTATGGCGGAGAAAAAAAAATTAGTTTCAGATGTATTTCGCTTATCAAAAAAATCTTGAGAGGCTTCGGGACACTGAAGCGAGAAAAAAAAATTCAGCACGTCACGAGGATCGTCTCATTGTGAATTAACACTACGAAGGCTTCTTCCTGGATTCCTCGGTGCAAGGACACCCATCAGAGATTGGAATGAGTATCATCCTTCGTTCCTCCACTCTTCTGACACTCTCCACGTCCATTCTATAATGTGAATGCTTCATTACTAATATCATTTTTTTCTTTTTTAGTTTACGGCGTGACCAAATCATCGGAATGGCACGATGGCCTTTGTCTTCGTCATCCTTGCAAGTCGTTCAGTTAATCCACATTTTTCTTCGTCTGGTTTCATGGTTTTCTCATACTGCGAATTGCATTCTATCCGGAAACGAGAGAGGTTCAATGATGAGCTTGAGTTGATCACGATGCCGGAAAACATTGTGAAACTCGAACAAAAGGGATCTTACTTGTATCAAATATAATTTATCTGCCTTCCAATTCTCGAATTCGATTGTTGACTAGATAAAAGTCATTAATTATAAAAATTTAACAACTGAAACTTTAATGAAATTAAATTGAATTGAATTGAATTTATAGACTTATTCTTGCACGGAAAAAAAATGATTCCCATTAATTTTTACAGTTTTCCCCATCAACAGCGCCTCCCCCACACGGAAATATAATATACCGGAAAATACATTTTTCGATGTACGTACAACTATATTTAAAATATATTCGAAGTGTACATTATATATTCTAAATATATTTTAGATGTATCTAAAATATATATCAGATATATATTAAATATATAATATGTATATTCCATATAAGAAATATACTCAAAAATATATTCGTGATAAGTACATTTTCGGTAGAAAATATTTCTTTGAAATATATATTAAATATATTTTAGATATATGATTATTGTGCATAAAAATATATTTTTTGATATATGTAAAAACATATATTGTGTATATGTAAACATATATTAAAACAATATCGAAAATATATAGAACATGATGAGCTTGAGTTGATCACGATGCCGGAAAACATTGTGAAACTCGAACAAAAGGGATCTTACTTGTATTAAATATAATTTATCTGCCTTCCGAATCTCGAATTCGATTGTTGGCTAAATAAAAGTCATTAATTACAAAAATTTAACAACTGAAACTTTAATGAAATTAAATTGAATTGAATTGAATTTATAGACTTATTCTTGCACGGAAAAAAAATGATTCCCATTAATTTTTACAGTTTTCCCCATCAACAGCGCCTCCCCCACACGGAAATATAATATACCGGAAAATACATTTTTCGATATACGTACAACTATATTTAAAATATATTCGAAGTGTACATTATATATTCTAAATAAATTTTAGATGTATCTAAAATATATATCAGATATATATTAAATATATAATATGTATATTCCATATAAGAAATATACTCAAAAATATATTCGTGATAAGTACATTTTCGGCAGAAAATATTTCTTTGAAATATATATTAAATACATTTTAGATAGATGATTATTGTGCATAAAAATATATTTTTTGATACATGTAAAAACATATATTGTGTATATGTAGACATATATTATAATTATATCGAAAATATATAAAACGTACATTCAATATATATGTTTGATGCATTTAGTATATATCTTAAATATATTTTTTACATATATATTGTGTATATTTAAACACCAATTAAAAATGTATCTAAAATATATAGAACATGCACTCAATATATATATTTGATATATTTAGTATATATCTTCAATACATTTTTTATATTTATATTGTAATATTTTTGAATAGATTAAAAATATACCTAAAATCATATTTGTAATACATACATTTTCGGACAAAATACACTTAATATATCCAAAAATATATTTTCCGTAATATTTGCCGATATATTTTATTTCCATGTGGGCCTGGAAGGGCAAACAGTGAAATTTGCATATTTCTTTAATACAATATACAGATGTCATATGTGACACAGTACAAGCCCATCAGACGAATTTTTACAGTGTGGAAATGTAAAATGTACTACGTGAAACTTTATATTTCTGTTGTATCCGGTGAACTTTTTACACATTTCACATTGTAAAAATTATCCAGGGCCCGTGAAAAATTACAGTGTACATTGTAAAAATTGAAAAGAACGTAGTATATTTTGCGGTGCGTTTTGTCATTTTTCACTGAAAATACTGCAATTTCTGAAATAAATTATAGTGTAGTGAAACGTTTCGATATTTGAATAAATTCCAATTTATTCAAATATTGCAATAAACCGTTATTTATCCTAGCTCAGGCTCATAGCTACGAGGGCTTGTACTTGACTAATTAATCGTGAGATCAATTGATGAAGCAAATTTAGTTTAACCTCGCAACCACAAAAAGCACGAGCGTCACCGAAATGCAATGTTGATCTTTTAAGAAAATGTAGTCTTCAATCCATAGGACATAGGACTGTTCGACCACAGAACACGGGTGATGTTCCAACAGTAGGGAACTTGCATTTCTGTTTTTAATTTTTTTATTCGAAAGTAGGGTGATAAATAATGAATTTCTCAAGACAGTTTTTTTTAAAGCAATATTAATGCTGCAAAAATTGTTTCTTCGACACAAATTTTTCTCAGTAAATTTGAATTGGCAACCACATTGTTGTACCCAACTATCAGCGCCGCCGGTGTCGCTTCCGGGAACTACGTCGCGTTATAAACACTGGCTGCATTCGTTTTGGACGCTTACGCGCTTTCAGCACGTATGTATAGATATACATCGACATATAAAATGCTACAGGATGTGGCGCTCACAGGCGCGTAAGCGTCCAAGCGAATGCCGCCATAACCTGCAATAAAAATATAAAACAGCAAAAATAGTCGTTTACATACTAGCAATATAATAATATAAAATTATGAATAAACTAAAATAAGACATGAATCAATCTAATAAGTTTGGTTGCGGAGTGAATAAATCTTTTGTTCATTTGTCATCCATCTGTCAATTTATATCACTTTCACAACTTCTGTAACATAATAATATTGAAGACGTGATTCATATGATTCCTGTGATATTGTGACGTCACCGATACTTTCACAAATTCGTTAACATAATAATATTGAAGAATATTGCAGGTTATATGTACATTATAGGTTAGAATTTCTGCGAGCAAGATGTCCGCGGAAGCAAAAAGTGTCTACAATGGGACTTAGTTCCCAGACGCGACACTCGCGGCGCTGATAGTTGGGTACAACAAAATGGTTGCCAATTCAAATTTACCGAGAAAAATTGGTATAAAAGAAAACACTTTTGCATCGTTAATATTCCTTTTTAAAAAAAACTGTCTTGGGAAATTCATTATTTTTTATCCTACTTTCGAATCCAATAGACTAAAATACAGTGGACGCTCCCATAATTTGATACGTTGGGACCGGAAACGCTCCCATAATTTGATTTTCCCCTCATTCGCCCACTTTATATCTGTATAGCACATTTTACGGAAATTTATTATTTCTGAAGTGTAAGAATTCCTTTTTCGTTGAGAAATATACATTAATTGATGATAACATTTAATTCATCGTTTTTAATTGTGTGGAAAATTTGACAATTGAGATTATGTTGCCCTCTCAGCACGACAGCTGAGTTTGGAGTGGGGAGAATGCGCAATAGGGCCGATCAAATTATGGGAGCGTGTTGCCATGGTAACGAGTAAAATTGTGGGAGCGATCAAATTATGGGAGATTAAATTGTAGGAGCGTCCAGCCGTGTATGCCTTTAAGCCGTGTATGCCTTTAAAGGTGAGGTCACACAGGGATGGCAACTTCGGTTGTCATTTCCTTTATAATAAATGTAGGAGCGTCCACTGTAGAGTTTTCAGATGCATGCAAGTTCCCTATTGTATGTCAATTGAGGACGCCGATGTTGGTAATAAATCGGACCTTATAGGTGCTCGGTGGCTCTCTCGCTGGCGCGAGAGGGCGCGCCGTCCGACGCTATCTAGCGGATCTCGGGCGAAATGCAGAGATCGTGGCACACCGCAGGTCGTTCCGTTACAGTGCCACACTATAAAAATTGAAATTGACGTTGCATATTCTGCTTGTTATTTCTACTTTGTCATTTTTTTTTGCGGTGAACATTGCATTTTTTACAGTGTAAATCAGCATTTATAATGGTTTAAGAAGTAGAAACTACATTAAATCCATTAATTTATAATTGATTCCCAGTAAAACGCCTGAATTACAGTTCTGAACCGTATATTCTGCATTGAATTCAGTACTTTTTAAATATTACACGTGAATTGTCACTGATCATTTTTTCCGTGTGCTGGTGAAATAATTGGTTTGAATTTTGAATTTTTAATTTTTTTACCTTGTTTATGATAACATAACGAGCCGGAATTATGGTTGAGGAGTCTTGACAAATTTTTTTTATGCACTTAAAAAAAATACATATATTTCTGGTAATCGCATTGGGCTTTTTTAGACGCCATATCCATAAAATCCATAAAAATGTGCTACCGATGGCACAGCGATCATTTTTCTTTTGAAAAACATCCGATGTTTGAATACGATCGTGTATCAAACATCGTGTATGCTTATCCACTATCTGTTTGACCTACTTTTACGATCCAGAGAAAGAGAAGCGTTTGCTATCAAGAATAATCGTTTTGCTTCGTTTCGGGCCCTCTTTTTTGGTCGTCTTTATAATTTTTGTTCCGCATGAATTTCAAAGACACGCTCTCTCTTTCTCTCTTTCTTTCTCTCTCTCTCTCTCTCTCTCTCTCTCTCTCTCTCTCTCTCTCTCTCCCTCCTCATTCTAACGTTTCCTGTTGAAGTACACACGAAGAGAAACGACGACGTTTGTAAAAATACTTCTACTATTTCCCCGAAAAGAGAAAGCTAATGCTAACGATTTCATTTTTCCAAATCACCGGGACGTTCATTTTTCGTACAGATTTTTCATTTCACTTTCTAAGTCTCGATGAAAATTCAACATGATTATTCGTCTTCAAGAAATCCTTAACAACATGAATTTTTTTTCCCAATCCTTCGATACAGGTATATTAAAAATATCCTTAAGCTTCGAAGAATCTTACACGGAAAAAAAAATGTTTGGACCTCAAAATCCTTGTGCTCTGATTTTTGTGATTGTATTAATTTTTATATTCTTTATATCATCCACTAATTTTATCATTTTATTTAAATCCCTCTATTATAAAACCCAAAATCATTCCAAGTTTGGTCCCAGCCAAAAATTTATCTGATTGAAATTTCCGTACTTCGTGTTACGATAAAAATCTGAAAAAATTTAACAACATTTGGCATGCCACAAACAACAATTATCAATAATAATATTGCCCAAAAGTTATTAATAAATTGTTTGAACAAATAATTTTGAAATTTCCGTTTTGAAATATTAAAAATGGCTGTATTTATGTATTTTTTGGCCAAGTATCTTTGAAATTTTTCAAAGCTGATGATAAATGTGTATGCAAAAACATACAAAATTGGCAGTTTTTTGTTTGTATTTCAAACTATTTTTTATAATATTACAAAACAGAGAGGAAATTCTGAAAAAATTCATATGCGTTCAGAAAAATTAACGCATTCGATTTGTTTAAGAAAAAAAAGAACTTACCGAAAGATTGTTGAATAATTAATGGTTTAAATAATTTATTAATAACTTTCGAGCAATATTTTTATGAATAATTATTGTTTATAGCATACCGAATGTTGCTGAATTTTCAACCAGATAAACGTGTATGCAAAAACATACAAAATTGGCAGTTTTTTTTGTTTGTATTTCAAACTATTTTTTATAATATTACAAAACAGAGAGGAAATTCTGTAAAAATTCATATGCGTTCAGAAAAATTGAGGCATTCGATTTGTTTAAGAAAAAAAAGAACTTACCGAAAGATTGTTGAATAATTAATGGTTTAAATAATTTATTAATAACTTTTGAGCAATATTTTTATGAATAATTATTGTTTATAGCATACCGAATGTTGCTGAATTTTCAACCAGATAAAATTTTTGGCTGGGACGGTAGAAACAAAGCATCCTTAAGCTCAAGGGGTAGTTACGTGTACTAGCAAATTTAGCAACGGCAATTTTCCTCGTTCATACGTGACCTACATAAAATTATGAGCCCCTAATACCATCGTTGAATTTTTTTAATAGCAAAATACCTCTCGAAACGATCGAATAATTATAGTAATCTCGAGTTGCGTTCATCCGTCATCTTTCTGCCCGATGTGTCACTCGATGTATAATGATCACGAGGGAACGGACAAATGCCAATGATCCGAGGCACAATTCATATAATTGTAGAAAAAAACCCGGGAAAACGATCCTCCCTTACAGAAAAATTTTAAGAAGGCTGGAATCTTCACCGTTTAAGGGGTTCCGGTGGTCTGGAGCTCGAAAATTTTAGGTACATTGCGGAATTTTTTTTTATCATAAAAATAAAGAAAAACGGTACTTCAACTTTTCAGGCTTATTATTACTTTAATTGTGAACAGAAAATTTTTTTTTTCGAGATTAAAAAAAAAAATTATTATTGTAAAAATGCCGCTGAAGTTGAAAAACATATCCAAATTTCAGGTGATTCGGTTGGTTTATTTTTCTATAACATGCCGAAAAAAGTAGTTTTGAGATAAATGAGTTTAAAGTTTTAGGCACAGATATTTTCAAAGATTGAACAAATTATACAGTTAATCAGCGATTCCAGTACCATATAAAATCCCTTCTGAAATATCAAAATCCCTTCGAAATATTAAAAAAAAAAAAAAAAAAAAACGATTTTTTGAAAATTCTAGACCACCTTAAACCCTTAAATAAAAATATTATCAAAGATAATAGAAATAGTAAAATAGGTTGTTGATCGACGATAAATGAGAAATCATGCCGTCGAAACTTATCAAAAAATTCACCGGCGCCCATTCGATAATCGTGTATTATCTTCATCCTCATATCTCATCCGGACGCGGTAAATTTATCGATATAAATACACGTGTCGGTGTACATTCCGTCGAGTATCTCGAGAAATCTGTCATTGTAATCATTATCGAATTTTTTATAGCTCGAATTTCTGTTTATCCTGAAATAAATGGCCTTTAGAATGGCCCACTTACTCCGTGCCGATGCCACCAATCAAAAAAACTAGAACATTATTCTTGACCGTAGGAAAGAAAAAAAAATCATGAAAATACGCGGCAGGGTAATAAAAGAGAGGGGGATGATTGGATCAAGGGTCACGCGCGTTGTAAGCGCTTATCAATTGCTATGAGCGTGACCCTCACAATTTCTGGATGTCATTAATTTTCCACTGGAACTCGATGTTCAAATTACCACGTATTTATGAACATTTGAGTTTTGTTCAAACAATTGGAGATAACAAAAATTTGCCCTTGCCAAAGTTGAAGGGTGAAAATCGGATGGATTTTCAAAGGTATCAGAGGTCTAATTTTCTTATTTTGAGTTCTTAAGATCTATCTTAAGATCAAACTTAAGATCAAACTTTCCATTGAACTCAAGTTGGGACTTAAGATCGAACTTATAAGTTTCAATTTATAATATTAAGTTTGAACTTAAGTATAATTAATTATACTTAAGTTCAACTTAAGTTTGAATTAAATTCAACTTAAGTTAAGTTTGAACTTAAGTATAATTAATTATACTTATAAGTTTTATAAATTATACTTATAAGTTTTATAATTATAATTATAAAATTATAATTATAAAACTTTAGTGCGAACTCAAGATCAATCTTTCTATTGAACTCAAGTTGGAACTTAAGATCGAACTTAAATTGAATCTTAAAATGAATCCTAAGTTTGAACTTCAGTTTCATTATAAGTTCATACTTAAGTTCAAACTTTATTGCGAACTCGAGATCGATCTTCAGTTCAAACTTAAATTAAATTGGGCTAAATTGGGTTAAGTTTGAACTTAAGATCGATCTCAAGTTCGCACTAAAGTTTGAACTTCAGTATGAATTTATAATAAAACTCAAGTTTAAACTTAAGATTCATCTTAAGATTCAACTCAAGTTCCAACGTGAATTCAATAGAAAGTTTGATCTCGAGTTCGATCTTAAGATCAATCCTAACATAGATCTTAGGGACTTAAAATTCGGGCCTAAGGCCCGAATTTTAGAGATAAGTTCTTAAGATCTATCTTAAGATCAAACTCAAGATCAAACTTTCCATTGAACTCAAGTTGGATTAAGATCGAACTTAAGTTGAATCTTAAGATGAATCTTAAGTTCAAAATTTAGTGCAAACTTCAGATCAATCTTTTAAATTCACACTTAAACTTTGTTTCGAGTTTGATCTTAAGATCCATCTTGAGTTTGAACTTAAGTTCGATCGAACTTCTTTCATCGCCTCCGTCGATCGTGTTTTTTCACATTAGCTGTCGAAATAATTAAGTTTGATCGATCTTAAGTTTGAATTCAAGATGGATCTTAAGTTCAAACTTCAAACCAAATTTAAGTTTGAACTATCGATCTGAAATTCGCACTAAAGTTTGAACTTATGTATGGACTTATAATGACACTTAAGTTCAAACTTAAGATTCATCTTAAATTGGAACTTAAGATCAAACTTCTCATTGAATTCAAGTTGAAACGTAAGATCGAACTTTAGTTCGAATTCAAAATGAATCTGAAGTTTGAACTTAAGTGTCATTATAAGTTCATACTTTAGTGCAAACTTCAGATCTATCTTAAGTTCAAACTTAAATTCGGTTTGAAGTTTGATCTTAAGATCCATCTTGAGCTTGAACTTAAGTTCGATCGAACTTAATTATTTTGACAACTAATGTCAAAAAACATGGTCGAGGGAGGCGATGAAAGAAGTTTTATCGAACTTAAATTCAAGCTCAAGATGTATCTTACGATCAAACTTCAAACCAAATTTAAGTTTGAACTTAAGATCGATCTGAAGTTCGCACTGAAGTTTGAACTTAAGAATGAACTTATAATGATACTTAAGTTCAAACTTAAGATTCATCTTAAATGTCTTAAATTGGAACTTAAGTTTGATCTTAAGATCGATCTTACGATAGACCTTAAGAACTTAAAATCCGGGCCTTGGAGTCATGAAAAGGGAAATAAAGAATCAAGATAGAGATTAAGGGGTGTTACACCCTATTGAATATTGTAAACGTTCCTTGTTGCTCGATATTTCCATTTATTTTTCAGTTGACACTCGATAAACTTGTGAAAAATTAAAAGGAAAATTGTCGCAAAACATTGGCGAGTTCGGAATAAATTTAGTAATCGTTACCGATCATTAAAATTTTATGGTATGTTTTCGAAAATTAATTGTTCAAAAAATTACAGGATTTTTTATTTTTAATAATAAACAATGAACAATAAATAATAAGGAAAAATATAATGAATAACAAAAAAGAATAATTCAGTAAATCCCAGCTCGATGGACTTGCTCGAGGTTACATTTTTTTTCCTTGATTCTTCAAAATGTTTAAAATCGAAAAGTATTTTTGTGAAAAAAAACAGCGCCTATCAACTTGATCATTCCTGGAAACTCATCCATGACCGATTCAACTCCAGTTGCCTTGAACATTTAATTTTAACTCTCCTTTTTCCTTATTCTCACTTTCCTCGTATTTTCTTACAAGTTGGTAAAGTTTCGAAAGTCTCAAAACAACAACATTATTTCTTTTACGATAAGAACCAGAACCGGAAAATTAGTGCGATAAGATAATAACTCGTATGATGGTTTTTCCCTCAATTTTAGTAATTCATAGAGGAGACTAAATCAATCGATTTGATCGAAAACGAATGCATATAAAATCTGTCTCGGTTCATAGTTCTTTGTTTACCACACTAATACAGAAAATTTTTAACATCTATTTTCATTTGAAATATTTTTTCTCTTCAGCAACTGTTCAAAACTGTTGAAAGAACGAGTAGTTTTCTGGCAATCTATGACTCAAGATCTATTAACCCAAACCAAATAAAACTTTTAGCTTTAGAAACCTAAGAGATCAGAGGGGACGGTCATGTCTAACCAATTTTGAGCATTAAGACTAACGGACCGAAAATTATAATCAACATTTTTTTTTAATCCTTAGATCTCTTTCGAATGATATAATAAATATACCTTACACGATATATTAATTAATTTTTTTTTATCAAACCAGGAGAAGGATGCAGGATGCAGAAAAACTGAGAGGAGAGGTGAGAGAAGTATGACCAAGGCCAAGATGTGAAAAAGTTGGAAAATTTAGAAAAAAGAAGGAGTAAAGATTGGGGTTGTAGATATTGTAAAAAAGCTTAAAGGACTCGATTCAGCGTCTAAACGTCGATTTTTTAACATATGAGGAATTCCACGTCAAGTCGGCCACCCCATTTTTTGAAATCGCCAAAAATCGCATACAAATGTTTAGAAAGTAGTTCTAACTATCAAGAAAATTCGTGATTTTTTTCAGATTTTTAAATTACATATTTTAGCCGGAAAAAAAATACAAAAATTTTGTTTGACCCATTTTGTAACTCGAAAATTATTCATCGTACGAAAAAAAAAGTAGGACATAAAATTTAGGATTTTCAACGTGCTTTTCACTGACATTTTTTACAAACGCCTCCGAAAGCTCTATATGCCATTTTCGGAGCAAATAATATTTTGATTTTTTTTCTTCTCAGAATTGACATCTTCGATTCGTCTGTAGTTTTAACAGTTTTTTACTTGACATATTTACAGACTAAAAAAAATTGGCTTAGTGGACAACCCATTCCTTTGCATGCATTTTTATTGATACAATGTATCATTATACACTGATTTAACGAAATAGTGTAGATATTGATATCTTCTCATTATTAATCGTAGACAGGGAAAAAAAAATCTCGTTTTGATACTGCGAAGACGATTCCAGGAACAAAGCAGTATCATTAATTCATTTCCAAAAATCATGGCCAAATCGAACTAAAAAAGTATTCATCGGCCATAGAAACGTCGGTGTATCCAAAGAGGGTAAATTAATTCTCTTTTGCAATCAAGAGACGTGACTAGCCTTTGACTTTAATTTGAATAAACTTTATCAGTGTACAGGGGTCCATTGATAAATAAGTTTATTAAAATGTACAAAAAGATATTTAAACAAATAAAAATGGAAAAAGTTTTAAAAATTGAAAAAGTACAAAAAATAAATAAAAATGCGGGCTGTAGAAAATATCTATAAATAGTCTCAACCCTGTTAATATTCAAGAGAAATTTGTGTATTCGTTTGGGATGAAAAACGCATGCGAAGGAATGGGTTGTCCATTAAGGCAATTTTTTTGTATTCTGTAAATATATCAAGTAAAAAACTGTTAGAACTACAGACAAATCGAAGATGTTAATTCTGAGAAAAAAAATATCAAAACATCATTTGCTCCGAAAATGGCATATAGAGCTTTCGGAGGAGTTTGTAAAAAATGTCAGTGAAAAGCACGTTGAAAATCCTAAATTTTATGTCGTACTTTTTTTTTTGTACGATGAATAATTTTCGAGTTACAAAATGGGACAAACAAAATTTTTGTATTTTTTTCTGGCTCAAGTATGTAATTTAAAAATCTGAAAAAAATTACGAATTTTCTTGACAGTTAGAACTACTTCATAAAAATTTGTATCTGATTTTTGGTGATTCAAAAAAATGGGGTCGCCGACTTGACGTGGAATGCCTCATAAATATAAATATTCGTTGAATACGCATAAACCTGACCAATAGTCCATCATTTGACGTTTTAAGTGAAGAAATTTTTGACGCTAGTCAAAGCGTCACCCTTAAGGTGCACCCTTAAGGTGCATCCTTAAGGTGCAGTGGTTTTCTCATAAATCAATTTTTGAGTTGAGTTTGAGTGGCACATTTTTTTAGGTCCTTATTATAGAGTTACAGGCCACTTTTTGAATTTTTGAAACGGAAAAATTTGTCCAGAATTCAAATAGTGCCCTGTAAGTCCATAATAAGACTACTAGCGCCACGAGTGACGAAAATTGGTGTCAAAAAAGACGGACACGTTGCGTTTCGATTCTAGCGGTCAGTGTCATCCATCAACTGGCCACGAGAGAGAGTAAGAAACGAGTGAGATTCGAAAGACCAAAGATGAAATGTAACATATGGGTGAGAGAAAGATCTTGAGTATAAGGTAATGAAAGAAGAGAGTGTGGATCTAGGAATACAGTAAATTTTAAATACTTGGCGTCGAGACGCGGCCGCGTCTCTTGATCTAACAACTGTACTAAAAAGCAAAAGATATACGTTAGAAAATAGATCGATCGATCAATGGTGAATGGGAAAATGCGATTCGTGAAAAGTGCAAAGTGGCTGCATGACGATGGTGATGGCAACAAGGTCGGACGATGTGCATCGTCGTCATCATCACCGTCGTCTAATAAGTAATGCGAAAGTATTAGTTCGAGAGTTATGCGCGTTTCGCATAGCTCTCATTACAGAACACGGTTTATATAAATTTATAACACGTACGATATTTTATGCGTATAAAATATATATATATATATATATATATATATATATATATATATATATATATATATATATATTAGGGTGGTCCTTATTTAGGCTATGCTGTTTTTTTCTTTTGACGATAGTGCTAAATCAGTTTTAAATAAATAAAAAAAAGTGCATACCAAATTTCAGCTCGATATCTCAATTTTAACCTGGCCCCCACGGCAGTCGAAGTTTTAAAGGGGAAATACGTGTATTTTATACGGTCAATGATTTTTACATTTTTTCAACTTAGTTAATATTGATTTAAAAATTTAAAACTTGGCACATATATTGCTTATAGTATAAGGTATATTTGTAGTATTTTATCAGATTTTTCATCCTCGATTTTCGACATGCCCTCCCGCTAAAAAGTTTGGACACATTTGTCGAATTTCGCACCACGCTAAAAGTTTGATTGCGGAGTCAATAATGAAGATAGCTGTATTTTTCAAGCGGCGTTTGAAAGAGGACATATTATCCTTCATTTTGCTTTTTTAGAAATTTCTCTACGATTTTGTTTGAGCCCGGTACGCACTTTTGAACATAGTCATTGGCCTGGTACGCACTTTTGAACATGGCCATTTGCCATGTTCAAAAGTGCGTACCGGGCTCAAAAAAAATCGAAGAGAAATTTCTGAAAACGCAAAATGAAGGTTAATATGTCCTCTTTGTAACGTCGCTTGGAAAATGTAGCTATCTTCATTATTGACTTCGCAATCAAACTTTTAGTGTGGTGCGAAATTCGACAAATGTTTCCAAACTTTTTAGCGGGAGGGTATGTCGAAAATCGAAGATGAAAAATCTGATAAAATACTACAAATTTACCTTATACTATGAGCAATATATGAGCCAAGTTTCAAATTTTTAAATCAATATTAACTAAGTTGAAAAAATGTTAAAATCATTGACCGTATAAAATACACATATTTCCCCGTTAAAACTTTGACTGCCGTGGGGGCCAGGTTAAAATTGAGATATCGAGCTGAAATTTGGTATGAGTTTCTATTTAGTTATTTAAAACCGATTGAGCACTATCGTCAAAAGAAAAAACAACATAGCCTAAATAAGGACCACCCTAATATATATGCATATATCTTGAGTTACCAATATATCTGTCAATCTCGACGGTATTCTTCACACCATTGAATTCGTACGACGTTCGATGCATTAAAATCGCGCGACAAGATCGAGGGTAAAAAAAAATGGCGGCAAATGCAACCTATAGACTTGTACGTGGCTCCAAACGTTCTGAGGAAGTTCCTGAAGTTCCTCTATGATAGACAAATAATTATTTAAAAAATCTATCGCCCTCGATGTCACCAAATCAAGAAAGCAAAAGGGACACAATAAAAAAAACCCTGCAAATTGGAATTTGCACATTGCTTCCTCATCTTTATCCATAGTTCACATAGCTTCCTTCAACACAGTATGGCGATCAAATTTGGCTTCCTCATAAAGGAAGCTTTGTTAACTATTGAAAAATATCAATAACAAATTCGATCGATTTTCGCTAAATTTGATAGCGAATAACATTGATAGCTATACTGGCTCTTCACAAAATTTTATTGCAATATCTAAAAAAATTCAAAAATTATAGCGTTTACGCTTCTTTTATAAAAATTAACAATTTGATAAAAATTCAATCATTCGATCGATTTTCGCCAAATTTAATAACGAACATCCTCGATAGCTATATTAGCGCTGTGTAAAGTTTCAGTGCAATATCTTAAAAATTGCACAAGTCAGAGCGTTTACGCTATTTTTCAAAAAATTAAAAATTTCATAAAATTTTAATCCCTCGATGGATTTTTGCCAAATTTAATAGCAAATAACCTCGATAGCTATATTAGCTCTGTGCAAAGTTTCAGTACGATATCTTAAAAATTGCACAAGTTAGAGCGTTTAGGCTATTTTTCAAAAAATTCAAAATTTCATAAAATTTTAATCCCTCGATGGATTTTCGCCAAATTCAATACCAAACAACCTTAATAGCTATACTAATTCTGTACAAAGTTTGAGTGCAGTATCTTGAAAATTGCATAGGTTAGAGCGTTTACGCCATTCTTGCAAAAACAAAAAAAGTCGATAAAATCTGAACACCCGTTATAATTAAAACAAAATTTTTGTCATAATGAAGAGCAATTCGTGCTCGACAAATGTGCCAAATTTTAGCTTGATATCTCGAAGCGTTTCCGAGTTATCAATTATTTACATCTGAAAGTCAAGATACATACACACACACACACACATCCATCCGGACATTTTTTCTAAATGTGATTTCTCGATGTTTTAGGACATTTTGAACATATTGGCATAAAAATCGCGAAAGAAAATTTTTTCACGTAAACAAAGCTTCCTTTATGAGGAAGCAAAAAATTGAAAAAAAGGAAATTATCACTTCAATTGGCATAAATAGACTTGCCCACGCAAAAACAAATCTAATTTTCGACACTTTCACAACGATTGCACATCGAGAGTTGGAAAATTTTTCCAATTATCAGTATTCCCATCGCATAAAAAAACACCCTAACATTTAATTGCAAAAATACGTCAAACAGCTTGGTCCAAGTATCTTGGATTTTAAGTTATGTATCTTGTTATAGTGTCCATTTTGCCCTCCCATTCAAATTTTTTATATATTTCAAGTCCTTTGAGGTACGAGTACTTCAAGCAGCCCTTTAAGTAAAAGTGTTGAAAGTATTTTAATCAAAGTACTTTGAGTACTGTGACGCTGATATTGAACTTTTAAATTTGTGTTGATCTCATTTTTCTTCTAGGACAAGTCATTTATAGTGGAAAATAGAGCTGGGAAAAGTACCGGAAAGCACTTCGAGTACAAAGTACCTACAAAGTACCGTAAGTACTTGAAGTATCAAGTACCGGCAGAACTTGAAGTATTACGTACTTATTACTTGAAGTACTTAAGATTTAAGTATAAGTACTCAAAAAATCAAGTACTTTATAAGTACTTGAAAATTTAAGAACAATACTTGAAGTACTTAAAAAGTACTTCAAGTAATTCAAGTACTTAAAAAGTACTTCAAGTATTGAATATTCAAGTATTTGAAGTACTTTATAAGTACTTTATGAGTACTTGAAAATTTAGGAACAATACTTGCAGTACTTAAAAAGTACTTCAAGTAATTCAAGTACTTAAAAAGTACTTCAAGTATTGAATATTCAAGTATTTGAAGTACTTTTAACGTACTTCAAGTACGTCGCAAGTGCCAAGTACTTCAAATACTGCCCAGCTCTGGTGGAAAATCAAGTAAACTACGATAATTGTGATAAATTAAGTTTCGATTCTTCGGTCAAATTTTGCATTCACATTCAAATTTTGTGTGTATTTCAAGTCCTTCAAGGTACGAGTACTTTAAACAGTCCTTTAAGTAAAAGTGGTGAAAGTACTTCAATTAAAGTACTTTGAGTACTGTGACGCTAATATTAGACTTTTTAATTTGTATTGACTTTATTTTTCTCCCAGGACAAGTAATTTATAAGAAATCAGTTTAAAAAATGGAAGAGACGTCGGAAGCGTCAAATGAGGAAAACCTTTTTTTCTGAAAATAAATCTCGTGACACTCTTCGCGAGTTTCCTCCATTGGCACAAAAAATGCACGTATCACAAAGTAAAAGTTGGATAAAAGAAGAAATCCCCAATTAATTTCCGGTGAATCATTTATTCTCAGCCGATGAAACGAAAAGGCGAAACTTCCGAATAGAATTATTCTAGCACGTGTCGATTTCCTACATAATCAACGCGACAGCGTGCTCAGCATGTTTTTTTAATGGTGTCAGCACGGTTCAACGTCAGCGTGAAATGGATGAAAAAAAGAAAAGGAAAGAAAAAAAATTACCGTGAACGCCAAAAATGACTCATCGAATTGTTGAGAGAACAGCGTAGGGTCATTGACTCTTCATTAATTATCTATACTCGCGAAAAAATAAAAAGGAAACGCTCTTTAGGTGCGAGTCACCTTAATCGTACGCAGACTGATCACAATATGATTCTATTCTGTTTCTTCATTCGTTGTTTTCCGAGAAGAAAATTTTATTTGAGGGATTACTTATTTTAGCCAGATGCACTGAAAATAAAGTTTTTTGGGAATTGTTTTTTTCGATTACCAGACAATGAATCAAAACAAAGTTTTGAGATTTTATTCTCCATGTACATTATATCGACGGCAGTATGGAAGAACGTGCTATCTCAAATTGTGCTAGAAGAACGTGCTATCTCAAATTGTGCTAGAAGAACACGCTATCTCAAATTGTGCTAAAAGAACGTGCTATCTCAATTTTTGCTAGAAGAACGTGCTATCTCAAACTGTGCTAGAAGAACGTGTTATCTCAAATTGTGCTAGAAGAACATGCTATCTCATATTGTGCTAAAAGAACGTGCTATCTCATAATTTGAGATAGCACGTTCTTCTAGCAAAAATTGAGATAGCACGTTCTTTTAGCACAATTTGAGATAGCATGTTCTTCTAGCACAATTTGAGATAGCACGTTCTTCTAGCACAATTTGAGATAGCACGTCCTTCCATACTGCCGTCGATATGTACACTAGGCCGTTTCAAAAAAAATTTTTTTTTGTTTCTTCTCCCAAACAGGCTCAAAAGTTTCATTTAGGTATAAGGAAAGGTCTGTGAAAATATGAGCTCTTAATATTAATATTAACATCGTCCTCATCGCACTTTACGATTTTCCATAAGAATAACATGAGAAAAATTATTTTTACGTCTTCTGAATTCTATAACTAGCAAACGATCCATTATGCTGGAAATCTAAAAACCCACCTTTGTACAAAATTGAACACTCTACAAAAAGGTTCTCAGTAACTTTATGATGAGTCTACTCATTCAAAAGTTATTCAATGTCAAAGTTCAATTTTTCGTAAATTTGAATTCCCCATTTGAAACGGAATGGGGATTATCCCATGGGGATTCAATGGAGACAATCTCCCTAGTTAATTCGCCATTCACCTCCATTGGTTTTTGTGGGCAATGGGGAATAAATGGGATCATCAATGGAGATTCTTTCATATGATTGCTATATACACATGGAATTACGCATTAAATAATCAAATGATGTAAGTTATTAGTAAGTAAGGTTAATCATAATGCTAATATTAGCATAACGACCAATAATTATATACGCATTATATATATTATTACATTTAATAGAAATTATTCAAGCTCAGAATTGACAAAATAGATTGTAAGTGTATTCAGATGACGGTTGATAATGAAAGTATATACGTTTCTCCTCTCACAAATCGGGTTGAGAAGGACTGATAAAATTATGTGTAGATGTTAAAAATAAACGGTTTTAAAAATCATTTATCCCAAACGTACGCGTACTTGATGAGCAGTTTATAATATATTTTTTTAAAATTACTTTCGAATAATTTCCGAGCTTATGCTAATATTAATTGACCATCGATATAATTATTACAATAGAAGAAAATATTTGGTTCATATATGAGAATCAGCGACATCTACTCTTACTTAATTTTATTAATTCACCGCCGTTTGAGAAATATCGCATTCGGAAAAATTCTCATCGATCGATGGGTTCAATTGTTCAGCATTGAACCTCGAATATGGATTGCAATATCGTTAACGAATGCTGCTCATCATTCGATCAGTCATCAATGAAGTGACATTATTGATAAATGTTGATCATTGTATAATTCGTAGTTACTTATTATTCAATGGGTATCCTTGGTAAATGCTGATCATTTCATCGTTAGCCGCATTTGGGTTCCAATGAACATCTGTGGGAAATGCTGATCTTTCAGTTCATCCGCATTGACTTTCCAATGGACATCATTGGGTAAAGCGGATCATTTCGTTCATCAGCACTTACCTTCCCATGGACACCATTGGGCAATGCTGATCGCTCGATACATCCGCATTGGCTTTCCAATGAGCATCATTGAGTAATGATGATCATTCGATTCACCCGCATTGGCTTTCCAATGAGCATCATTGAGTAATGATGATCATTCGATTCATCCGCATTTGATGTTCAATGGATACCCATTCACTGATCAATGGCCAGCCCTGTACGCCATTGACAAATGCGGAAATCTCAATGGGTCCCCATTCATTGTCCAATGGAGTCGTATGAGGACCATTGGTTGCCATTGGCGATTCAATGGAGTTTTTTACTACGGGGATAGTGTTCAATAATTGAGACCTGTTCAATAATTGGGACATTTACCTTATAATCTTTTTTATTTGGGATTGTTTTGACAATCAAGTTAATTCCAAACAAGCCTTCTTTTTGGATCGGATCTTTGTCATTTTTTTTCGGGAACAAAAATAAAATCAATGATAATTTGTGTTTGTGTACTTGGAATTTAAATTGTTTCGATTATTTTGAAAAATCAACGAGATTCGAATGAAAGGAAATTTTTATCGTTCTCCAAGCAACGTTGATTCCATGAATGATTAAGAACTGTGAGAGAATTTCCGTCGTTGATTTCACGACGTGTAGGTCGACCGCGTGGAATCGCGGATTGAATTTTCTTCAGAGATCGTTGATTAGACGGGGGGAGAGGCGCAAGTGCGAACCCACGATCCTCACCACACTATAAAGTCAGACCTCGTCTCGCTGTAGATGACACGTTGTGGGCTTTTTCGACCCACGTTCGAATCCACACACACAAACACAATCTCCGTTTCGTTGCACGTCGCCCACGAAAATGAAAAAACCGACACCACTCCCGCAATTATTGAATAATATTTTACGCCTTTCCTTCGCTCACATTATTTCCGACTAACAAAAGATCACGATCTATCATAAATTGAAAGAAAAACACGGAATTTTCATTCCTTTTCCCCATTGAAAAAAATCGCTGAGCGTCAATCGGACGCTGAGAAGTAAAATAACATTGTAAATGAAAATGTATAAATGATAAAAACTACAAATTAAAATTAAAACAACGATATTTGAAAATGCATTGAGGGGGTCAAGTCAGCGTCAAAATGCCGATTTTTGAACATAAATCTAAATGTTCGTTGAATACGTGTAAACCTGATCCATGGTCCATCATTTACGACGTATCGAATGAAGACATTTTTGACGCTAGTTGGAACTTTTAAGGTGCAGCGGTTCTCTCGTAAATCAATTTTTGAGTTTCACTACGCTGTGCACGATTCTGACCAAACCGCTTGACGGATCTTGTCCTACGACGTCTCATTTTCTTCGTAACACCTTTCCGGACTGCGACACATTTTAGGTCCTTATTATGGCGTTACAGGCTACTTTTTCATATAAAAAATCTTTTTTGAAAAAAAAATCAAATAAAAATTTTATTCGAGGTTTACCACTCTCAATTGTTTTTCTTCTCAATTTTTCAAACTCTGAGGTCCTTTATAAATCCTCAAAAATTTCCAGAGTGGTATTTTGCGAAATAAGCCCAGCTGGGAATTTTTTTTTTTTTTAATCTATAAAAGAAAGTAGAAGAAAATATAGGCCCGCTCCATACTGGGCGGCATTTTTTTCCGGAATTGATCAAAGTATTTTTTGGATGAAAACAAAAAATTAAAAATGGCGAACTTGGAAAGTGGTCGATTTCAAATGGAATGACCCATATATATTCAAAAATATGTAACCAAATTTTTAACTCAAAATGTCAAAAATTGACTGAGATATACCCAAAGGAGTCCTTTGGGACTAGCTGCCATCATATGGCCCGAGAATAGATAGTTTAATGTCAGTATAAATATTTAAGAAATATAACTACATTCAGAGTAAACGAACATACAATAAAAACTTTAAACGCTTATATCTCAAAACGCCGTTTTTCAAACACGGTGGCATCGATTGCTGGAAGACCAATGAATCAATTTAAAAAAAAAAAAATCTATTTTTGTAATTGCATTGGCTAAGGTTGTGCGTAGCCGATTTTCAAAATTCTGAAAATTACTATCTTTTAAGACCTTTTGAAAAAAAACGGTCAAAAAAAGAAAAAAGAATTCAAATCAGCGCCATTTCGTGAAAAAAATTATTTTAAAAAAAACGGCTACACTTAACGATAGTCACCGTTGTGTAGATTACAAAAAATTAGGTTTTTGATTTCAGATGATTTTTCATTGCTATATCGCTGCCACCAGGAGGAGTCATTTTTTTATCATGCCATTACGTTCATGGTAATAAATTTGTCAATTTTAAATATTTTTCAATATATTTTTTTATGAATATACTTGAATGTATACTAAATAAATTGCTTTTTATCTGAGCCTCAAATAATCATCCCTACTTACAAAAAAAAAATACCCGAAAATCGGTTATTTTTAGGACCGCGTCACAGTGGTGTTCCCCCTTAAAAGAAATACGAGATAAATTCAACCGATTGCGAGTAATGTTTTTTTTTTAACTTTCATTTAAAATTAACAGCGTGACTGTTGCAGTTTAGACACTTTCAAGATTCGTCGTTTACATGAATGATATAATGGCGGACTATTAACATATTTTACAGCTTAAAGCCCTCGTTCTCACGTACGTCGCAATTACGCGAAAACGAATTGTGCGAAATCGTTCCAACGCAAAAACTCGAGTTTTACGTAAGATCGTTCATCGAGATTTATCACAGTTTCCCGGATTAACTTTTTTTTTCTTATTTTTTATTTGTTTAAATATTTTTGACAATGTCACTTAGCTTTGTGAATAATTTTTATATCTCGGCTTATTCAATTTAGAGAAGGACTCGATTTTTCATTTCGAGCATAGATTATTCTATTTTGTTACTACATTGTGCAAATGAGGACTCGTTATACGAGGAATAAAAGAAAGAAAAAGAAAAAAATTAAACAAATAAATATTTTTTTTAAATACCACGTTTTTAAAACGAACTAAAAAGTATAAAATAATTTGCCTAGGCTTCATGCAGAATTAGACAACATGCACATTTCTAATCACTTACAGATTGTCCTGAAAATTTGTCATTGCACATTTTTAATAGCTATTAAAATAAATGTGAGATTTAAAACGAAAAACGTGGGGCCGCATGGAATACATCGTCGCTATCAATGAGAGAACTTCCCGTGTAGAAATTTTGGTAGGGAAAAACTTCTGCCCCTGACTTGCCCTCCCTAACTTATGTAGGGAAATGATCCGCTCATCCTAACAGGCCCTGTTGTGCCATGTAACACCTGGCTGGCCATTTTCGGATCCGGTGGTCATGATCAGGGCCCTATGACGATATGACCCGGCCCTAGCACATCCTGATCAGGCCCCTAAGATTTTTAGAAGCATGCCCTTAAAGGCCCTGATCACGGCCATGAACTTCCCGATCATACACCGAAGCGCTTTTTCAACAATTCGTTTTTACGAGGTACTCCTTTTTCAATGTATGCATCTCATTATTTATTTCGAGGCAACCCTTTCTTAGGGTACGCTTTTCTTTTGGCAATCCTCGAAGAGAATATTAGATTCCGAGTGAACGGAAATTCTCTACGAGAATTAAATAAATAAGTACAATTACATAAGACGGCAGGAACTCCTTGTAGGGATTCGTGCTCGCACCCGTCTATATAAGCATACTGAACACATTATCCGTATGGGAGTTCAACGGTTGCTGTCCTGCGACATCTCGCGCCAAGTCTCGGAACTAACGCGATGCGGTTCGTGGTGATAATAATAATAATCCTCTGCCTACGTAACGAACTTGTGACAGGCGCACAATTGCTTGTTATTCTCGCGGGATAAAAGTGATAATGTAAATAATAATTAAATAATAATAATAATAATCATAACAATAAACGAGGCAATGATTGTTAATTTATTATTATTGTTATTGCTATTATCGTTATTTATTATTATTATTATTATTATTATTATTATTATTATTATTATTATTATTATTATTATTATTATTATTATTATTATTATTATTATTATTATTATTATTATTATTATTATACTGAAAGCCGATATACAAATATTTTTTTTTTCAATAAATACTCAGGACAATCCAATAGTTTTCACATCAGAGCCCTGCCAGGGTAATAAAACAAAAATATATTTTGCTTAAAATTGTAAAAATAACATCGTCGGAAACTGTTCATATTCTGATCATGCAGGGCACTGGTAATAAGTGATTATTTCAATGTAATAACTAGGGACCAGGTCGTTAAGTTCCATGTCAGGGCCCTGCCAAGAAAATCGGATCAGGCAGGGCGGATCAGGGGCAAGAATCAACTAATGGTTGCCCTATCACATTTCTACACGGGTTATTTATCAGTTCACATTATTTGCGGTGCAATGGCAATTGACAGCTGAACTATTAATGCATTAATTATCTGTTGCATGCGCCCCACGTTTTTCGTTTTAAATCTCACATTCATTTTAATAGCTATTAAAAATGTGCAATGACAAATTTTCAGGACAATCTGTAAGGGGTTGGAAATATGCATGTTGTTTAATTCTGCATGAAGCCTAGGCAAATTATTTTATACTTTTTAGTCAATTTTAAAAACGTGGTATTTAAAAAACAAAATGTATTTATTTAATTTATTTTCTGATATTTATAATTGTGTAATTTTTCCAATCGTCGCTTGCGTTGGGTCGCTGTCTCGTTTACCATAAGAAACTTTACTCAATAAAGACTATAAGAGACTTAAAATTCGATAACGATTTCCTTACAGGAATTGAAGAATTGATATGTTTGCATCTGTCAGCCAGATGTGGGTTATCAAGAAAATATGGCAAAAACAAAAAACCAAACCGTTGCTATGGTAACCGTTCCTGTACCGGTTTTTATTGAGAAAATGATTAAATTATTTAAAAAACATTATAATCACAATTACGATTTTTTAAAACATTTTCTTGCATCGTCATTTAATTCTGAGCTACGTTCAAAATTTTAAGTCTCTAGCTCATCGGAAAGTTAGTTTGAAACAGGGGCGTGACATCAGACCGCTAGAATTGACACATAAATAGCAACACTTATTTGACGCCAAATTTCGTCAATTGTGGCGCTAGTAGTCACCCGCCCGCGGTGCCCGCCGCTTTTAGTGCCAGGGTGGGGGTTCAGTGCTCTCCTCCGCGCAGGGAGGTGACATCGCTGACTACCCCTCTCCCTGGCTCCCGGACCTCCCACCCGGGCTCCCGGGTCGCCCTCCTGCGCCGCCCGGGTGACAACTAGCGCCACGTAGAGGAACAAGAGGAACTGAAAATCCGTTGCAAAAAGTGGGCCACTTTTGCAGTACAGGGATAGATAGCGTTGTCACCCCCCTGGTTTAAAATCAAATACAAAATTCCACCCGGCACAAAAAAGCGACCTAATAAAAACGTGATGAAAAACAATGGCAAACCTTGACATCATCCATCAGCACCGCGAACCCTCGAGCTGTACCAAGTTCTACGACTTCTGGTATGCAGAACAGGCCTGGCTTGCCAACATTGACGGTCTGATTAGTGAGCAGCAGCCTCGAGAAACTTTAATGTGTGTTCGATCATCTGGTATATAATTTTTATCGACGGACGATTATTGAAAATGCCGGTGAAAGCGATAAAACACTGAAAAGTTTATCAATTTCTCTAAACAAGAGATCGATAGACTTGAAACGTAAAAATTAAGAAGGGGAAGAGGGAGGCTAAATGGACGTTAAAATCAAATGGGGACAGAATAAAAAATTGTTGAAGAAATAAATTAAAGAAATTAGAAAATGAGGAAATTATTATCACTATAATTGACATAAATAAACTTACCCACACAAAATGAGATCTAAATTTTGTCATTTCCACAACGATTGCCCATAAAAAGTTGAAAAATGTTTACGATGATTCCCATCGCATTATAAAAAAGTCAACCCAACATGCTCTAATAATATTACAGCTTGGTTTTGGGCTTAAATTGGATTTTACCAAACGCACTTTCACTAAAATACTTCGGTAATTCATAGGTGAAGGCAAATGAGGTGACAGAGGCAAGACTGCCACCTTCATACCTTCATCAGACGGTTAAAAAAAATTAAATAATGCAACTACGATCACTATTGAATTTCACCCAAAATTTAATAGTTCAAATTATTCAAGTTATCTTCTCATGGTGTCCATTTTGCCCTCCCGTTCAAATTTTGCATTCACATTAAAATTTTTAAGTATTCCAAGTACTTTGAAGTACGAGTACTTTAAGCAATACTTTAAGTAAAAGTGGTGAAAGTACCTCAATTGAAGTACCCTGAGTACTTTGATGCTGATATTAAACTTTTTAATTTGTATTGATCTCATTATTCTTCCAGGACGAGTAATTTATAGTGAAAAATAGAGCTGGGCAAAGTACCGGAAAGTACTTCAAGTACAAAGTACAAAGTACCGTAAGTACTTGAAGTATGAAATACCAGCAGTACCTCGGGTACTAGGTACTTATTACTTGAAAAATCAAGTGCCTACCAAGTATCAAGTACTTTTCAAGTTTTCAGGTATATCTCATAAGTTCTAGTACTTACATTTGATTACTTATTCTCATTTGATTTTTATTCGAGTACTTTTTGTATCAAAATATATTTTCACATTGTACAATACACTGAGATTAGGCTGAAGCAGATTGGAACAAAAGTATTTAAACAAAGAATTAAAAATAATTGAAAAATAGCATTGGCGATTGTGATTACGATTTATTTTGATCCAGGTTTGAAAAAGAAGAAATAAAGAATATAATTGATGGATTGTTAAAACTACTCCAACTTCGTATTCGTCTTCAAAAAACTGTCGTAGACGACAGTTGAGGAACAGTATATGTCCTCAATTTATTTTCACATTATTTTCAATTACATATTCAAAGGCTTTGTACATGAAACATTCAGAAGTACTTGATACTTGTACTTGAAAAAGTACTTGAAGAACAGAAAAGTATTTGAAGTTTTAAGTACATTACTTGAAGAACAGGCCAAGTACTTAAAAATTTAAGATACAGTACTTGAAGTACTTTTTAAGTACTTGAAAATTCAAGTACTTTTGAAGTGCTTTTCAAGTACTTCAAGTACGTCGCAAGTAGCGGGTACTTCAATTACTGCCCAGCTCTGGTGGAAAATCAAGTTAAACTACGATAATGGTGATAAATTAAGTTTCGACTCTTCGGTCACGTATCACCTGTTGATTGTTTCCAAGAGTTTTTCTTCCATCTGCTCGTCAAATAATCCACTGACCCGCCAACATTATCAGCACGGTGCGTCACGCGACTCCCGCGAATGCAATGCGAAGGAAAAAACCTTGATCCACTGCAACAATCGATATATCAATGCTTGTGAGACATATGTCCAGGCACTCCTCCTGTGAAGTCAATAACCGCTTGCACATCAGCGTGAGATATCGTACGGTGTGCCAACGTATGCCGATCGATCACTGATAATGATAACTCGATCGTTACTCCCTTCAATGAGAGATCAGAGCCATTTTTTTATTCACCTGAATCATACATGCAATTTCGTTGAATTTTAATTCCTAAATAGTACATCAAACACTTCACGGTAAACATTTCTCGAGTTAATCCTGTATTTTGAAAATTAAATTTGGCCTAGCCTCGTTTTTTGTTCAATTACGGTAAGTAATCGATTCGGAATAAAATAGGTGGCTGATGCATGCTAAATTCAGGGTTTCTGTGCTTTTCCCTTCAAATTCAATCTCAAATATTTTAATCATTTTTTATAGGAATTCCTTTCAATGGGTATAAATTTCGATGGGAAAAGGGGGGGCTGATGCATGTTGGGTTCAGAGTCTACGTGATTCTCCCATAAACTTCAATTGCAAATATCTCAATCATTTTCGATGGGAAGTCCTTTGGATGGGAATAATTTTCGATGGGAAAAAGGGGGCTGATACATGATGGATTCAGGGTCTACGTGCTCCTCCCATCAACTTCAATCGAAAATATCTCAATCATTTTCTACGGGAATTCCGTTTGATGCGAACAATTTTCGATGGGAAATGGGGGTTGATGCATGCTGGATTCAAGGTGTACGTGCTTCTCCCAGCAACTTCAATCGCAAATATCTCAATCATGTTCGATGAGAAAAGGAGGCTGATGCATGCTGTATTCAAGATCTACGTGATTCTCCCATCAACTTCAATTGCAAATATCTCAATCATCATCTTTTATGGGAATTCCTTTCGATAGGAAAAGGGGGCTGATGCATGCTGGATTCAGGTTCTACGTGCGTCTCCCATCAACTCCAATCGCAGATATCTCAATCATTTTCGATGGGAATTCCTTTCGATGGGAACAATTTTCCATGGGGAAAGGGGACTGATGCATGCTGGATTCAGGGTCTACATGCTTCTCTCATCAACTTCGAACGCAAACATCTCAATAATTACCTATGGGAATCTCGTTCGATGGGAATAATTTTCGATGAGAATTCCTTTCGATGGGAATAATTTTCGATGGGAAAAGGGGGCTGGTGCATGCTGGATTCAGGGTCTACGTGCTTCTCCCATCAACTTCGAACGCAAATATCTCAACAATTTTCGAAGAGAATAATTTTCGATGGGATGTCGGTAAAAAAACGAGGATGGGAAAATTTTCCAAGTAACAAATTTCGTTGAGTCGAAGCCAGAGGAAGAGAAAAGTGCGAAAGGAACGCACTAGCGAGCAGAGAGTTCGATGTCCGATGAGGAGAATCGTCGAATAGCCGCGAGCGAGGACGACGACGCGTTTTACGAGACACGTGACAAATAATTCACCAGACTGACGATTGTCGTATATCCATCATTCGGAGATCTCGTACTCGATATTTGATGAGATATTTCGCTAAAAATCTTTGCGAAAAGTTACAAAATAAAATTTAAAAAAAAGCAGCACTACGAAAAATCTTCGGACCAAATAAAAATCCTATTTTTTTTTTGACATTTTTCTATGTTATCGTGAAAATTAAGTTCTCCAAATGATATATTCGCGATTAGCGGATAGTTCTCGTTATTAACCTTAATCTTTTGAATTCAGTTACAATAGCGAAAAAAAATCATTCAGATTTGACCCAATTTCGAAAAACATCAAAAAACCGATATTTCGAGGCCTCACAACTCCAATTTCCTTTATCCGAATTCCACTTCGCTTCAAATCATCACAACGTGCGATTATTTAAGGAATGACTCAAGACTTATCCCGTTATCTCGATTTTTTAAGGCGCCGAAGAAGTTTGAAAATCGCGAAAAATCGATGGAAATTTTGCAAATATATTTTTTTGTTATAATGGCAATTTTAAGTGCTTATTGAATCGGTAATCTGTAAAGAAAAATCGATATCTTTATATGAAATTATTTTCTTAAATATAAATAATTGATAAAAACTTTTTTTAAACAATATTAGTATTATAGCATAATTTATAAAACTAGAAATTTCGTTTTTTTATTATATTACTGAATAATTACCCCTAATATTATGAGAAATAATATCAGAATTTTCATATATTTTGAAAGGATAATAAAAAATATATTTTACAAGTAAATGGTAAATAATATTCGAAGACAATGTGAAAAAAACGATTATATATTTTTTTTACTATGTTGCACCAAATGGATCGAGTTAAAAATTTAACTGTGTAAAGAAGAGCAAGAATGGAGTTTTTTATGAAAAATTTGTGAGTAACACATTTAAATATAGCGACCAAAACTTTTGTATTTTTTTTAAGCGACGATTAAAAACTTATTAAATAATTACCGTTCAACCTCTCTTATCGATAATTCTAAAAAACAAAAATTTTGTAACAAAATATTCAGTAGAATAGCGACAAGAAAACAAATACTGAAAAACACGTTTTTTTTAAATTACGTCGTCACTTTTCGGGTTTAAGAGCTGAAATTTTCGGGACATTTTTTTTTTAATCAGAAATTGATCATGTAGATTTTTAAAAATCGCTAGGGGCAGATTTTACATGCTTATCCGGCTATACCCTTTAAGGAGGTTCATCTGGTACATGATTTTCGATACAGATGTTGATAAAAAAAAATCAGAATATAGTTATTAGTATCTAAAAAGTCCTCTGTTAAAATTTCAAGACCTGAGGATACATTGTTCGTGAGAAATAAATAAAAATGTAATTTCTAAATAACATGGGCCCTAATGGGTTTCCGTCTATAAATATTAAATTTACAATCATTACAATACAGAATTTGACGAAAATTTAAGAATTAATGAAAAAGCATCTAAGGAACATTTTTAGAGCTTCATAATAGTACATTGCGATACGAGTGAGGTAAAGCGAACATTATACGCTGCGGCGTGAAGTTGCCGCATGAGTAGCAGCGTATAATGTTCGTTTTGCCTCACGAGTATCGCATACTACTTTTTACAAGAAGTGTATCTAATATGCAGAAATAAAGAAAATGAAAAAAACAATTATTTAAATGCATAATAGTATTTTTATCTCCTATTAACACTAACAATGAACACTTTTTCTTCCATAATTTGTAATGAAGAATAAAAAACAAACTCGAACTTCCGGATCATTTATAAGCAATCGGACATTTTGAGGTTTTATTGCGATGTTTCGCTATATCGTCGTAATTTGACAGTTTTACACGTACTCGGCAGATTCACGTCGCTCTCGTTGCGAGGCTCAGGTGGCGCCTCGCTACGGTTATCGGCGGTAGAGTGCGTAAAGTACTAATAGTATGAATGAAAGTGTGTGTAAAATAAAACCGAATGAATGAAAGTGTGTGTAAAATACTATCAGTGCGTAAAATACGCTCGGACCTACATTATTTCACGCCATGCTGTAATGCTCTATTTTACGCATATTTTCAAGGCACGTAAAGACGCACATTATATACGCGTGTTACAAAGAATCGATTAGGTACTTGTGAGATTCATAATAATTTAATTTGTCTCGAAAAATGCTGATTATTTTGAGGTTAAGCATTGTCAATGACTACGCTAGTCTCCGCTTATTTTGAGGTTAAGCATTGCCATTTTTCCTTTGACTCACTCGGTACCAGATGAACCTCCTTAAGTGAAATGTCTCATATACGCCGCGTGAGGGTGTTTGATCGGAGAATTTTTTTTTTTTTTTATCTATACGAGAATTCATGAATGAACGCATCTTTCAGAGTCGACGACACGGAACGACAACAGCGGGTTTCGTAGGAATCGCGGCAATTGAGAAATACAACGAGGAGTGGGGTGATCGTAATCCGCGCTACCACAGGCTATTTTTAAATAAAAACACGTCGTTGACTCGCTTATCGGCGTTTAAACTGATGCGACCGATACGCGTAACTTCCCGGGAGCATCGCTCTGCATTTACAACTTGAATCACCACCTGAGAAATTGTTTAAACCTTAATGTAAAAAAGAAAAACTGCCAATGAGAAACTTGCCTATTACAGCCCATATAACTTTACTTATTCCAGTCCAATACTTTTTCTCCACAATAAAGAGTCTCCTTCGACCGTCGTTATTTGTAAGAGTGAATATTTTTAGTTATAATTAAGAAATCAATTTTGGCTTCCTCATGAATTAAGCTTCCTTAATTTTGAGCCAAATTAAAAAATGATCAAATGAAATCGATATTGATACTCGAACTGTGATTGCGATGGAAATTCGTACTAATCTTTGGCCCGAATTTTAAGTACTTAAGATCAAACTTTCCATTGAACTTAAGTTCGATCTTAAGTTCCAACTTGAGATTAATAGAAAGTTTGATTTTAAGCTTAATCTTAAAATCAAACTTAAAATCATACTTTCCATTGAACTCAATTTGGAATTTAAGTTCGATCTCAAGTTCCTTAAGGGGGTCGAGTCAGCGTCAAAACGGCGATTTTTAATAATAATTTATAATTTTTGTAGAATGCCTACAAATATGATGTATCGTCCACCATTTGAGGTACCAAATGAACAATTTTTTGGGACTAGTTAAAACCCTTGAGGTGCACCGGTGTCCTGAAAAACCTAGTTTTTAGTTTTTACACTCTGCGCATGATTCAGAAAGAACTGCTAGACGGATTTTGTTCTACGACATCTCATTTCCTTCGTAACGCTACTTCTCACGGGATGAACGCGGCACATTTTGATTCAAGTCAAAATTGTGACCAGGACAATGCCTGGAAAGTTCAAAACAGGCTATTAATTTCAAAACTGGCCTGCAACTCTGAAATAAAGGGCAAAAAACGAAATGTGCCGCGTTCATCCCGTGGGAAACAGCGTTACGAAAGAAATGAGACGCCGTAGAACAAAATCCATCCAGCGGTTGATTCTGAATCATGCGCAGAGTGTAAAAACTCAAAACTAGGCTTTTTAGGACACCGGTGCACCTTAAGGGTTCTAACTAGTCCCAAAAATTGTTCATTCGGTACCTCAAATGGTGGACATAACATCATATTTGTAAGTATTCTACAAAAATTATAATTTATTATTAAAAATCGGCGTTTTGACGCTGACTCGACCCCCTTAACGGTACCTTAACAGTAATTATTTTTAAGAGTAAGTATTCTGAGTAATAATTAAGAAATCAATTTTGGCTTCCTCATGAATGAAACTTCCTTAATTATAAACCGTAAATTCCAAGCCGAACTAAATAATTACAAAATTAAAACTGTATCGATACTCGAACTGTGATGACGATAGAAATTCATACTAAATTTTGTCGAAGACTCTTTATGGCGTATGAAAATGTGCAAAAATTCATTAAAAAAGAAAAACTGCAAATACGAAACTTGCCGATTGCAGTCCTTACTTTTTTGCCATAAAAAAGAGTCTCCTTTAACAGTAATTATTTTTAAGAGCAAATATTTGTAGTGATAATTGAAGAATCAAGTTAAGCTTCCTTATGAAGAAAGCTTTGTAAAAATTATAAGCCATAAATTCTAAGCTGAACTAAAGAATTACCAAATTAAATCTGTGTTGATACTCGAACTGTGATCACGATAAAAATTCATACAAAATTTTGTTGAAGCTTCTTTATCGCATATGATAATGTGCAGTAATTCATTTAGAAAGAATACACATTCATACACAAGCATGCTTTAATTAACCTCACGCGGTAATTATCGAATGAACTCATGTGTATCGGATAAATCAGAGTAGTACCACACTAACCTCGTTCGATTTTCGTCGTCCATCGGATATCGTGACGATACTTGCACATATTATTATATTTGTCCTCTACTTGTTAATTACCATATCCTCAAGATGCCTCTTCAGTCTTCGTGCGCATTTTAATTGTAACAAGGTGTGCATATCGTGACCCATATAAATGCAAGTTTTGTTAAGGTATTCAACCGTAACGAAAAAACGTTGCTTTTGAACTAAACCCGAGCTAAAAAAAAACCTGAGCAGGATTGCTCGCATTTAAGAACGCCATAATCGGAAAACTACAACAGGCCTGGGTGGATTTACATGGCACTTACATGACAATACATGGCAATACATGATGGCATTTTCATCAAACGTATTTACGAATACTTAGGCCCGAAATTTAAGATCTTAAGATTTATCTTAAGATCAAACTTTCCATTGAACTCAAGTTGAAACTTAAGATCGAACTTAAGTCCCAATTTAAGATGAATCTTAAGTTTGAACTTAAGTATCATTATAAGTTCATCCTTAAGTTGAAACTTTAGTGCAAACTTCAGATCGATCTTAAGTTTAAACTTAAACTTGGTTTGAAGTTTGATCTTAAGATCCATTTTGAGCTTGAACTTAAGTGCGATCAAACTTCTTTCATCGCCTCCCTCGACCGTGTTTTTTGACATTAGTTGTCAAAATAGTTAAGTTCGATCGAACTTAAGTTTAAGCTCATGATGGATCTTAAGTTCAAACCTCCAACCGAATTTAAGTTTAAACTTAAGATAGATCTGAAGTTTGCACTAAAGTATAAACTTAAGTATGAACTTATAATGACAATTAAGTTCAAACTTAAAATTCATGTTAAGCTCGAACTAAAGTTCGATCTTACGTTCCAGCTTGAATTCAATGGGAAGTTGGATCTTAAGTCCCAACTTGAGGTCAATGGAAAATTTGATCTCAAGTTGGAACGTAAAATCGAACTTAAGTTCCAATTTAGGATGAATCTTAAGTTTGAACTTAAGTGTCATTATAAGTTCATACATAAGTTCAAACTTCAGTGCGAATTTCAGATCGATAGTTCAAACTTAAATTTGGTTTGAAGTTTGAACTTAAGATCCATCTTGAGTTCAAACTTAAGTTCGATCAAACTTAATTATTTTGACAACTAATGTCAAAAAACACGATCGAGGGAGGTGATGAAAGAAGTTCGATCGAACTTAAGTTCAAACTCAAGATGGATCTTAAGATCAAACTCGAAACCAAGTTTAAGTGTGAACTTTAAAGATTGATCTGAAGTTTGCACTCAATTTTGAACTTAAGATTCATCTTAAATTAGAACTTAAGTTCGATCTTGATCCAACTTGAATTCAATGGAAAGTTTAATCTTGAGTTCGAAAGCATATATAAGTGCCACAACTAGGGCCACGTACAGAGCAAAGGAGGAACTAAAAAATGCGGACATAATTCGTATCACTTTGAAGTACATACAAGGATAGATAGCGACCCCCTGCCCACGTCTAATTCCAAACCTTAGGCCAAAATCGTTCACTACATTTTTGGGCTGTTTTCTTTTTTTGGAATTTTCCCTTCGTTCGCCATTGGTAAAGTGAAATGAAATGCAAAGTTACATTTCATCATTGGATGCCCCGATGACACTGTCATAATTGCAGTGAGGTTGATTCTAAATAATACGCTCGAGAGGACTCTCGTGCCTCTTATTTCCACCATTAGGTCATATAAATGAATGACATTAACGGTGCTATAATATTGTGAAGGTAGGTACTGCTATTACCCGCACTGTCGGGTATTACGTCGAGTCGTTTTTCCCCACTTCTCTGGGTCTCTTCTTGCCGTTCCTTTTTCTCTCTCTCTCTCTCTCTCTCTCTCTCTCTCTCTCTTTCTCTCTCTGTTTTTTTCTCTCAGGCTCCTCTCTCAGTTCCACTGACTCTCGCTCGCTCGCACTCGCCTGAGTTTAACACGTCACGGTTCACCATTTCTTTTGCTCTCGCTCCCTCGTACTTCACGCCTCTGGGCCTCTCTCACTCTCGGAAAACACTTTTACTCTCGCTGCTTGCATGCTGCAAGAAATCAGGTCACTGAGCGCCTGCAAGAAAGCCACGCTCTACTCGCCCCACGACCACGCGGATTAGAATTATCGAATACGGAATATACATATATATAGATGTATAAACAAATATATATATATATATATATATATATATATGTATATTTAAAAATATATATTTATAAATGAGGCTATTTATGTCTTTCTGGATAGCAACAAAATCTCTCCTATCAATGAATGGTGAAAAATTGAAAAATTGAATGGTAAAAAATGGTTAAAAAAATTGATTTCTAAATATTAATTTGAGCTACGAGAATAACGACAAAATGATAAGTCTTTAGAAATTGTTTTTTTTTCGACAGTAGGATAAAAAATAAAAAAAATTCTTTTGAAATTCTTTAGAATTAGTATTTAATACGTAAATTATTATTTGAACTACAAAACTAACTAGATAATAATAAATCTTTTTAAAAAGTTTATTCAAAAATAATAACATTCTGTTGGAATTAGAATAAAAAATATATATGAGCCATTCCACGGTATTTCGATGAAAATCTTACCTTGATGATTCCGATTTTCCTCTAAATTTTTTATACAAATAAGGACATTGAAAAACAATGTCCCAAATTTTTTGAGAATTTTTCGGTCACGCGTTTTTTGGATTTATTTTTTTTTTTTTTTAACGGGACAACTTTGTAAAATCTGAAAAAATGCAGAAAAATCTAATGAACTATAACAAAATTTTTGGGCTTGGTTCCATAACAGCGATTTCAATACTCTATGGGTCAAATTCAAAAAATCGAAAAAAAAATTTTGACTCATAGAGTATTAAAATCTCCATTTTAGAACAAAGCCCAAAAATTTGGTTATATTTTATGAGATTATTCTGAATTTTTTCAATTTACAGAGAGGTCCTTTTTTTCAAAAAAAAAATCTTAAGAACGCGTTACCAAACAAAAAAAAATATTTTGCGAAGTTTTAAACGCAAAATTTTTTTTTTTTCATCTTGGACGCTTTCTATTTTTTTGAAAATATTCACTACGTTTTAAAAGACATTTTTACAGATATAAAAAAATTAGCAGTTTGTGATATTCATAACTTGTATTTTTTTCTTTTTTTTAATTCAAGGAGGAAACACGATTTCTTAGTTCACACGTGGTATAAAACAGAAAAAAATACAAGTTATGAGAAGCACTAACTACCAATTTTTTAGTATCTGTAAAAATGTCTCTTAAAAAGTAGTGAATTTTTTCAAAAAAATAAAAAGGGTCCAAGTTGAAAAAAAAAATATTTTGTGTTTAAAACTTCAAAAAACGTATGAAAATAAATATCGATATTTTTTTTTGTATTTTTTTTATAAAACTGCAACTCAAGACGGGAAAAAATGATCTTTTGTTTTATTTTGATATCTCCGGTTTTTAAAACGTTATGAGCATTTGAAAAAAAAATGTGTCAAATTTCAAACAATTTATTGTGGTCAGTTGGGTTAAGACAAAAATCTAAAAAAATTCTGAGAGACTGCTTTTAGTACGTACAAAAAAATAGAAAATTTTCAACAAAATCATAAATGGTCGGGTCCACGGATTGGTCGGCTTGGTATGGAATACCTCATATGTAAGGCTATTTATGTCTATCTGGATAACAACAAAATCTCTCCTATTAATGAATGATTACAAAAATTGATTCTTAAATATTAATTTGAGCCACAAGAATAACGACAAAATGATAAGTCTTTCGAATTTTTTTTTTAATTGAGACAAAAAATAGATAAAATTCTTTTAGAATTTAATAAATAAATTTTTGTTTGATCTACTAAACTAACTACAAAATAATAAATCTTTTTGAAAAGTTAGTCAAAAATAATAACATTCTGTTAGAATTAGAATTAAAAAATATATATATGAGGCTATTTATGTCTATTTGGATAGCAACAAAATCTCTCCTATCAATGGATGGTTAAAAAAATTTGATTTTTAAATATTAATTTGAGCTACAAGAATAACGACAAAATGATAAGTCCTTTGAAAAAAAATTTTTAAAGTGAGACAATATTTTTTCAAAATTCTTATAAAATTCTTTAGAATTCTTTGAAAATTTAATAATTAAATTTTAATTTGAACTACAAAAATAACCACAAAATAATAAATCCGTTCAAAAAATGTGTCAAAAATAATAACATTCTGTTAGAATTCTTTTGGAATTAAATTGTAAAATTTTAATTTGAACTATAGATCAAACACGATATCGCGTGCCTAATGCCAAAAGGGCCTATTACAGCAAGAAGATAGGGGTCCATGCCAAAAGGGCCTATAAAATTTTTTTTTTGCCATTCTTCTTAAAATTGCTTGAAACGTGAAGATCTGTAAAAAAAAAATTTTTGATGTACTAAAACCAAAAGGGCCTATAAAAAAAATCAAAATTTTTCAAAGTTTTGAATAGAAATTGCATACCAGAGCATTTTTTTTTTGGAAAAAAAATTTTTTTTTTTTGAAAAAAAAAGTTTAAATAATTTGTTATTGTTTATTTGTTTCAACATTTTGTTATTTTTTATTTGTTTAAGCAATTTGTTTAAACGTTTGTTTAAATTATTTGACTTGTTTTCATTTTTTTTTTTTGCAAAAAAAAAAAGTTGAAGTAATTTGTTATTGTTTATTTGTTTCAACAATTTGTTATTTTTTATTTGTTTAAAGAATTTGTTATTGTTTATTTGTTCAAACAATTTGTTCTTTTTTTTAAACAATTTGTTATTGTTTATTTGTTTGAACAATTTGTTATTGATTAAAACGAAACTTAAAGTACTTCTACTTTAAGTACTTTAAATCTCAAGTACTTAAAGTAATAAGTACCTAGTACTTTAAGTACTGCCGGTACTTAATACTTTAAGTACTTAATGTATTTTGTACTTTATATTTGAAGTACTTAAAGTACTAGGTACTTATTACTTTAAGGACTTGAGATTTAAAGTATTTAAAGTACAAGTACTTAAAAAATCAAGTACCAATTTCAAGTACTTTTTGTATTAAGGCATATTTTTACCTTGCATGATACACTGAGAGTCGACAGATTGGAACAGAAATATTTAAACCAAGAATTATCAGAAGCACTGATGATAGAAATTTTTTTTTTTTTAAATCTATTTTAATACAGGTATTCATGATAATTCATGATAAATTCACGATATTATATCATGAATTGTTACAATCGTGGATCCAAATCAATAACAAATTGTTCAAAAATAAACAATAACAAATTATTTAAACAAATAAACTATAACAAATTGTTTAAAAAAATAAGAACAAATTGTTTGAACAAATAAACAATAACAAATTCTTTAAACAAATAAAAAATAACAAATTGTTGAAACAAATAAACAATAACAAATTGTTGAAACAAATAAATAATAACAAATGATTTAAACGTTTTTTTTCCAAATTAAAATAAAAATTTTCCAAACAAAAAAATTGAAAAAAAAAAAAAAAAATTCCAAAAAGAAAGATTTTTTTTCCAAAAAAAATTTTCAATTTTCTTAGCGGAAAGTAAAAAAAAAAATTATAGGCCCTTTTAGCTTTAGATCACTAAATTTTCAATGTCCTAAAGCCAAAATTTGAGACATAGGCCCTTTTGGCTTTGGAAAAATTTTTTTTGTCTTTAGGCTTAGAAAATG
The DNA here is from genome assembly GCA_946863875.1 of Alloplasta piceator. Classification (NCBI taxonomy): domain Eukaryota; kingdom Metazoa; phylum Arthropoda; class Insecta; order Hymenoptera; family Ichneumonidae; genus Alloplasta; species Alloplasta piceator. The sequence goes on along the minus strand of OX333077.1, from coordinate 19,599,391 downwards.
TTGGCAAAACGATTGGCGCAAAAAAAAAAAAATTATAGGCTCTTTTGGTTTTGCAAAGCGAAAAGGGCCTATAACTTTTATAGGCCCTTTTGGCATTAGGCACGCGATATATCTTCTGAAAGAATTTTTTTCCTCAAAGTCAAAAATAAAATGCGTTCTATTTGGATTCTATATCGATCCGATTTTTCCTCTTATCACGATTTCGCTGGATATTTCCTCAAAAACCGTAGAATCATAGGCAAATACTCTATATCACGTACTTCTGATCAACTATTTGTGAAATACACTCAGTCAAAAAATTAAAGGAACAGCAAAATTTTCGAGATTTTCCAGCGATTTTCCAAAGGCTGTAACTTTGTTAATTTTGGTCGTAAAAGTTTGTCAAAAAAAGCGTTTTGAAGCTTGAATCTTCTACTTTCGGAATCTTAAGTCAAAATTTTTTTTTGGGCATCACCTTCGACGCAGTCGAAAGAAATATCACGGTAAAAATTTTCTCGAAATTTTTGCTTTTTTCAAAACAGTCGATGGGCTTCAAAAAAATTTTCCGAACGTAACCAATCTATGGATCATTCAGCTGAATTCTTTGGCTTCAATTTACTTTTTTTATTTTTGTTCTACGACCATTTTTCGCTGAGATATCGGCGTTTGAACAAAAATTTGTCTTTTTTTAGAAATCTTCGATATCTCTGGAACTAATGATTGTACAACGAGTAAACGGTGGGTTTCGGAAACTTGAATCTACCCTCTATAAGCGCCTGTTATTGTCATAAACGAAAAAAATTGTTTCCATGTTTAATTTTGACTTGAAAAAGTCCAAAAAATTAGCTTTTTTTCTTGTTTTATAAAACTTATTAATTCATTTTTAACACCATTAATTAATTGGTCATTAAGGATCAATAAACGTGTTCCCTCAATTTTTCTAAAAGTTTGATGACTCGGTCACAAAAAACGGTTAGACCAATTGTTTTGAAAATTGGCATGGTTTTTAGGTATGTATTGAGCTAAAAAAGGACCTTAAAACATTGGTGATTTTCGCAATATCTGCAAAGTTGTGGTAGATTTTTTAAAACAAGAAATAAAGCGAATTTTTTGGACTTTTTCAAGTCACAATTAAGCATGGAAATTTTTTTTTTCGTTTATGACAATAACAGGCACTTACAGAGGGTAAATTCAAGTTTCCGAAACCCACCATTTACTCGTTGTATGATCATTAGTTCCAGAGATATCGAAGATTAAAAAAAAAAGACGAATTCTTGTTCAATCGCCGATATCTCAGCGAAAAATGGTCGTAGAACAAAAATAAAAAAAGCAAAATGAAGCCAAAGAATTCAGCTAAACGATGCATAGATTGGTTAAGTTCGGAAAATTTTTTTGGAGCCCATCGACTGTTTTGAAAAAATCAAAAATGTCGAGAAAATTTTTACCTCGATATTTCTTTCGACTGCGTCGAGGGTGATGCCCATAAAAAAATGTTGACTTAAGACTCCAAAAGTAGAAGATATAAGCTTCAAAATGCTTTTTTTGGAAATTTTTTACGACCAAAATTAACAAAGTTACAGCCTTTGGAAAATCGCTGAAAAATCTCGAAAATTTTGCTGTTCCTTTAATTTTTTGACTGAGTGCACTTCTATCTTGACGAACTTCTGCAACCGTCTTTATACTGAGTAAACAGTTTATTTATCGTAAGGAAATATATTTAGTTGGCACTTTTATTTAAATATTCCTTAACTGTTACAAAATTTGTCAGTCGTTGAGAAATATTCGTGTTCTCATGACAAAATTTTATTTGTGTCAAAATAATTTATTAAAAAAAATATATTGTAAAAAGTATTTAAAAAAATAACTGTTAAAAAACATTTATTTCATCACACCCACTATTTGTTAACAATTAACTGATCCTGGTACATGGAAATATATTGTTCTCAGTGTTCTTAGACGATGCCCAAAATCATTTTGAAAAATTCCTTTTTTCCCCTATATGTGCATGTCAATTACACACCTGTATTACGCGAATATGTATATACATATATATTCAATAAACCGACCTGATTTGAATTCTTAAGTGGTATAGCGAGCGTTTTGGCCGTATTCGCCGTTACGGCCGGCATAACAATGCATGACGTAACCATAAGGGGGGGTGGTGGCAGGGCAGAGGGGGTCGAATCCTCCGTACAATACACACCATCTTTTCTGCTTGGTGCCGCGCGCGAATGCGCTCACGAGCACGAAAAACTCGCGGGCTCGCGAGCGCGCGACGTTGCAGGAAAGTGAAACTCTTGTAAACTAGGTCACACCCACATCGCGTGGCTGAGTGCTGACTGCTCACCAGCACTTGAGCCAAACCAAACCGTATATAAAGTCAATGTATATAAAAATAATATATATACACATACATATATACCCTATATACCCTAGGGTGCGTCAAATAAAATGTCTAATTTTTTTTTCCTCGATATAATGAAAAATGCATTGCTTGGCATCTCAAAAAACCCTCTGCATGTATTAGCCCTTAATATTTAAATTAAGGGGTCCCTCGCCGCAAATTTTTATTTCCCATTTAAATAACTTTTTTTTTAACTTTGGAATTTTTTTAGACTTTAACCGCTGAGGTTAGGAGAGCTTTTTTAGCACATTTTTGTAGAAAATTTGATGCTCTACAAAAAAGCTCTCTTGTGTTTAATCGATAAAACTAACCATTCAAAAAATAATCTGTAATAATTAGTACTAATCGTCACGGTCTTTGAACGGTTAGTTTTATCGATTAGACACAAGAGAGCTTTTTTGTAGAGCATCAAATGTTCTACAAAAATGTGCTAAAAAAACTCTCCTAACCTCAACGGTTAAAGTCTAATGAAATTCCAAAGTAAAAAAAAAAAAATTTCCCATGTCATTTAAATGGGAAATTTGCGATGAGGGACTTCTTAATTTAAATATGAAGGGCTAATACTTGCAGAGCGTTTTTTTGAGATGCCAAACAATACATTTTTCATGATATCGAGGAAAGAAAATTTAGTCATTTTATTTGACCCACCCTAATATACCCCATACGTCTGTGTAATACATACATATAATATATATATATATATATATATACTTGTCAGATCCATGCGGGGGCTCGTCTTCTCCGCGTGACTTTACACTTTAGGCGATTACACTCTGAGTTACGATAATACTCAACTTTTTGTATATTTTATCAATTTTATCCTTTGCAATGAATAAATTGATTCATTTCCAGCAGGAAGAAATTCTGTCTTTATCGCTGGGAACAATTTCCTTTAAAATTTTTTTAAAAAATCGAAAAAAGAGACAGAATTACACTGTAAAAAATTTTTGTATTAAATTTAATAAAAAAAATATGAAGTTTTTATGCATATACAATATATTCATTTTAATATACGTTCGTATATTACAATTCCAATACATAGTATGATTTTTAAAGCAGAATCATGAAAAAAGATATAAAAATTAATATTCTCTTGTAAATTAAAATTAAAAGAAGTTATTTCATTTTTCTTATACTTATATTGGAATATTACTGTACACATTGTATATGAAATTTAGTATCTTGTATATGCATAAAAATTTCATATTTTTTTTATTAAATTTAATACAAAAATTTCTTAAATTCTTACAGTGCAACTAAAATTGTGGGCCCGAGATATCTACATTAGGGATATTCGCAAGGGTCAGCTCGACCGAAAAGTGCAATGGAGGAGGTTCGCCCTGGAAGAACCGCCTTAACCATCACGGTATAACCTCTGCGCCAGGTAAGTATATTGGGCACGCTGGCCGTCCGGTATATAACACCGTCATACGCCTATTTCGCTTGGGCACAGAGATCCGAGCGCATGCGACGCACAGTGGTGGATGCGTCAACTAGCACGGCCGCTGATATTGATTGTAATTTTGGAAAATAAGTGTATTAATTTCCAATAACGTATCTTAAAAATGCGAAAAAGCATATAGAAACCATTTTAATATACGGGGATTTGAATTTTCAACGTTCATCTTTTAATTTTAATATCCAAATATTAAATTTAAGATGAAATTGTTAATTTTTCAATACCATGTATATTAATTTCAAGTTCGTATACTTGTTATTGAAATTCCCTATACTGTATATTAAATTTCATTACAATATTGAAAAAAAATTTCAATGGTTGATTGCAATTTTAAGAAATAAGTGTTTTAATTTTCAATAATGTATTTGAAAATTGCGAAAAAGTATACAAAAATTATTTTCATATACGGGTATATTAATTTTCAATGCTCACTCTTTTAATTTTAATATACAAATATTAAATTTAAGATGAAATTGTTAATTTTCCGATACCTTGTATATTAATTTCGGTTTCATATACTTGTTTTTTAAATTTAATTACATTTTTTACAGAGTAATAATAATAATAATAATAATAATATATTGTATTAATAATGTAATAAATAATAATAATAAATAATAATTCGACAAAATTAAAAATTACTGAAAAAGGGAATCTCCTTTTAGAGGGTTAAATTTGTTGTACCGCTTAAGTGATTGATTTTGCAGCGATCTATTGCCGAACAAATCGATCGAATCGAAGCGTCTTTTAATCGATGTCTCACCCGTGCATTTAGATACGTGAGAGTCTTGTGTGTGCATATAATAAACGTTGAATACAACAAATGACGCAAATTGGAGTCACACGTTCCAGATCCAATTAGTACAATGATTTAATTTCCACCCCGCGCGTTTGTTTGTGTGTGGCTTGGGTTTTTATTACACCATCAGTAAAATAACGTTCCATTTGCATCGTTCTTCATCATTATTCTCGATTATGCGGTCTCGATAATGTGCAACCGATGTTTCAATCCTTACTCCGTCACTTTAGCTACGGCTTAATTTGTGGTTCCCGCTCAGTCGCGACTTTATTAAGGGCTTACATGCAGTGAAGAGGTCGAAAAAAGCCATTTTTCAAGAATTTTTTTTGGAAAAACATTTTAATTTATGAACGTAAAAATTTATATACATTAGACTGGTCGTTAAAAATTAAATTTTTTGCGACGCCCCCTTAAAAGCTTCCGTTTGATAAAAAAACGCGAGGTATTTTTTTTTTTTCAATTAAAAATAACACGTGCCGCGAGACGATTTAAGTTGATTTTTATCGAAGAACAATTTTTCTTTGCAAACGGATAGACCGATTTGAATGAAATTTTGACACGTTACAAAGGTATATTAAGGCTATTTTTATAAAAAATAACAGCTCATAATCTTCATAATAACTAGTGGAAACAGTTAATTTTTTCGGTAATTATTTTTTTTTCTTCAGGATAACGTTCTGGCACAATTATGAAAATAATTTTTTTTTGTGTTTTACTATCCCGTATAATGTCTCCAAATTTCAAATTGATCGGAGAGCTACTTCATATTTAAAACAATAAGAAAAATTTATATTAAAAATGGGTTTTTATTTTTTTTAAATATGAAGTACCTCTTCGATCAATTTGAAATTTGGAGACAATAAATGGGATAGTAAAACACAACAAAAAAAATTATTTTCATAATTGTGCCAGAGCGTTATCCTGGAGAAAAAATAATAATTTCCGAAAAAATTAGCTTTTTTTATTAGTTATTATGAAGATTATGAGCTGTTATTTTTTATAAAAATAGCCTTTATATACCTTTGTAACGTGTCCAAATTTCATTCTAATCGGTCCAGCCGTTTGTATAAAAAAATTGTTTTTCCATGAAAATCAACTTAGATCGTCTTGCGGCACGTGTTATTTTAAATTTAAAAAAAAAAAATTTACCTCGCGTTTTTTCATCAAACGGAAGCTTTTTAGGGGACGTCGCAAAATATTTAATTTTTAACGACCAGTCTAATATACATACTTTTGAAATATTTTTGAAATTTCAAAAATATTCAATTTTTCGCAAGAAACAACCATATTTATAAAATGTAGCGTAACTCTAAAACTACTGGGTTTTTCGTGACATCACTAGGAGGGTAAAAAGTTGCATACAATCATTCTGGACTCAATACAAAAATTTCAGAATTTTTTTTCAACATTTTTCCTGTCAAAGAAAATTTTTTTAATCTTGAACAATCGGGTCTGTTACCTCATGTACACGGGTTTTTCGATGAAAAAACCGCGTAGATAAGGTTTTTCGATGAAAAAGCCGTGACGATGAGGTAAGAGACTGGATTGGATGAGAAAATATCTCGTTGGCGGGAAGAATTTTCGAAAACATTTTTTTTTTTTTATTCTGAAAAAATTTCATTAAATCCAAAATGATTGCATGCAACTTTTTACTTACTTAGTGATTTCACTAAAATCCAGTAGTTTTACAGTTACTCTACATTTTTCAAATATGGTCCTTTTTTACGAAAAATTGAATATTGTTGCAAACAAAAAACGTACGAAACTTTTAATAAAACTAAATTGAGGCTTATACTCCCCCCCCCCCCCACAAGTTTTTTCACACGAAACATTTTTTTTTAATTTCGATGGATCGTTCACCAAAATTTCAACGCCAAAAAACGACCGTGTTTCAAAGCGCGTATAGGATTTTAAAAAAAACCAAATTTTTTTTTGGGATAAGTGAAATGAAGCTGAATATGTCCCCTTTGAAACGCCGCTTGTTGAATTGAAATATCTTCATTTTTAAAAGAGCAGTGAAAGTTTTTGTGCGGAGCGGAATCGGGGCGAGTATTTCCAAACTTTTCCAAAACATTTACAAATGCAATTTTAAAAAAATCGATTTTTTGAAAATCCTGAGTGCGTATAACCCCTTAAAGGTAAAAGTTTATTAGGGAATCCTACGGAAAACCCTGAAGATTAGTATGAATCAGCAGACACAAAGGAAATTAAAAAAAAAACCAAACAAATACCTCAGACTTTAAATAAATTATTAACAGTTTTATTTTCATGTAAATGAAAAAAATGTCTACCCAGAATGCAATGCGCAGAAAGAAATGAAGGAAGGTTTAGTTTCACGCGATAAAGCATTAATTTAACTGGTTGACTTGGGGAAGAAACTATATTTTGAAGCAGTGAGGAATTTGCGGAACCAAAATGGCGGCAAAATGCATAGGAATGATCAACGATGCGAGTCTTTGTGACGTACGAGCTGAAAAAGACGAGCAACATATTAACGATTGTAGAAAATACCAGGGATAAACTATAACAACGCTGCGACAAATTATACGAATCATTCCTCGACGATTCGTCAATTGTTTTTTCATCTTCGATTATCGGTAGCTTCTCCAAACTTGGACAGTTATTTGTGCCAATCGAGTGGATCCTCCATGAATTATTTCAAAAATTTTCGCGAAATAGTTTAGATTTTGCGGCCATATTTGCGAAAGTAATAAGCGGAACGTGTGCAATTATGAACTGTACTATTCGAACGGCCAAAATCTCACGAAAGATGCGCTTGGAATGAGGATTTAGATGCCGCACTTTGAAGCGAGAAGCGAGCCAACAGACATTTTCGACGCTGTTCAACAAACACGCGTGGCAATGACGATAGAAAGAGTTGGAAGCGTTTTATGAGAATTACAATTACGCATTGCGGAGACTAGCGGATAGTTGAGACGAACTTTCTTGGCAGAAATTTAATCCCAAAGAATTTTACAGCCTCTGAATAGAGCCTCGGATGATCATCCGTCCATTTGCCAACCGGAAGTCAAATCAAAGGCCGGACATTTTGTTTTTCTTAGTGCTGACTGCCGCGTTTACCCGTGTAAAAAAAATTAGTCTATATTAAGTCTACAATTAGTCTCACACGTAGTGTACGAAAAGTCTCTCTAATGGAATAATATAGACTTCGGAGATAGACTTTTCAAGAGAATTTACATTCCACAATAAGTGTCTCATAAGTCTATATACTAATAAGTCTATATTCATATACACTAATAAATCTATATGAACGTGAATTCATAACCCGCTCTCATTTAGACTGTCAAAAGTCATTTTATTTAAATATGAATATCGACTTATGAGTATAAGTCGATATTCATATAGACGTATAAGTCTACATCAATATATAGACTTGAGTTGGGACTTCACAACTCAATGAGAATTCATGAATCGAACTTATTTTGTTGCCCAAAAGTCTTTTAAAAGTCTCTCTTTTAGAATAAATACAAATTATATCTGTATTTATTCGTCGCAAATTTAATTCCAGGATTCCTGACCTCTCATAACTTAATTCTAGGATTCCTGACCCCTCACAAGTTAAGTGACCACGCGTAACTTAATTCCAGGATTCCTAACCCCTCATAAGTTAAGTGACCCCTCATAACTTAATTCCAGGATTCCAGGCCCCTCATAAGTTAAGTGACCCCTCATAACTTAATTTCAGAGCCTCTGTCCCCTCTTAACTTATGAGGGGTCAGGAATTCTGGAATTAAGTTATGAGAGGTCAGGAGTCCTGGAATTAAATTATGAGCGGTCACTTAACTTATGAGGGGTCAGGAATCCTGGAATTAACTCATGAGGGGTCAGGAATCCTGGAATTCAGTTATGCGCGCTCACTTAACTTATAAGGGGTCAGAAATCCTGGAATTAAGTTATGAGGGGTCAGGAGTCCTGGAATTAAATTATGAGCGCTCACTTAACTTATGAGGAGTCAGGAATCCTGGAATTAACTTATAAGGGGTCAGGAATCCTGGAATTAAATTTGCGGCGAATAAATACAGATGTGATTTGTATTTATTCTAAAAGAGAGACTTTTGACTTTTGAGAGATAAAATAAGTTCGGTTAGAGAATTCTCATTCAGTTGTGAAGTCCCGACCCCAAGTCTATATTATGTAGACTTATAAGTCTACATAAATATCGACTGATACTCATAAGTCGATATTCACATTTAAAAAAATGACTTTTGAGAGCCTAAATAAGAGCGGGTCATGAATTCACGTTCATATAGATTTATTAATCTATATGAATGTAGACTTATTTGAATAAAGACTTATGAGACACTTATTGTGGAATGTACATTTCGTTGAAAAGTCTATATCAGGAGTCTATATTGTTTCATTAGCGAGACTTTTCGTAGACTACGTGAGAGACTTATCGTAGACTTAACATAGACTAATTTTTTTTACACGGGTATACACTGAGAAAACATTGTACCCGGATTCGTTGACTGTTAACAAATATGTAAAGTTGAATATGGCGAAATAAATAATTTTTCATTAACAGTTAATAAATTAAATAAATTATTTTGACACAAATAAAATATTTCTTAACGACTAACAAAATTTGTAACAGTAAAGTAACGCCACTCTGACGGGTAAAAAAATAAAAATACAAAATTGGCATTTTTTTAAAGTATATGGGTCATTTCATATCAAATCGACCACTTTTGCCGACCTCTTTCGATTTGGCTGAAATTTTGTTTTCCTTTTCTACCCCATTAAAAACATTTTTCAAGAAATTTTTTAATTGTTTACTCAACCCCAAAAAAACGGTTTTTTTCAAATAGCTATAACTTCTTCAAAAATTGACTAATTGAAACGTTTTTTTTCAAAATTTTCGTATTTAAATGTACTTTCCATAAAAAACATACAAAAAAATGTCAAGGTATTAAAATCTATGACATTTTTTTACTTTTTCGAGAAAAATAATCTTTCTCTTGAAGTTAGCCATTTTTAATTTTTTTTTTCACTCAAAAAAACTTTGATCAATTTCGGAAAAAATGCCTCCCAGCATGAAGTTGGCCGACTTTCCCTTTTATTTTTTTGAAATTTTTTCGAGGATTACCACTTTTACTTTTTGTTTTCTTCTCAATATTTTAGACTCTGAGGTCCTTTATAAATCCTCAAAAACTTCCAGAGTGGTGTTTCCTGAAATCAACCCAGTTGGGACGTTTTTTTTTCCAATCGATAACTAAAGATAGAAGCAAATGTCAGCCCACTCCATGTTGGGCAGCATTTTTTCTAGAATTGATCAAAGTATTTTTTGAGTGAACAAAAAAAATTTAAAAAAGGCGAAACGTTGATTTTTCTCGAAAAAATTAAAAATTTCATAGATTTTAATATCTTAACATTTTTTTGTATTTTTTTCGGAAAATACATTTAAAGACAAAAATTTTGAAAAAAAATGTCCCAATTAGTCGATTTTTGAAAAAGTCATAGCTATTTGAAAAAAAAAGTTTTTTTTTGGTTCGGTATAAAATTAGAAAATTTCCTGAAAAATGTTTTAATGGGGTAGAAAATGGAAAAAAATCAGCCAAATCGAAAGGGGTTGAGTTCAAAAGTGGTCGATTTGAAATAAAATGACCCCTATATATCCAAAAATATGTAAACAAATTTTAAACTCAAAATCTCAAAAATTGACTGAGATATTCCCAAAGGAGTCCTTTGGGACTAGCTGCCATCATATGGCCCGGGAATAAATAGTTTAATGTCAGTATAAATATTTCAGATATAACTACATTCAGAGTAAACGAATATGCAATAAAAACTTTAAACGCCTATATCTCAAAACGACTTTTTTGAACACGGTGGCATCGATCACTGGAAGACCAATGAAACGATTTTTAAAAAAATTTTAATATTTTTGTAATCGCATTGGCTAAGATTGTGCGTAGCCGATTTTCAAAATTTTCAAAATTACTATTTTTTAAGACCTTTTGAAAATGGAAAAAAACGGTCAAAAGAAGAAGAAAAATTTAAATCAGCGCCATTTCGTGATAAAAATTATTTAAAAAAAAATGGTTACTTTTAACGATAGTCACTGTTGTGTAGATTTAAAAAAAATTTAGGTTTTTTATTTCAGATGATTTTTCATTGCAGTATCGCAGCCACCAGAAGGAGTCATTTTTTTATTATGTCATTACGTTTATAATAATAACTTTGTCAATTTTTAATATTTTTCAATCAAAATTTGTATGAATGTAGTTGAATATATATTTAATAAATTGCTTTGTGTCTGATCCTCGAATAATTATCCCTACTAACAAAAAAAAATCCCAAAAATCGGCTGTTTTTAGCCCCGTCACAGTGACGTTCCCCCTTAAGGAATATTTAAGCCAAAGTGCCAACTAAATATATTTCTTTACTACAAATGAACTGTTTTGTCAGTGTATCCTCCCTTTATTTTCCTAAGGCACAGAGAAATTGAAATTGTAATTTCTCGATGAGAGAGACGCTTTTAAAATTGTAAAAATGCTCGTAAGTGCGATGAAAACGTGCGTATAGTGCGTTAGATCTAATACCGGAAACTCTCGACCTCGATCCTCAGCATATGCAGACAACGCGGCGTCAAAACTCGGCGCATTATGTCATGGCTCATTGCGATCACGAGACAAGTTTAATACGAGACAAAGCGGGATGAGACAGAAGAGCCGAGATCTCGATGCCAATATATATAGATTCTGATTTATAATCTGGCACTGACAAATCAACATTTTCGCACCTTATTTCAATCCGACAAAACAATAGTATCGTACGAAATTTTATTGTACGAGTGCGTGAAGTGCCAGTTTGAGCACGCGCAGCGTGCGCAAAGTGGTACTTTGCACACGGAGTGCAATAATGAATTTTGTTTATATTCCATTGCATTTCCGTGCAGGCGAAATTTTTCCATCCCAGTTCTCTGATTGTTTATATTAGTAAAATTCTAAATTTCATGAAATATCTGTAAAATTGCATCAAATATTCCAGAGGACCTTTTATCGAGCAATTCTTTTTTTTCTCCATAATTAAACTTATCTTGGAGCGATATTCCGTAAAACGGGGATACTTTGACTTTGGGGGTTACTTTCTTGATTTTTGGGGTTACTTTGGACGAGCAGCAAAATACGGTAAAAACGTGTGCGCAGTGAACCCTCGTGACCTTGTGGGGTAGGAGGGGGTGTGGGGAATGGGTAGAAGAGCAAAAAAGTAATTCATATACCAGGTACACAGATATGTGTAACAAGCCTAGATGTCCGAACAATCGATGATGCCATTCGCATGAAGGGAAGAAAGAAGGGCAAGAAGAACGACTCCAACGTCTGTTACATGTGTAAGGCCCAAATTTCAAGTCATAAGTCCTACCCTAAAATCGAACTTTCCATGGAACTCAAGTTGGAACTTAAGATCAAACTTAAGTTCCAATTTAAGATGAATCGTAAGTTGAACTAAAGTGCCATTACAAGTTCATACTTAAGTTCAAACTTTAGTGCGAACGTCAGATCGATCTTAAGTTCAAATTTAAATTTGGTTTGAAGTTCGAACTTAAGATCCATCTTGAGCTTAAACTTAAGTTTGATCGTACTTAATTATTTTCACAACTAATTTAAAAAAACCCGGTTGAGGGAGGCGATGAAAGAAGTTCGATCGAACTTAAGTTCATGCTCAAGATGGATCTCAAGATCAAACCTCAAACCAAATTTAAGTTTGAACTTAAGATCGATTTGATGTTCGCATTAAAGTTTGAACATAAGTATAAACTTATAATGATATTGAAGTTCAAACTTAAGATTCATCTTAAATTTGAACTTAAGCTCGAACTAAAATTCAAATTTGAGTTCAATAGAAAGTTTGATCTCAAGTTTGATCTTGAGAACTTAAAATTCGGGCCTAAGTATTTGGTATTTTTATGTAAATTATTTCTTCAATAAAAATGACGAATTGATTGTCAAAAATCGTTGTTTTTCATTTAACTTCATGTATAATGTATAAAATATTATTGTTTCTTTATCAAAATGATGTCAAAGCTGCATTTACGATGTGGATCTTTGACATAAGTTGCATTTCAATGCCTCTCCAAAGTAGCCCCACATTCGAGGTTTCTTTGGCTTTTTTTTCTAAATATATAAAATTGTGAGGGTCTAGTCGGGTTTGCTATTGTTATACATTTTATAGCCAACGGACACATTGTTCTGTTCGAGCAAAAAAAAATTAATTTTGGACGTTAAAAAAAAGTTGCGACCAAAAAATTTCCAAAACACGAACAAAGTAGCCGCGTTTTACGTTTGTATTGAGAAATATTTTATCAATTCATGTTTGCCTGCTTAAATACTATTTATCATTTATAATAAATCTGGAAAAATTGGAGAATGTTTTTTTTTTTGGATCAGTGAAACATTTCCGATTAAGGGGACCGAGTCAGCGTCAAAACGCCGATTTTTTTAACATAAATATAGATGTTCGTTGAAAACGTGTAAACCTGACCAATGGTCTATCATTTGATATATCAAGTGAAGAAATTTTCGACGCTAGTTGGAACCCTTAAGGTGCAGCGGTTCTCTCATAGATTAATTCTTGAGTTTCACTATCCTGACCAAACCACTTGACGGATCTGATCCTACGACATCTAATTTTTTTCGTAACACTTTTTCAGACTGTGTAAGTGCGACATATTTTTTTTTTAAGTTCTTATTATGGAGTTACAGGCCACTTTTTGAATTTTTGGCCCATTTTTTGTTTCAAAAAAGTGGCGCCTGAAACTCTATAATAAAGACCTTAAAAAAAATGTGCTGCACTTGAACAGTCCGAAAAAGTGTTACGAACAAAATGGAACGTCGTAGGACAAGATCCGTCAAGCGATTTGGTCGGGACCACGTGCACAGCGCAGTGAAACTCAAAAATTAATTCATGAGAGTACCGCTGCAACTTAAGGGTTCCAACTAGCTTCAAAAATTTATTTATAAATTAAAATTTTGTCCACAGACCGACTCCTCCCCTTATCTTTTTTCTCCTCTAATTAACAGCAATTTTTGGGGGGATAATAAAATAATCAAATTTGAACGTTCACATTGGGGGAATAAAGATATCATTTGCCAAAACGTCGATTGATGTTACGAGGTCGCGAGACGATAAACTTTGAATAATCGAAGAAATTTTTCGAAACCTCGGTCAATTACGAATTAAATACGTATATAATTTCATCTCTGTGCATTTGAATAAAAAAAAGGAAATTTTTCTGCTCCAATGACTTTCGCTTCTAGCTTGGGTATAAGATTCACTTGGATAGATACACCTATACATACTTTCTAGATCTGGTCCGAGATAAAAACAATAAAAAATTGAAAAAAATTTCAATTACCTTATCGTAGATTTTCTGAGGTTTACTTCTCTGCGGCTGCCAAAAATTATGAAATATCGAAATGAATTTCGTGCTATTCTCCGAGTCATCGCTCGCACCAAGGATTTAACCTTCAAAAAACAATCGAATTTATCGATCGATTTTTCGAGATTAAATAAACAAACAAAAAATAAAAAATAAAAAATATAATACACGACTCGCAAAAATTAAGGATGTTGAGTCCCTATGAAATCTTTTAATGTTAATTGTTCAATAAATAGCTTCTTAATCGTCGTGAAATTTTCACACGACCTCCTGAATACTTCATGTAAAAACATATTAAATTTTCAGGATTCTATCATCATAACTTCAACCTCCTTAAGAGATAAAATGAAAAATGATGAGAAAATTCTGAAAATTTGGTATGTTTTTGTATGAAGTATTTAAGAGGTCGTGTGAAAATTTCACGACGATTAGGAAGCTCGTTATTAAAATATTAACATTTTGTTGAGAACAATTTTTTAAACAAATAAAAAAAATATTTACCAATAAACTTCGTTTTGTTTCCGTTGCTTTCGATATAGTGTAGATATTAAAAAATTGAGAGGTCAAAAAAAAACTTATCGCAAAGTTATATCGGGTTCCATGAGACTACATTTAATTTAATTAAATTTGTTAATGTTAATTGTTCGATAACGAGCTTCCTAATCGTCGTGAAATTTTTACACGACCTCTTAAGTAATTCATCCAAAAACATACCAAATTTTCAGAATTTTCTCATCATTTTCGATTTGGCACTCAACATCCTTAAGGGAGCAAGACAAATTTTCAAATTTTTCGGTGATTTTCAACAGGCTGTATTTCAGTGAAAAATGGTCGTATCGAGGACATAAGAAAAGCATTTTGAAGCTCCAAGATTCTAGTTTTCAGATCTTTTGGTCAAATTTTTTTAAAAACTACGATTCTTAAGAAATTTAAAGAAATGGCGCGAAAGAAAATGTTTGAATTTTGTTTACCTTTTTATTTTTGGTCCACGGGCTTGGGATTTTTTTTCCCAGCTAAACCAATTTTGCACTACAATTTTTCACTGAAATACAGTCTGTTGAAAATCTCCAAAAAATTTGGACATTTTTCTTGCTCCCTTAATTTTTGCGAGTAGTGTACACTGAAAAAAAAAGATGGTTGAATCAACAAAATCTTTTGTCAAATACGTTCAACTAGATAATTTAGTTAGTACAATTCAACATTTTTTTGCCTGAATAATATTTTAGTCAACCGAAGCGCAGAATTGTTCAAAAAACTAAATATTTAGTTAGACCAAATAAATATCTAGTTGAACGTATTTGACAAAACGTTTTGTTGATTCACACAAATTTTTTTTTCAGTGTATAATAAATAAAATAAGAAAAACACTCTCCCTGAAGCTTCCAAAAAGTTCTTCCAAGACGTCCTAAATTTTAATAAAGGATTTGTAGATGTCTAGGTTTTTTTATCGAGGAAATGGAATGGAAAATCAGATGATTTGGTAAAAACAAACATCGACGTTGATTTCAATATTTTATATCAAAATATATTTGTGCATAGACAAGAAAACAACCGTGACAGGTATAATCTCGAACTCGGCACACGTCGCAAGCATTTTAAATTAGCGCGTGCGCGATTTTTCTTTTTTTTCTTTTTCCATACGCAAACATTAACATTCTCAATCGTTCAATCATACATGTTGCGAATTCTCGCGTCTAATTTTCGTAAAAAAATTCCTCAAGAATGTACGGGTTTTCAAGCGAGAATGTCAAAATCTAACCAACATCTATTCCCCACCGAGCATCTAAGAAAAAAAAATTCTCGCATTTTGTATATGTCCAATTTTCATTTAAGCTGAGTTTCAAAACCATTTGCCATTTTTTTATGTAATCCATAATTGTGAAACCGTCAAGAATATATTTTATTGCACTCCGTGCGCAAAGTGCCACTTTGCCCACGCTGCGCGTGCTCAAACTGGCACTTTGCGCACTCGTACAATAAAATTTCGTACGATACTAGTGCGATGAAACTTTTTCTGACGAGTGTGGGTTTGCAGCATGAGCCGAAGGCGAATGTTGCAATCACACGAGTTGAGAAAAAGTTTCTCGCACTAGTATCGTAATATACTATTTTAACAAAATATTAACATTTTATAATTGACCATTTTATTTATTCATTCTTATCTGTTGGTTTTTTTTCGCATGTAAATAAAAGTATATAAATGCTCGGCACAAGGCGTACAAAAAATTCAGGCTTGATCATTTTTTTCACCCATACATTCTTAAATTATTTTTACATTTTTCTCGGCCTCATTAACTCTTATTTACATACATAGATATATATATATATATATATATATATATATATATATATATATATATATATATTATATATATAAACTATATCGATGATTCGCAATCGTTCGAATAAAAATCAACAGTCGATCGAATGAGTAATGAAGCCCGCTTCAAACGTTTTTAGAATAACGCCTCAATTGTTATTTCACACATTTTATACATACATATATGTATATATATATATATATATAATAGCCGAAATAATCTCGAATTTTACGGTGCGCCAAAAAATCAATCGTCAATATCATCAGCGTCTTAAATATATATATCCATTGTTTTTTGTAAATTTCGCGCAATCCAAAAATATTTAATCGTCGTACTATTTATCAGAAAACAAATATTCCGAAACACTTTTTCGTTTGTAAGAAAAAAAAACAATATACACACATTTTTCATACATTTACACGCGCACATGTAACAAAGAATTTTTCATCAAATGGGGCATTTTCTCGTTTCTCGATATTCCTGAAAATATTTTTCATAATTGTGCATTAAGGACGAGAAAGCACAAGTAAGATAAAATTGCACGATTAAATTGCCGCCTTATCCATTGTAAAATATTGTTGTAATTAACAATGAAATTTTATCCATTATCGTGACAGTATCTTTTACAAAATTTTCTTTATGACTTTCCCATTGACGTTTCTTTGCCCATTTGTTTTTTTCAAAAACCTAGAATTTAGTGTTGGTGAATGCTCACTCTGGAACTCCACATCTGGCAGAAAAAATTAATTATTTTTGTGCAGATAAGAGATTATAATTTGGAACATAGAGTGAAATTTTTTTTTTTAATAAAAAAAAATAAAAAAAATAAAAATTTATATTCCCATTCCATTTCTTCGCAATAACGAAAAACACAATTGGAAGGATCACACAAAAATCTGTCCCATTTGATGGAGAACGCTTTTTACAACCACATTTTTTTTTCATAACTCAACGTGTCACGTTTGCTTCGCGCACGCGCGCAATATTTAAACAAAAAATATGTATCTATATATATATATATATATATATATATTTATATATATTAACTCTTAATTACACATTTTTTCTCTCGTTTAAAATTACAATTAATCGTAGCTATAATACAAGATTTTCGCTCACACTGTAAAGGTGTGAATTTTGTTTTCCTTGCGGAGGGAAGAAGTCTGACGAGTTTCGGGGTTTTTTTTCTTCGATATTTCAAGAGCCGTCGACCCTTAATTCGATGTGTGACGATTTTAAAGCTCGTTAACACTGTTTTACCAAAAACAAAAACCGCGTTATTGTCTTGGATTTCGCGATGGAAAGTCGTATATCGGATTAAATTTTTTCTATCGATCTGCGATTGTCTATCGCAAGTTGGCGATTTTATATTTTTTTTTGTGCGTACGTTGTCGATATGTGATTATCGTCAGTGCGAAAATGGGAAGGAAATGAGACGAGGAAGGGGGAAGGGGGGTGGGAATTACGGTATCTCGATACGCAACGAGGTACTTAGGTACAAGAGCGATAAACTACACGCTACTTAAATTAAATTATCGTCGAAATCTATCATAAACAATATCTAATCACAACGCCATTCGAACAAAAAAAAAACGACAAAAAAAATGTACAATCATCGACAACAATCGGTGTAAAAATTCTCTGCTTGTTCCCCGTCCCATTCTCTCGAGTACATATATATGGGTCGTTCCGCGTCAAATCGACCGATTGAACCCTTTCAATTTCGATGAAATTTGGTCAGAAGCTTTTTTTTATCATAAAACGAAGTTCAATCAAAGGAAAAAAATTTTAACGATTTTTTTCGTAACTTATGCAAAATTCAAAATTTCACCATTTTTTCAATTTCTCAAATTTATCTTTTAAATATCTCGAAAACTATCATAGTTACGAAAAAATCGTTCTGGGTTCGTCTTAAAATTTTTTTTTTACCCTTAAGTTAAGTAAAGTTGAGCAATCACGTAATTTTGTAATTTTTACTGCCCGAAATTACTAAATTACATGATTGCTCAAGTTTACTTAACTTAGAGGTGGAAAAAAAGCAATTCTGAACTTTTCAGGATCTTTTGAGATCAGTACAAGGTATTATATTTAACAAAATGGAGCCACAAAGTTAATGCAGATCGTGGATTTTCACGATTTAAAAAAATTCAAAATTCTCCAAATTCATCATTTTTCAAAAATTTGTTTCGGAATAGTTTTTTTTCGTAGTCGTATACTCTTAAAGACGAACCCCAAACGACTTTTCCGTAACAATGATAGTTTTCGAAACATTTAAAAAATAAGCTTGAAAAATTGAAATAATAGTGAAACTTTGCCTTTTTGAAAAAAAAACTTCTAATTTTTTAGTAGAACTTCTTTTTGTGATAAAAGAAAACTTTTGACGAAATTTCATCGAATTTAAAAGACGCCGATTCCAACTATTGATCGATTTGACATGGAATGACCCATATACATATATACATCATCACCTTTTCCTTCTCATTATCATTTCCATTTAAAATTAATTCGGTTCTTCCTTTTAATATTATTTCTTGTCTAGTTGCTGCATCGGGTTAGAAGCATATTTCCAGTCTTTATTTTATTTTATTTTTTGCTCCAAAAAATGAAATTAAAAATTCTAGATTTTCTCCGTTTCGCGTTGTGCCGCGCGTGCGCGCGCGTAATAGAGAAAGTTGAAGAAATGACGAATGAAGAAGACAATAAAAAAAAAAACTCGGGCCCATTATACTCGTTGGACTCGACAGTGCGGACCTTTACAAACGAATCTTGTGACAATAAGAGATCAGAAACTGGCGGTGTTTCGTTGATACGAATAAAAAAAAAACCTTTTTTCTGTTTAACAAAATTTCTCTTTAGATAACAAGTCTTTTGGATACGTTGAACGTGCTTCGGACTCGCATGGGACTCAGTTGACAGTAGAAAGTTACCATTTATAAGCCCGAGTGAAAAAGGCACTTTATTTAAGATCTCCAAAACGCGATTTTCTTCTCGTCGATTTTTATTTTTACTTTTTTTTTCTCACTCAATCACGATTTTACGCAGTTTTTGTAAATACGAGGCACGCAATGGTCTATGAAAAATATTGTTATAAAATATTTGCAAAAATTTATTCGTCCCTTGACGTTTCTCGAGCTCTTTGTTTTTCTCTTTCCTTTTTGGATCTCCATTGCAGCACGCTCGATGGTTACCAATGAAAAACGATGTTACATACAATATAACACGGTATATATCTATATACATATATATATATACTCCGTTATCGAGAGAGCAAAGATGAACCATAAATGTACGTTAAAAATGGTCCCGAAAGAAAATATCCTGTCGTATACATTGTATGTACAAAATACGTGAGAGAAACATTTTTTTTCTTTTGTTTTTATATATTTACACGGTATATTGTAAAAACTGAATAATCGGTACCATCTACGACGATGACGACGAAGATTGAGGTAGAAATCGAAATATCAAGGAGCAACGGATCAGAGCAATGTACCGTCGACAAATCAAAAATCGGAATGTTCGACGCTTCCCTCAAATTCTCCAATTATCCGGCATCGTTTTATACCTTTCATCTTTGCCAATTTTTTCCTCCCTCTGCTGTATTCCAAAAATTACTGAAAAAACACGCACTCGTGTGTCCTTTTGTCGTTGAAAATTCCCGTGGAAAAAAAAAATATACAAAAAAAAAAGAAATATGTATATAAAAAAAAAACAAAAATTGACTTCTCACAGCCGGAAGTCCCCGCGACGAAGATCCACGCGTACCGCGAACGAAATCGACGAAGAAAAAAATAAAACAACAACAGCGGGATCGTTCGATATAGGAGTTCGTTTTTCCGTCACCTCGGTGGTCCGACGAATCATCATTGGCTACGAATTCATCGTCATTGGATCGATGCTACATCGGTCCAACGGCGTGTTGCTGAAATTGATCGAGATGCCTCGATATCTCGCGATGAAGCTGCTCAGGAACAACGCCAACGCTGCTGAACAATGATCTGAGAACATTGAGCTCCTCGGTCAGCAGCTCGATCCTCTTCTTCAACAGATCATTGTCCTTAACCAAAAGCTTGACCTTCTCCTCGGTCTCCCTCGACCGTACTTTCGCCTTTTCCCGACTCTTCCTGACCGCGATATTGTTCCTCTCGCGTCTTCTCCTGTACTCGTCGCTCGCTTTGTCAACGGATTTCGATTGTTTTCTCGCGAGGGCAGCAGCCGCAGCCGCGGACGCTGCAGCCGCAGCCGCTGCTGCCTGATGCTGATGCCCCATCCCGGGTTTCATCGGTCCAACGCGACCCTGCTGCTGCTGCTGCTGCTGCTGATGGGATTGCTGTTGCTGGTGTATCTGTTGCTGTTGTTGGTGTTGCTGAGCATGTTGCTGATGATGTATCGCCGGATGTCCAGCCGTTAGACCCGACGACGTTAGGTTCGTAAAAGTTGGGGCCCCATTGGCAAATGGACCGGCATTAGCTGGACTGTAACCCCCGGTTGGATATTGCGGACAATGTCGACGAAAGTCAGCTGGATCCAGTGGTTCCTCCTTGATACTCGGTGATTCGGAACTGGAACTATTGCTGTCGCTGCAACTGTTGCTGCCCTGATGATAACTCGCCCCACTGTGGACCGGTTGCGGCATGTAAGCAAGGGTAGTTCTAGGATAACCGCTCGAACGTGGATGCTTCATTGTACCGTTTCCCGCACCCAGCATATCCAGCAAACCATCGTTGAAGTGGGAATCATCGATCAGATGCTGAAGATCCAACGATATCTCCGGTGTATTCAAGTCCGTAAGTTCACCAGCCGCTGCGCAGTGCTCGGCATATTGCTGATGAAGACTCGCTTTGCTCGCCGATACTTTGCTAACACCTGTGCTGCTCGTTTGCTGATTGTGATTGACCTGCAGCACCGAATTGTTGTTATTGCCGTTCGCCGCATTCGCGTTCGCCGTGCTATTGTTGTTGTTGTTGTTGTTATTGTTGTTGTTGTTGTTGTTGTTGTTTGTCGCAAGGACAATCGGCGACTTTTTTAGATCCGCCGCCACCTGGATCTGGGCCTGATGAGCCGCTGATTCGTACATTACCGGTGACTCCATCTCTTACGGCCTGCTCTCAATGTTGCATTACTAAAACGAAAAATGTCCACGATTTGTGAAGCCTCGATTTATCGATGATTCGAGTTGATCACAGATTCAGCCGAATCGGCACTGTCGTGATCATCTTGGTGACGTTCCAATCATGCGATTTTTCGTAGTGACTTGTATTGCAAAGACTTGAAATTTTACAATATTTTGTGTAAACTTGACACCGTTCGTTTTGGGTTTGTTAGAAAATTTTAAAACGCGACGTTTCGCAACAGTTGAAAGTTTTACAAAATTTTCTCAACTTTGCACTGTCAGTTTTTAAAATAGTTTTAAAACAAAAACTTGCACTGCAATATTTTGGTGATGATCCAAAGTTTTAGAATCTATTCTCAACCTTGCACTGTTCGTTTTAGGATTGTTATAGAACTTGAACTGCAGATCCAAGTTTCAGAATCTCTTCTAAATCTTTTCACAGTAGGTTTTGGATCGTCAACGACTCGAGAACAAACTGTATTTGGACACTCGGAAATTTTAGGATCGACCTTTCACTTTCCTCTTGGGACTTGTCAAAAACGTTTTTAACATCCGCACTGTAAGAAATTGCGAAAAAAAAATTTCACGTGCGAAAAAAAACAGTTTTTATAAGGTATCTTCGTTCTGAAGATAGATGTAACGTCGATAGGCGCGTTTATCTTGTCAACTTAAGCCGGATAAACAGATCGCTCCAGTGACTGAACTATAAGTAATGACGAAAACAAGGACTGAACGATTTTGCGTCAAAACGCACGCGCTGCGTAAATTTCCTCGTCGTTCGTTTACAATCTGCGTGACATGCTGAAGACGGTGAAAAAACCGGTGAACCCTCGTTGCTCAAACCGACCGAGCGAGCGTTGGCGCGCGACTGACTAGCGCGCCAGCATGTCGCAAGCTTTCAATGTGGCGCGCGCGCCAACTCTTCGTCGCTGGTAATGTGCGCATGCGCGGTCAAATTCACGGTACGTCACTCAAAAAAAAAGAAAAAAACAAATCGTCGACTCTCCGTAGTCTTGTCTCTGATCGACCACGTTTGTTCTCGTAGGAGCTCCCTCCTACTACTCGCCTGCACTCATCATTGCTTGGATTTCACGCTTTTTCGTTCCAACTCGCCCTCGAGCAACTTTGATTTTTCACGAAAATCGCGCGCCTCGCTCGCGTTTTTTTTGCATTTGATTTGCGAGTACGATTTCATTCCCGATTTCAATGAAAACCAAGTAGACGCACTATAGAAGTGAGAAAATCACATATATTCGTGAATTTTCGTCGAGAAGGTATTAAAAAAGATGATCTTTGGATCTTTATTCCAATATTAGGCCCAAATTTTAAGTCATAAAAAGACTTTCCATCGAACTCAAGTTGGAACTTTGGATCGAACTTATAAGATTCAATTAAAGATGAATCTTAAGTTTAAACTTAAGTGTCATTATAAGTTCATACTTAAGTTTGAACTTAAGTGTCATTATAAATTCATACTTAAGTTCAAACTTTAGTGCGAACTTAAGTGTCATTATAAATTCATACTCAAGTTGAAACTTTAGTGCGAACTTAAGATCGATCTGAAGTTCGCATTAAAGATCGATCTTGAGCTAGAACTTAAGTTCGATCGAACTTAATTATTTTGACAACCAATGTCAAAAGTTCGTATCAATGTATGCGAGTACAGAAACAAAACATGGACGAGGAAAACGATGAAAGAAGTTCTATCGAACTTAAGTGCGAAAGCTCAAGATGGATCTAAAGATCAAATTTAAAACCATCAAGTTTAAAGTTGAACATAAAATCGATCTGAAGTTCGTACTAAGGCTTTAACTTAAGTATGAACTTGTAATGACACTTGAGATCAATTTTAAGATTCATCTTAAATTGAATCATTATAAGTTGGATCTTAAGTTCCAACTTAAGTGCGATGGAAAATTTGATATTAAGTTTTATCTTAAGCACGATCTTAAGATCAAACTTAAGATTAAACTTTTCATTGAACTCAAGTTCGAACTTAAGATCGAACTTGAAGTTCCAATTTAAATTAAATCTTAAGTTTGAACTTAAGTATCGTTATAAGTTTATACTTAAATTCAAACTTTAGTCCGAACTTCAGATCGGCCTTAAGTTCAAACTTGAATTTAGTTTGAAGTTGGATCTGCAGATCCTTTTTGAGCTTGAACTTAAGTTCGATCAAACTTTTTTCATCGCCTGCCTCGACCGTGTTTTTTGACATTATATAGTTGTCAAAATAATTAATTTCGATCGAACTTAAGTTTAACTTCAAATCGATCTGAAGTTCGCGCTAAAGTTTAAACTTATAATGATACTCAAGTTCGCGCTAAAGTTTGAACTTATAATGATACTCAAGTTCAAACTTAAGATACATCTTAAATTGGAACTTAAGTTCGATCTTAAGTTCCAACTTGAGTTCAATGGAAAGTATGATCTTAAGTTTGCTTAAACTATTCGCAACGTAGCGTATAGCCGCAATCTCTGCGGAGACGTAAAAACGATGAGAGAGCAAGTTCAAATTGTTTCGAATTTTTTGAAATACCAGCAGACTCGCAGTTTCTTCAAAAAACTCACAATTGTCAGAAATGTATCAACGCAAGTTTTCGTATTTTCGTTTGTCTTTCCCTTACTCGATCATCGACATTGCAGCGACATCTATGAGCATCGGAGTGACGTCAGTTCTTCCTTACCAACCGACATTCGGCGCCGCGAACGTCCGCCGTAAGATGGCAGCACATTCAAACGACCAGCGAGCGAAAAAAAAGCCCAATGTAAACGACGTACGCACACCCCCGCTCTGTTGACGCGAATGTGCTCACTCGGAAAGTCCCGAGAACAGCCGAATTGTCTATAATAACCGTGCCGACGTGATATTAGCCAAAACAAAAAAAATTCTGGATACCTCGCTTCAGCGTGTCGAAAAGTTTTATTTCCTCGTTGTATTAACGAATAACGACGAGCGCGATTCTCAAGGCTCCGGGCCATTGCAAGACGTTTCGCGCGGAACCTTCGATCAAATATATTATCCGCTCATCGAGGCCCAACGTTCGCGCGAATATACGAGACGAGGAATAAATTGGCGTGAGGTAAGTTTTACGAACGAAAATAACAGAAAAAAAAAAAAACATCTCGCGATTTTCGTGACGCGGCAAACATCGCGTACAAAGTTTGGGGTCCGTTTTGTTGGGGTCCCCGTTGCAAATGTACGTTCCTCGAAGGGGCAAAATGGGCCAGACGCACGCTTATTTGTTGTTGAAAAAAAAAGGAAGAGCCCAACGTTTACAATGTCCCAAATCATCGGGAGAGAAGAAGTGACGAAACATTAATCGCTTGGCGGGAAATAAAGATATTTGTGTACCAAATTTTTAGCCCAATTCGTGTCCACGAAAGTTTGCATCTCTTCTTCCCCTCTTTCCTCTCGTGAGAACGCGTCCCCTCGACATTATACTTTTGAACTAACCTCAAAAATATATTTTCTTATCGCGCGTCAATTTTTCTCGGCGCTTCCTTTCACTTCGCTCGATTTATTCGGGAAAATTATTTTATTCTTCGCCATATGTCGCATTTGCCATGGATCTCGATTAACCTCCATCGTTTTTTTTTTTTTCATCTTGAGCGTCCAATTAATACATCATTTGTTTTTTTTTTTTTTATGAAAGTTTCTAAAAATAAAACGCATGGACTTCGATTAATCGCTTATCGCGTTTCCATCGAAATCTTCACGATTTCGCGAGTATCTAATTATAAATCTTCTCACGCGAAAAGGTTAGAGTTCGTCGATTAAAAATCTTAGTTTGATCTTCGAAATTCGTAATGAAGATTTTTCGGAAGAAATATTTTTATTTTTATGCAGATATTATAATTAATAATTGAACTGTGCTTATTCTTCATTTTCCCTTATTCCTCTTTTATTATTTCAGCCCAATTTCGAAGATTTTTGTAATCCGAGGTACAAAGAACAAAAATACCAATATTACAAAATGGCTGGCGAACAGCAACAATTTTTTCTCAAATGGAACGATTTTCAATCCAACATGGTTACTTCGTTCAAACATTTGAGGGACGAAAAGAGTTTCACCGATGTCACGCTTGCCTGCGACGGTCAAACTTGCAAAGCACACAAGATGGTACTGTCCGCGTGTAGTCCGTATTTCAAATCCTTGTTAGAGGTCAGTAAATCTTTTTACTTATTTTCTTTTTTAATCGTGAAGCTGGGGCATTCCGTGCAAAATCGACCGAGAGTTTGGATCGACCCCTTTAAATTTCAATGAAATTTGGTCAGAAGTTTTCGTTTTTGATAAAACGAAGTTCTACCAAAGGAAAAAAATAGAAATAAAATTTCGCAGTGGCTAACTGTCCGGAAACTGGATGAATAAAATATGTTATTCGTCCGGAAATATGTTGTCGCGCTATTCGCCCATATACATCTTCGATCTATTTACGACAGTATAACCGGACGATTTATGTGACATTATGCGTCCGGATATTTATTGGCATATTACTCTTTTGTTTAAACTGCTCTCTGAACATGGCGTTGCTAGAGAGCATATTTTCGGATGAATAACATATATTATTCGTCCGGTTTCCGGATGGCTAGCCACAGCCATAACATTTTTCGAAAATTATGCAAGTCTCAAAGTATCACAATTTTTAAAAATTTTAAAGTTTATTTTTTAAATATCTCTAAAACTATTATAGTTACGAAAAAATCGTTCTGGGTTTGTCTTGAAGAGTATACTTGTTGCTACAAAAAAAAACATTCCGAAATTTAAAAAAAAAAATGATGAATTTGGAGAATTTTGAATTTTGAAAAATCGTGCAAATCCACGATCAACATTAAATTTTTGGTTCAAGTTATTTATATAATACCTCGTTGTGATCTTGAAAGATCCTGAAATTTTCAGAATGATGTTTTTTTTTCAAAAATATGAATTTTTGAATTATGGTAAAAAAAAATTTTACCTCTAAGTAAAGTTGAGCAATCATGTAATTCTGTAAGTTTGAGCAGTCAAAATTTCAATGAATGACATAAGAATATAAAAACATAAACATAATTGAATTTGCATTTTTATTTTTTTGGTAAAGCGTTTTAAGCGTAAACTTAATGAAACTTACGAACTAATAAAAAACGCGAATTCAATTATGTTTCTGTTTTTACATTCTTATGTCATGAATTGAAATTTTTACTGCTCAAAATTACAAAATTACATAATTGCTCAACTTTACTTAACTTGATTGAATTTGCGTTTTTATTTATTTGATAAAGCGTTTTAAAAATAAACTTAATGTACATTATGTATATTAAGCTTTCGCTTAAAACGCTTTACCAAATAAATAAAAACGCAAATTAAAATTATGTTTCTGTTTTTTACATTTTTATGTCATTATTTTAAATTCTTACTGCTCAAAATCACAAAACTACAGGATTGATCAACTTTACTTAACTGAGACGTAACAAAAAATTTTTTTCCACAATTCAAAAATTTATATTTCTGAAAAAAAAACACCATCCTGAATATTTCAGGATCTTTTAAGATGAGTACAAGGTATTATATAAAAAAAATGTAACCAAAAATTTAATGTTTATCATGGACTTACACGATGTTTAAAAATTAAAAAATTCATATTTTTGAAAAAACAAAAAACAACTTTCTGAAAATTTTAGCATCTTTTAAGATCAGTACAAGGTATTATATTAAAAAATGTAATGTTGATCGTGGATTTGCACGATTTATAAAAATTCAAAATTCTCCAATTTCATCATGTTTCCAAATTTTTTTTCGGAATATGTTTTTTTTTTCGCAGCCACAAGTATACTCTTCAAGACGAATCCAGAATGTTTTTTTCGTAACTACAATAGTTTTCAAGATATTTAAAAAATAAATTTGAAAGGTTTAAAAAATTGTGAAACATTTTTTTCCTTTGGTAGAACTTCGTATTATTAAAGACGAAAACTTCTGACCAAATTTCATCGAAATTAAAAGGGGTCGATACCAACTCTTGGTCGATTTGACATGGAATTACCCAGCTTAATATCAAGGAAAAACTTTGTACAAATTCAATGAAGCGATTACAAATTCCTCTTTTTTTTATTACAGGAAAACCCGTCCAAGCATCCAATTATAATACTTAAGGACGTAGCTTATAGTCACCTCCAAGCGATATTAGAATTCATGTACGCAGGTGAAGTCAATGTATCGCAGGATCAACTTCCAGCATTTTTGAAAACGGCGGATCGACTGAAAGTAAAAGGATTGGCAGAGGCGCCAGGCGCCATTAAAAGAGAGGGCTAAGCCCATCGGGCTTTTAGTTATGGTACGTTTCATTATTATCATCAAGAAGGTACGAATATTGCACATAATTGAACGTAAAATTGTTTTACATACGTTGATACTCCGTTAAAAAAAAAATTAAAATTTCAAACAACCCTGAAGATCTGTGGCGTGATACCATTTTTTTTAAATCACGAGACGAAGGCAGAAAAGCGACTCAAAACTGATGAATCTGCGGCAATTATCGTTATGATGGATTTTTGTGAATAGCTGTAATAATTCGAGGCACATTTTTGGCTACGAATATTCGTACCTCCTTAATTTCGAGGATATCCCGTCGTATTATTGCACATATTTGATACCTCATTGGGTTTTTTTTTTTTTTTACATACAAAAACATTGAAAATACTGAACGTTGTAGATTTACGTACGTTTTATGGGATATCTTTTAAGAATTTGGAGGGTAAAAAATAAAATTACATTCACGAAAATGCCGAGATGAAAGTGCAAGACGCTGATTAGAGGATTTCGATTCCGATGAATTTTTATCGAGCGTAAGCGACGAGAGTAAAGTTCATACTAGAAAATAATATATTAATATAATATATCATAATTGTCATTTTTTTTTTTTTTATATATAATTAAATATTGTTTCGGCTCTCATGCCATTAGAGAAATAATTATTTCTTTTTCTTCCTGACTCTCGTTAAAAGTCTGCAATATTGAAAAGTGTAAAATATATGTATTTAAAATCGGCGTTATCAAATTGACAATTATCAACACTGCGTGAACTCCGAGGATCTATATTTTGGAGTTTTTGGATCTCCCGACTAACAGACGCCAATAAATTATTTTTTACTCCTTGAAACGAATGATTCACATTTTTACGATCCGATTTTCTTTATCTCTTTATCTTGACTTCACTTGGGTTTTTTTTTTTTTTTTTTTTTTTTAATAATAAATTTCGATCTTCGCGTCGACGTGAAGTTGTAAAAAAAATACGATCTCAAGACTATGAATTTTCACAAAACCGTGAAAATTCCCGCATTTTTTCACAAGTTAAATTTTTATTAAAAGGGCAATCGGACTAGTTGAAAATTATAGCAATCGCATTAGGGAGCTACGTTTGATTGGCATGTCGAAAATTTAACGACTTTCGAGAATTTTTTCAAGCACGATGTTTTTTTTTATTTTTAAATTGAAACTTACTGTTATCACCGTACGCTTATAAGTTTTTGTGTGAAAATTCATCCACGCGAGGCTCTCATTTTCGGTATATAAATCATACAATAAAATTCCGAGCTGCGGGAAAATGAATGAGGTTTTTTTTTCTTTCAAAGTTTCACTCCGATGTACCCCCTTAATTATCGTTGCATTAATTATTCCAGAAACTCTGCATTGTACATAAGGAAAAAATAACGAATACAAAAGTTTTTCAGCAAGACGTTAACTCTATGAATTTATTTTTTTTTTTCCATGATTCTTCGAGCGAGGGCAATTCAAGCGAACGCGGCGATTCGGATTTTTTGTTGCCGATTTTTTTAGGCAGTCAATTTTTGAATTTACGAAAATTAGGAATACGTTACGAATCTAAACACGAGAACGCGAAAAAAATATTTTCGAATCGACGAGTCATCGAGAGAGTAAAAAAAGATGTGAAAATTAAAAAAAATCCTATCATTTTTTAATATTTCTTCCAAAAATTTCCAAAGTTATTTAGACCAACGAAATTTTTCGGGATTCCGTAATAACGTTGAAATTTTCTATTCCAGGTTTTTGTTTTTTAAGGGTGCAGACTGCAAACTGTGTAATAATTGATTAGAATTCAAAGTGGTTGGATAAACTGTAACGGAAAAAACAAAAAAACACACGCACGAAGCACGCACATGCACACAAAAACACGAGAAAAAAGATTTATAGAAACAAACGCACGCAGGAAAGCGTTTGAAAAAATCGTCGAGTCATCCCTGGGATCACGAAGAGGATCAACGAATAGTCGAAATATGTATTTTTTTCGGCTACGATTATCGTTGACGATTTTTTCCAACCGTGGAGAGAAACAATAGTATGCAATAAGAACGGAGATCGACACACAAACACAAACTGATATTTTTTTGAAAAAGAAAGAAAAAACACTGCCACTAGGCAAAGAGACAAAGAAGTTACGATAGTTTTTCATAAATTGTGACCAGGGTCCCTTTTGATTTTCGACAGTCTGATGACAATGAATTCTCAGGATTTTCTCATTAATCCAAAAGAAAATATGGATAAACTCAATATTCCTCGTTTGAATTACAGAGTACATTATAAATTTGTTCGTTACAACAACGGGCAAAAAAAAGAAGAAAAATTATAAATAGATACTCAATTTGTATAGTTAATGGACCAGGAAGAAGTTTCGTGAAAAGGACACTTTTTTGAAAAACTTTAAAAAATCTTTTTAAAATACTGCTGAATAAAAAAGGTGATATTAAGAAATTTTACACTCATCGGTTTTCTCTATGTTTTCAGTCTTAAGGAGCCCCTCAATATAAACATGAAATTTAATTTCAATGCATTATCACGTTTTCAATATTTTCTCAAGGAGACCTCAAAATGTTACAACTCAAAAGAAACGTATTTGTCCTTGATATTAGACTCAGGCTCAAAAGTACCTTGAAATTATACCAAAATTCTCTTTTTTCATTTCGTGTCTGTGTATGGCCATGTTTGCGCGCCATTTATTAACAATTTAATAAGCTCCTCAGAATATTCTTCCTTCAGCGACGTAATTCGATATTTACGTGAGAACTTCGATGATGAAAACGATTATAAAATGACTATGTTGAGATATAAAATAAATTGTGTAAATATATCGTGTCATCGTCAGTTTTGCCCGTAATGGCACAAACCAAAATTCCCTTTCATCGCAATAATAAAAACCGTTGAAACGATCCCGAAGCAAAAATGCTACGAGGACTACGTAGATTAGAATGTTCTCAAGTTCGTAAGTAAAAAAAAATGTTTATTGAAAAATATACATAAATATATATAAATTTATATGTTCGTTCACTTTCAGAAACATTAAAACATTATTTCAATCATTCCCGTAAAAATTATTGTAGACTTTGTGCGGAATTTTACATTTTTCATATGGCACTCGTCATTTTAACGGATAAACAGTTTCCTTCCGTTCAATTATTTTTCGCCATCTTTAAACAGTCATCGTAAGATGGAGGTGCTGAAAACAAAAAAAAATCCAACAATTAAGAGATATTCGAACGATTCGAAAAAACTATTTAAAAAACCCTGCAATTGAACATTTTACACGTTGCTTCCTCATCTTTGTCCAGTTTCACACAACTTCCTTTTTTAAAATTAAAGTATGGCAATTAAATTTGGCTTCCTTATAAAGGAAGCTTTGTTAACTATCGGAAAACATGAGTAATCCATGTGCAAATTTGCCAAATTCTTTCAAATTTACTTTTTGCCAAATTCAATAGCGAACAACCTTAATCACTATTTTGAATGTGTACAAAATTTCAGTATAATATCTCGCAAATAACTGAAGATAGAGTACGTTACTTTAAAAAAAAAAACCAAAATTCGATAAAGTTTCAATCATTCGATCGATTTTCATCAAATTCAATAAAAACATCCTTGATAGCTATACTAGTTCTGTACAAAGTTTCAGTGCAATATTCTGAAAATTGTGCAAGTTAGAGCGTTTACGCTATTTTTCAAAAAATTCAAAATTTCATAAAAATTTAACCTTTCGATCGGTTTTTGCCAAATTCAATACCAAACAACGTTAATAGCTATACTAATTCTGTACAAAATTTGAGTGCAATGTCTTGAAAATTTCAGAAGTTAGAGGTTAAAGCCATTTTTGCAAAAACGAAAAAACTCGATAAAATCGGAACACCCGATATAATTGGAACAAAATTTTTTCATAATGAAGACCAATTTGTGCTCGACAAGTGTGCCAAAGGTGCCGAGTTATTAATTATTTATATATGAAACTCAGGATACACGGAGAGAATATTATACGAATTTGTAATATCGAATTCTATAAATTTTTACTATTTTTTGTTGTAACGCGGTAACATATCGATAATACGTTTATTTTTGGGATGTCACATAGTAATTTATTGGAAAGCAAAAGATTTGAGGAAAAATGACTCACGATTCCCGCAAATTCGTCATTTAAACATAGCAAAATGCATGGCGTGTCGCCGTATAGAAATTTTACTATGTTCCAACGTACTACGCTCTTTCTTGAATGAGCACGGTCTCACACACGTGTAGAGAGGGGGAAGAATAGTAGAGCAGTTTGCGAGTGGGCCATTGTTATTTTTCGAATCGTTGAAGCAGCAGGAGTATGTGTCTAATTTTAATATGTTCCAACGTACTTGGTTCAATGGTATTATAACATATCTGCAAGGATGTGACAAGAGCTAAAAATTTTAGTATGTGCCAACATCTTTTTCATATGACATCGTATTAATTTTACGGTGTGCGGACGCGTACTGATAATTGTACTATGTTGCATCGTAGTTTATGTGCAACAAAACAGTAAATTTGGTATCCTACAGACGCAAATTTCACTGATAGATAATTTTCGATACAGTACCATGATAAAATTACGATGTACATCTGAAAAAAATCAGAAGGCCATGCCATATTGTTATAATTTCAAAGTTATTTTTCCTGCTAATGACAATATGGTACCGCACTACTAAGCATACATAGCAATTGTTCGTATAATATTCTCTCCGTGTACATACACAATACACATACATCTGGACATTTTTTCTAAATATGATTTCTCGTTTTAGGACATTTTAAACACATTGGCACACAAATTTCGAAAAAAATAATTTCATGAAAACAAAGCTTCCTTTATGAAGAAGCAAAATCTACAAAAAATGTATTTGCCCATTACAAACTGTACTTTGCGAATATCGTTGATGGTTTTGAGAACTCACGTTTTTCTGTGAATCCCGTCGTCGATCCCATTGGTCCTGGGTCAACGAATCCGATGGGTGGTCCACCTGCCGATGGAGGGTATTGAAATCCCGGATTAGAAATCCTCGGTATCGGTGGAGGATAAATATCACCGGTCGGATTGGCACCCATGGGAATCGGATTGTTGAAACGTTGGTCGATCATAGGCATGGGAAATGGAATCGTATCCGTAGGTGTCGGAGACCCCTCGGACAAAAATGGGGCAGTTGGCACCCCGAACGAGGAAGGAACATTAATAATTTCTGGCACCACGGAAGTATTGGTCAGTCGGGAACCGACGGTCGGTTTCGTTCCAATTACAATTGGATAGGAATTCTTCGATGCACAATGACTGTTTCCAATTGAGAAAAAAAATAGACAAATCTTTGTTTTTCATCGTCTTCATAGTGAAGTCAAAATGAAAACATACCAGCCAGAAACGGATATTTTAGCGACAACTCGATACTGAACATCAATGATGTTGCAAAACGGGAGATTTGACATGGGTACCGCTGGTACCTGCATGTTCATCATAATTTCGGCCTTTTTAGGAAATGGTCCACTTTTTCTCGCCTCTTGTACCACATTGGTGGTTTTTTTCGTTTTCGTTCTGGCTTGAAGCTTTATTTTCTAGAAGTTAACACGAGGCAGTGAATAGTCGATAATTATTAGATAGATGCTCGATAAATATCGATAGTTAATACACTACTGGAAAAAATGATGGGATATCAAAAAAGTTTCCTATTTAGAAAATTTGGAAACCACTAAAGAATATTTTAGTGGTTTTTAAAAATGCTGTCTCTTACGGGAGAACACCAGAAGTGCCATAAACCTATTTACCTGGGACTTCGCTCAGTGAAAGAGAGGTGAAAATAAGCGAACACGTGTCTCGGCTTATGCTCGGACACTCAACCGTTTGCGAGAAAATGACGGTCAAAGTTTTTGACGTTCCTTAGATGCTTGTCAGCGTGCGTCGAGTTGTACCGAAGCGGCGGCGCAGCGGCTAGCGTCTCGGCATCACACTTTTGCGTCCCGTGTTCAAACCCGATATGATAATTTTTTTTTTCTTACATTTATGCATGTCCGTAGAAGATTACTTCGCGAATGTTTCTTGTCAATGTATTTCGAAATAACCCTGTCTTTTTTCGTCGATTAATTTTGTGTCTGGTACATGACTAAATTTTTTTTTAATAATTAAATAAAATTGAATGAGCAAATCTTTAAAATTATTCACGGTAAAATTCCTGCAGTGTGTCTTGTTAATAATATTGGTGGATGGCGTACTTTTTCCCAAGAATTGAGGTTCGGTCGGGCAAGTATACTCTTTTATACCTGCAGCTGCAAGGAGGGTCTTCTATTCAACCGATCCTGACCTGCCTAGCTGTTTTCGTGTCCTCGAGGGGATCAGTAAGGCAAACACATCATTCCCAAGTTAGTTCTCGAAGCAAACAGACATGGAGCCTCCAGCAAAATTAAAACGAAAAAATAACGAAGACGAGCCCGTAACAGGGACTTTGCAAGGTGATCTTCAGGACGAATCTGTGGATATTGTGAACGAGAGTGAAACTTCGAGCCCTGAAACTAGAGAAGAAATAACCTCCGCAGTGTACTATTGTATTGAACTGTTAGAGAAATTAAATATCATTAATGAAACGTTCACAAGAAAATCGAACCGATCGAAAATCTTGGGCAAAGAAATGGCGGAAAAAATCATCGATCTCATAAACGGTGGAGAGTTTACCGAAGAAACGGAACTATTGACTGCAGAAGAAGCTGCCGGGGAAACTGCAGGGGAAGCAGGTGAAGGGCAGACTGCAAAAGCAATCGTCGAAGAGGAGCCTTCCACTTCACCACAAGAAAGTGATGATGAGCCAGAAATAGATGAAGTTCCAGTAGAGTTGAAGGTAAATTTAAATCAATATATTTTTTCTGTGAATGAATTCACGCAAGACTTTCATGTCATGATGAAATTTTGAACAGGAATTTCATTGGATAAAATAAAAATCCTTCATTTTTGATTACAGTTAAAGGCAGTCAGGCTTGCCGAACTTCATCCAAAGTGGAAATTAAAAACGATCGCGTCAAAAAGCACGACCAAACTGAAAAATAATAAACAGCTATGGCGATGGAAAAAACAAGTGGAGAAGGGTGGAACGAGGCAAGAAAAATGCAAAATGATCGATTCCTGGGTCTACGATCGTTTCGAAGAATCTAGAAAGAACGGGCATCTAGTTACGACCCGAATGTTACGGCAGTGGGCGATGGCAGCAGCAGCTTCATTACAATCCGCAGATTTTGAATTTAAGGCTTCACAATCGTGGTGTGATAGGTTCAAGGTAAATCATAGGATTCAGCAGAGACATGTTACGAAATATGTCAGCACAAAGGAAAAACGTACGTTCGAAGAATTATTACAAAGTGCAGAGACGTTTCAACGTCAGGTGTCTGCTTTCATTCCGTACTTCGACCCTGATTTTGTGATAAATACGGATCAAACCGGATGCAAGTATCACATCTGCAGTAAACAAACATTGTCGCAACGAGGTGAAAAAGTCACAGAAGTTGCTGTCAACCAATTAAATCACTTGACACATTCATATACCGCCCAATACGGTTTAACACTTTCTGGTAAACTCCTGCCAACGGTCTTCATTTGCCTTCAAGAAGTAAGCGGAAAATTCGGTCCTCGAGTGCAACAACAGGTGAACCAACTCATGGAACAATATCCGAACGTGTATGTAACCGCAACGAAATCCGGAAAACTCACAAAAGAAACATATGGTCAGTTTTTGGATGAAGTTATAAAACCATATGTTGAAACGGAGCCATTCTTGTTTATAATTGACTCATGGGGTGGACAGAGTGATCCTTCGTTATACGACGAAAAATTCGTGGATGAAAACGGAATACCAACCTGTTCGTTGAAAGTAATTCCTCCGAAGTGTACGCCGCTCTGTCAACCCTGTGACGTATACTTTTACCGCCAAATAAAAAACTTCATACGGAAACTGCAGAATTGCTCTACACTCATCGCCCAGCAAAGGGATATCACTTCTAGACGTGACGCAATAACAATCCACGCATTGGTTCATAATCAATTGCAGGCACCAGTCTTCGAAAAAATGATTCGTTATGCGTGGTTTGCCTCAAAATTATTGCCCACGCGTGATATCTTCAACAGTGTCAACGATGTTTGTTTCCCTAATGGAACTCACACCAGGAAGTGTGACTGTGGCAAACCTGCCTTTGCAAGATGTTCTTGGTGTTTAGAATATTTATGTTTCGAATGTTTCTACGATCGTTATCACCCAAAGGAATGCACCCAATTCCAGTCACTCGAGACGGATACAGAAATCGAATAGATAGATACAGGAATCAGAATTGATATCAGGATGAAATATAAGAATTAATATAAGAATTGATATGAGAATAAAATGTAAGAATTCATGTCTCTTTATAAGAATTAAATATAAGAATATGAGAATATATATAAATGAGTATAAGGAAATTATTATAGAAATGAAATATAGGAATATGTGAATCTGAAAAGGTTGTAGTTCCTGAAAACCATTCACACAAATATTATATATTTTATAATATCATAAATACACAAAACTCATTATGAAACCCAGTTGAAATTTTCCAATTATTATTACGCCCTGTATCCTGTAAATTGGCAAGAAACATTCGCGAAGTAATCTTCTGCGGACATGCATAAATGTAAGAAAAAAAAAAAAAATTAATATCGGGTTTGAACACGGGACGCAAAAGTGTGATGCCGCGACGCTAGCCACTGCGCCGCCGCTTCGGTACAACTCGACGCGCGCTGACAAGCATCTAAGGAACGTCGAAAACTTTGACCGTCATTTTATCGGAAACGGTTGAGTGTCCGAGCATAAGCCGAGACACGTGTTCGCTTATTTTCACCTCTCTTTCACTGAGCAAAGTCCCAGGTAAATAGGGTTATGGCACTTCTGGTGTTCTCCAGTGAAAAATGGTCGTATCGAGGTATAAAAGAAAGTATTTTGAAACTTCGAGTTTCTAGTTTTGGGATCTTACAGCGAAAAAATGTTCGAAGTTACAGGTTCTATGCAATCCTAAGAAACAGTGTGAAAAAAAAATTTGGCAAATTTTATGTACTTTATTTTTGCTGCACTGACTTGAATTTTTTTCCAACTAAACCATTGCATGGACCACATAGCTGGTTTATTCAG
The DNA here is from genome assembly GCA_946863875.1 of Alloplasta piceator. Taxonomy (NCBI): domain Eukaryota; kingdom Metazoa; phylum Arthropoda; class Insecta; order Hymenoptera; family Ichneumonidae; genus Alloplasta; species Alloplasta piceator. The sequence goes on along the minus strand of OX333077.1, from coordinate 19,562,444 downwards.
CTTCAATTTCCTTTTTTTTAAACCTCGATGCGACCATTTTTCACTGAGATATCGGACTTTTGATGAAAAAGGATCCTTTTGTCTTTGACCATTGATATCTCAGCAACCAATAATTGCACAGAAAATAAAAGGAGCGTTTCGAAACTTGAATTAATTCTCTACAAGGATTGACGATGGTTTTGTGAAAAAAAAAAATTCTTTCAATCCTTGACATAAATTTGAAAAAACAGGAAAAAGGCCCATTTATGGTTTTCTAGAAAATCAACGACCAAATCAAAAATATTGATAAAATGACTAATGTTAAACGTGACTTTTAGAGCTCAATATACCCGGAAAAACCCTGTGAAGTTTCAATTCAATCTATCGGACAGTTTTTTTGTTTCAAACAATCAAATTTTTTGGGTTAAAAATTAAAGGATCATGTTGATTGCTCCTAAACACTTCATAATCATCATTATAAAAATTTCAAAAAAATGTCTGAAATTTTGTTAAAAATTTTATTTTGTCCATAAATTTAAATGCTGTTTGCGTTAAAAATGTGGAAAAAGCTAAAAAAATTATTTCATTTTAATAACGACTATGACATGTTTAGGGGCATAAACATGATCCTTTAACTTTCTTAAAAAATTTGATTGTTTGAAACAGAAAAACCGTTCGATAGATCAAATTGAAACTGTACAGAGTTTTTGTGGGTATAGTGAGCTATTAAAGTCACCCTTAATCTTAGTATAGTTTAAATTTAGCCGTTGATTTTTTTAAACACCATAGATAGCCCTTTTTCCCCATGCTTTTTCGAATTCATGTCAAGAATGGAAAAATTTTATTTTTTCAAAAAACCATCGTCAATCATTGTAGAGAATTAATTCAAGTTTCAGAAACCCCCTTTTATTTTCTGTGCGATTATTGACTGCTGAGATATCAATGGCCGAAGACAAAAGGATCTTTTTTTCATTAAAAGTCCGATCTCTCGGCCAAAAATGGTCGCATCGAACTCTAAAGAAAAGCAAGTTGAAGCTGAATAAACAAGCTATCCTGTCCATGCAATGGTTTAGCTGGAAATTTTTTTTCCAAGTCACGGCAGCAAAAAAAAAAAATACATAAAATTTGCAATATTTTTTTTCACCCTATTTCTTAGGATTGTGTGGAACCTGTAGCTTCGAAAAACTTTTCGTTGAAAGATCTCGAAACTAGAACCTTGAAGCTTCAAAAAGCTTTTTTTAGACCTCGATACGACCATTTTTGTACTGAGATACAGCATTTTTAAAAACCACTAAAAATTTAGGAAGTTTTTTTGATCCCTCAATTTTTTCCAGTAGTGTATAATAATGGAAAATTAATTAAGTACTCACTTGTTCCAACATGAGTTTAACACCCGTAACATCTACGCTCGTCGAATAGTTGTTAATGTAAATCTTTGCACTCAAGTCTTCACCGACAGCAAAACCGGTTGTGCGCATGTAATAGCGTGTTTGCATTTTGCCCATTGTAATGCAAGGAAAACAACAAAAAGTTTCCATGTTCTCGTCATCAATCGGCACCTAAATTCGGCATTTCATATAACAAATAATAGGGAACTTGCACGCATCTGAAATCTCTATTTTAGTCTATGGGATTCGAAAGTAGGATATAGAATAATGAATTTCACAAGACAGTTTTTTTTAAGGAATATTAATGATGCAAAAGTGTTTTCTTTTACACTAATTTTTCTCGGTAAATTTGAATTGGCAACCATATGGTTGTACCCAACTATCAGCGCCGCGAGTATCGCGTCTGAGAACTAAGTCCCATTGTAGACAGTTTTTGCTCCCGCGGACATCTTGCTCGCAGAAATTCTAACCTATAATATACATATAACCTGCAATATAATATTCTTCAATATTATTATGTTAACGAAGTTGTGAAAGTATCGGTGACGTCACAATAAATCTGAAGAGGATCCAAATAAGGATCGAAACGTTATACGAAAAATTGTCCATTTTTATTTGGACCCACTGGCCCAATCGCAGCCGATTCCTTCCTTTAACACGTCACAATATCACAGGAATCATATGAATCACGTCTTCAATATTATTATGTTAAAGAAGTTGTGAAAGTGATATAAATTGACAGATGGATGACGAATAAACAATAGATTTATTCACTCCGCAACCAAATTTATTAGATTGGTTCGTGTCTTATTTTAGTTTATTCATAATTTTATATTATTATATTGCTAGTATGTGAAGGAATATTTTTGCTGATTTATATTTTTATTGCAGGTTATGGCGGCATTCGCTTGGACGCTTACGCGCCTGTGAGCGCCACATTCTGTAGCATTTTATATGTCGATGTATATCTATACATACGTGCTGAAAGCGCGTAAGCGTCCAAAACGAATGCAGCCAGTGTTTATAGCGCGACGTAGTTCCCAGAAGCGACACCGGCAGCGCTGATAGTTGGGTACAACAATATGGTTGCCAATTCAAATTTACTGAGAAAAATTTGTGTTGAAGAAACAATTTTTGCAGCATTAATATTGCTTTAAAAAAAAAATGTCTTGAGAAATTCATTATTTTTCACCCTACTTTCGAATAAAAAAATTTAAAAAAGATATGCAAGTTCCCTATTATACACTCAAATCGCTCTGATATTGCTATGATATTTTGTTCGATCTGACCTGAGCACCTGGACATTGCGATAGATCGAACGGGGTCACAACTGTGAATAACATTGTAGTCTGATGATCGAATTTCCAGGGTCTGTCCATAGTAGCCTTTATCGCGTATCTGACATTACCATGAGTAGTCTCAAAACTGCTGGGTATATTTCGAGGCAGACAAAAATTGAATGGATATTCGTGATGTCCGGGTTGAATTTCAATGTTGTCGCCTCCTAAAAACAATATTCTAGAATTTCAAATTTCATTCAAATGCAAGTGAAAGTTAGAATGTGCATTTTACACTGAAAAAGCCCTAGGGGTATAAGCATGGTGAGCATTATTAAAAACTGTTTATTATGTTATAATTGTATTTTACAGTATATCTATCAATCTATAACAAATTTTTTTATTAATGTGAACTGTTGGGTTTATTAATTTTTTAAGAAAAAACAATAAATGGATAAAATTGAACTTAAATTTTTTTGAAAGTTTACATTTGTTCAGAAAAAAAAGTTCTTGTCTTTCATCAATTCGATAATTTTCAGTCATCTCTATGTCTGAAGTCGATAAAAAATATATAAATAATCGAGTTTTATAATAAAATGTTGTTCCTAAAAATATTTGTTAAAACTACTATAAAATTGATTATTGATATTTACCTGGTTTAATTTTTGACTGTGGCAAAAAATTTGTTGTTGTTATTTTGAATATGAAATATTATTTTTAATAAATACAAATTATGTAAATATGCGTTAAAATACCAAAAATTAAACCTCAAAACATATAAATAAATTCATTATTTGAGCCAAAAAGTGGTTTTCATTTTTTTCTACTATGGCATACCGTTTTTTAAATTTTTAAAAATTCATAGTGTTATAGTGAAATATAGAAGGTTTGAAAAAAAAATGGTTTCATAATTGTGCCAAAATTGTATCACGGTTAAAAATTGAAAATGAAAGAAAAATATTTTTTTTTCCAAGATTTTATAGAGCTATATAGCTCTTAATTTTTTTTCTCGGAGCTATTATCAGCCCCCAAAACATATAACAAATTTAGATCAATTGGTTCGGTCAATCCTGAGAACATTTTTTTTCTGTTTTTTATATATTTCACTTTTTCTCAATAACCAATTGAGATAGGGATCTGAAACTTTCAGGATCTTATTATTTTATTAGTACCTACTTATGCTCTAAGTATAATTTCAAAACCTTTCGGGGGCAGATTCACCATGCTTATACCCCTAGGGCCTTATTTAACAAAAATTCTGTACAATATTATGCAAAGATTTTTTATCACCTGATCCTCCGATCAGGTAGAATTCTGTCCTGAAGTATTGCTCGCTGTTCGAGTACGTGGTGGAAGTTTCGTCTTTTCCACTTCCGCTACTCTCGGTCCAACTGACCTCCGCCAAGCCCTTGGCCCTCACTTTGAGTCCTGTCAGATGTAATTCAACGATCAAAAACGATAATGAGGTTCATGATCTTTTGACTATAAATCGATAACCATTTGGCTTACTCCAAACTCTGCCACCTGATTATTGATATTAGCGAAATGGCAAATAAATTTTTAGACGAATTTCCATTACAATGTTCGTAAAATCCCGGCTCTCAATAACGACCTTATTTATTTATACAATCAATGTTATTATGATTCAAAGCTAATTAAGAGGATGTGAAAAAGGTCTGTTTTACCGACAGATTTTCAAACAGGTCTTTCTCATAAATGTTTAAGAAGTAAAAAAAAAAAAAAAAATGTCACGCCCTGCGAAATATAATCATGCAGAGCGTGATACTTTTATTTTACCCCAAATGTTGCTGATTTCTTAGAAAGACCAGTCTAAAAATTTCAGCTATCATATGCATGTAATCAGCTGATTTACTTTGACATCCTCACAACGGGTTACCAACCGGTTTGGACTTTAGAATCATCGAAGAATCGAAGTTCAACAATATTTTTTCTTTGTTTATTACCCCTTATAGTCTTCGGTCTGCCGAGTTCAACAATGATCTTCCCTGTGACGATTTCGCCCGGTGAAAACTCGCAGTCGGGGCTGTCAAGAACAATTTTAAACTGCATCAATCCCTGCGCCATGTTCCCTCTGTCTCTGTTGCGTCGTTGCGTAAAGTCGACACTTTGGCTTGCACTGTATAAACTGCAAGTACTGCAATATGGCGGCTAAAAAACGTACTGCAAGTGTTGTTCCGATATTACTTTTACCTCCTCTACCGTACAAATTGGAACTGCCACTTTTGAATCAAGGGGCCCACAAGAGTTCGGTCTCCTTGTCTTGACTATAACAAATAAGGAGAGGCTAAATACCGACATTATACTGAAACCCTACATTATCGACGCATAATCGCTGCAGCGGCGATTATGAGTCGATAATATAGGTCAATAATGTAGGATGTCCAAAAACAACAAACCGTAGCGCCGACCAGCGCCGACGCGTCATCGTCAAAAGTGGTCAAAAGAATGAAACTTAACCTCAAAATAAAAGTTCTTTTCTGCGATATAAGATAATGGATGTCGATTTATTGAGACCGGGAACAGTGCCGATATCACCAGACACGATATTATGGTTCGAATTTCTCTTGAATCCATCTCTCCTCGAGAAACATCTTTCAAAACCATTTCCAGGTAAGGTAAAAAAAAGGTGCCTGAGAAACATCCATAACCTCAAATTTAAAAAAACGAGCGAGAAAAATTCAATATTTACAAACGTGCCCGTTGACGGGAACGAAATTGCAGATCCGACACCAACAGATTTGATGATAAAATTCATGAGTATTAATTCCGATCAGCGAGATAACGATGTTAAAATAATTGATGGCGATACCAGCGAAATCAAGCCGACGCAATTGAGAAAATGGTCTTTCAAGAGTATCGCCCTTAAAATACTGTCGTTGAAAGTAGCCGCTTATCTCAAATGGGATTTGGACATATTGGAGCAGAGACTTCCCCTTCCGATGCAATTGACGCTTTTGCAAGATTTGTTTTACATCAGCGGCGATGTCGTCGTCGAAATACCAATGTTACCAGAATTTTCGGTAGCTACAGCTTCCCAACAACTTTTATTCACGATCGTACTTTATCACAGATGGCACATCAGAGCCATTATCCATCGAGCTTTGTACAACAAGCAAACCAAACAACAATTCATTCACATGTAATAACTATCATCTCTTAGACATTCTTTTTTTCTTTACTTTTTTTCATGCTCAAAATTTACTTCTAATTTTCTTATCCTTTTTCTGGTATGGAAAAGTCCTGGCATTCAGGAATCGACTTTCGTTCCACCTGGACTAGCGGACGATATTATAAGAAAGCTCGAAGCTCATGTACCGAATAGTCTCACCGTTCTAAACGCCGTTTTAGAATCCAACGATCTCGAGCCTAGGGTGCCGTCTCTTCATACTTTTCAAATGCTCACCGAGGATACCACAGAGATAAAGCAAAATTGGGAGGAGATGCACGTAATTTCTCTGGAGGAATTCAAGTGCCAGGTAAAGAACCTTCATCCTTTGCTTCGGTTTATTCGGAAGGTCCTATGTCAAATACTTTATGATATTGAAGTTTGCATCGTTGTGATGCAACGAAAATAGATTTTTTAAATTCATTTTTAATGAGATTCAAGTTTTGCTCATGCATTTAAAATCCTTAATCCTCAATAGAGATACAAAAATAAATTTTAATGATTTTGAATTAAAAAATTTCTTAGGAAGAATGGAATTTTATTGATAAATTGACAATCGCTGTTGCATTATAACGATGTAAACTTCAAAATCATAATACTATTGTATTACCAATTGTCCTGATTCTGGAAAATTCACTCATTTGTAGAGGCCATTTGGTTGTTTGTTTTTTACACTCGACAATATTGATTGGAAATCCATTTTGTTCTACTATTTCACTTCCATAAAGAAATCAGAAGGAAGAAATTTTATAAAAAACTTGATAATATTTTAGATTCATTATGATCTTGCGGCATTCCATTTGTTAAGAGAGGAATACAAAATAGCGAGACATCACGTTCATCAAGCACAACAGTATTTCAAGCAATTGAAGGACGTGGATTCACTGTTATATTGCAGAGTCAGAAAGAACTATCTGGATGGTTACTGCTTAGCTACCGAAGTCCCTGTCGACGAGCACAAACCGAGTCTTACTCAACAATTGCATGCCTCCGTCAGGGATCAATATACGGTAAATATTTGATCGGTAATGAAACAGGCCCACAATGAAGAAAGTTGTGTGTGCTGAGTGTCCCACCATATTTTCCTGCATATTTTTCCCCGCTGAACACGAATCTGAAGTCAGAATTAGTGGTCGATGAGCAAATTCTCGAGAAAATCCATAACTGATAAAAATCATGATCCAGTAATCTTTTCTGTATGTTATTATTGTTTTCGTCGAAGAATAAATTTAATCAGTAGAGCGTGTTCGGAAATAAAAGAAACATTGAGACAGGAATTAACAGTGTATTTTGGCATAAAACACCTCCACAGCGTGGTGGAGGAAAAAGCCGAAGAATCCGTCACAAATACAGATCATAAATCGAAATACAATCACAGGTTCAAATTAATGAATGTATAATTACAGACCTCAAAATATCGTAACAGCAGTCAGACAGTCTTTCAGAACTTCGAAGATTTTACAGGACAGTAGTCAAATCACAGAATATAATTCCAGTACAAGGAACAACAGGGTTGAGATCAGCTCAAGGTCAAACTCGTGAATTCAGAACACAGAAGACATTAGGGTTGAGATCAGCTCAACGTCAAACTCACGAAATACAGAATACAGAACCAGCGAAGGGAACAGAAACGTGTTGAGATCAGTTCAACTTCAAACTCGCAAAATACAGAACACAGAATCAGCGAAGGGAACAGAAACGTGTTGAGATCAACTCAACTCCAAACTCGCGAAATACAGAACCAGCGAAGGGAACAGAAACGTGTTGAGATCAGCTCAACTAAATTCACAATTTCAGAATATAAACTTAGCACACACGAACGGAAAAGAGATGAGAACAGCTCAACTCCTGATTCACATCTGTCACTTTCGTACACAAGACAAAAGTCAACGAAAAACTGATAGCAACCGCGTGTCATAAAACGTGAGCAACAGGACGCGGCTGCCATGAAACATATTTAAATAAAACGCAAAATACGCAAATAATTATCATGCAGTTGTTTGTTTCTCTCTGCAATACCCAACAGTACTTTGCAAACATGTTAACTCACATCCTATTTCGTCTCATCTGGGTCACAAAAATAAAATAAATTTGTTATCTTTCGTTTTTTGACAAGCTTGGTACTAGTACCGACAAAAACCTGCTACCGCGGAGTGTTTGGACTGCGATGGCAACTGCCCTTTAATGGGATGTGTAGAATGATTCGTTCAATCAACATTTCGGGGTATCGAAGCCAGCGAAGGCGCGCTATTTTGCAGGGAAGCGCTAGAATATGAGGATAATGATGATGACAAAAATCTTTCAAAATTCAAGTTGTCTAATGAATTTAAAAATGCACTTTCTTGATTCTCATCCTGATCAATTCCCGGAGAATAACGGAGACTTTAGTGAAGAGCCAGGAGAAAGATTTTACCAAGATCTGAAGGAATTTAAACGACGATTTCAGGGACGATAGGGAGTAAACAAAAGTGGGCAAAGTTAATCCAAAAGTTGATTTCGTTAATCGTTAATTCGCTACTCAAAAAGTTAAATTCGATAATAGATAAATCGTTAACTTTTTGTAAATTTGACGCAAGTTAAAGTCATCCGTTAAAAGTTAACCACTCATAAGTCGTATTGATGTTTTAGTATTATTTATTAAAGATAATACCTAGATGAATAAACAATTCGATAGATTAAGTGTTAGATGTTTTTAGGAAGAAAATACAGAATCATACACTATTAAAAATAATTAAGGAATCAAAAAAAAGTCCTAAATTCTTAGTGGTGTTTAAATATGCTGTATCTCAATGAAAAATAGTTCTATCGAGGTCTAAAAAAAATTGAAGCTGAATAAACAAGCTATCCGGTCCATGCAATGGTTCAGCTGGACATTTTTTTTCCAAGTCAGTGCAGCCAAAAACAAAGTAATAGCATAAGGCCAACCAACTTCTTACCACATTCTAAGCTTACCGAAAAATAATCTCTTTCTACTTCATTACTGCAACTTCCGCTAATGCTAACACTATCCTGTTCGTTTGCACGCAATTCAAATAAACAAAATCACGTCAATAAATAATGTAATGGACTACAGTTAACGGAAATTCAATGTAACGGAAGTTAAGAAGCCCGTTTATAATTTTTTGATTTAACTTAAAAGTTAAATCGTTGAGCAAAATGTTAACTTCGTTAATTAACGATTACCGAATTAACTTATTTCTGTCCAACTTTGGGAGTAAATATATTTGCAGATTACTGTTGGATGTTACAAAGAGAAACACAAGAGAGAAGAAAAAAGCGCAGCACAAATCCACTGCATAGGTCATTTGAAAACAAAAGGCTCAGGAAACGACGCAAGTTATAAGGATGTTATTATCATACAGAAAAAATAATTAGATCATGATTTTTATCGGTTTTTGGGTTTTCTCAAGAATTTGCTCATCGACCCCTAATTCTGACTTCAGATTCGTGTTCAGCAGGAAATTATAGTGAGGCACTCAGCACACACAACTTTTTTTTTCGTTGGCCTGTGTAATAGGAAAAAGGATTTTTCAAAAAGTAACGATATTAATAACACTTGTTGTTCTTTTCTTTCAAGAATATTTTGGAGATTTTGCAAATGGACAATATTTCACGCGAGATACCACAAGTTTATCGTGACAATTTGGAATTGGATATACAGGGTGGTTTGGTGAATAGAAAAATCATCGTAGCTCGTGATTTATTGTTGAGAATTCAATTGTTGAATTTACTACGAAAGATTTTGGACGGTAACATAATTCACGGAAATTACATTAACGAGATCAAGAGTGCAGGTACCAAAGGCCTCGATGTTCTCTTCTGGGTAAGGTTTTTCAATTCCAAAATTTGCATCAATCCTTCAATTGACGGGTTATCCCACCTTAAGGCACTCGCAACGGCGTTAGATTTAAAAAAAGTCTCGGTTAATTAATTTACAGGCCATCGATCACGTCTTCGACAAAACAAACGATGCGGACAAACGTCGGATAGCACGTTATCTCTATTATTTAGTTCTAATGGGCGATATGGATGAGCTAGCGCGTCGAATCATTGACAATTCAAATTACCGTGAATTGTTTGATAACGATGAGATCGAGGAGATTAGGAAACGATCGACGATCGACGACATTGAACTGCCACCTTTGTTGCTCAATGACGATTGGGGCATATCGCTCATCACCTATACTCGTAAGTGGCAATTCTTCTTCAAATAATTGAAGTTTTTGGTAATTTCTGTTTTTTTTTTTAATGGCAGCGATCCGTTAAAAAATTCAACTTCAGCCTGAAATATAATTTTTTTAAATAATACTGCTTTTCTCTTCGGCCCTATTTATTGAGTATAAATTGAGTAAATATGGCAAAATAAATTCTCTACATATTCCTTAAACTGTAAAAACTATATTGGATTGAAACATTGTCTTGGATAAATTTGGGTAAGCTTCTTCCGTGAGGAAGCTAAAATTGTTGAAGGCAGTTAAATTCTTTCAAATAGCCACCAAATTTTTTCGTTACTACATGGTTGGTTTTTTTCTGTGCGCAATCTGTAGAAAGTCCAAAATTCAAGATATTCGAATTGGAACGACGTTTGATACTGTCTTACGATGCTCGTGAAATTCGGGAGATATTGATATGCCTCGATGGAAATAATCCGATGAATCCACTGTGGCGAGTAAACAGTCGTTGGGAATTACCGATACCACTTCAGAGTATCGTTATGTCGCTGCCTCGTGGTTTTCGTCAGGATTACAATTACGTTCTGCTCGCTAAGAGCCGAGAATTGGTGATGTCCAAGGATTTTCACGGTTCGAAGGAGTTGTTGAACGCGCTTGAGCAGGATTTACAGCAGCAGCCGCTGAATCCTGCGAGTTTGTCGTACAAATTGGGCAAATTGATCGGTTGGGAATCAATGCTCGTCGATATATGGCATTATCACAATTCTTGGCCGTCCATTAACGGAAGTAAGTGATCGAATATTTGAATTTTTGTCCCAATCTCAAAGATAAGTATCCGCTTCGTTTGATCATTTTTTTTCCTTTGCCTTTCAGACGACGTGAAAGGTCTCATAGAAAAATGCAAACAGTGCATTGCCTCGATGCAATCGACCGATCAGGTTATTCCGAGACACGAAATAATCGAATATTGTGCCGCTTTCCTCTTGAACATGAGCGAATGGGATTATCTGACGAATCTCGAAAAACGCTGGAGTCATTGCGAATTCGCAGCAGCCATAAGTTTGGTTTGTCAGGATATTGTCAAGTCCAAGGGTTCGAGAAAATTTCCGAGAGACGCATGGGATTTGAGTAAGAATTCTCTATTTTTATTCCTCTTTTTTTGCTTACACAAAAAAAAACCCTGCAAATTGGACATTTGCACATTGCTTCTTCATCTTTATCCATAGTTCACACAGCTTCTTTCATCACAGAATATGGCGATCAAATTTGACTCCCTCATAAAGGAAGCTTTGTTAATTATTGAAAAACATGAGTAATCAATGTCCAAATTTGCAAAATTCTTTCAAATTTACCTGTTGTCAAAATCAATAGCGAACAACGCTGATCACTATTTTAAATGTGTACAAAATTTCAGTACAATATCTCGCAAATCGCCGAAGTTAAAGTACGCTATTGTAAAAAAAAAAAAAAACCTAAATTTAATGAAATTTTAATAATTCCATCGATTTTCGCTAAATATAATAACGAACAACCTCGATAGCTATATTAACTCTGTGCAAAGTTTCAATACAATATCTTGAAAATTGCACAAGCGTTTAAGCTATTTTTCAAAAAATTAAAAATTTCATAAAATTTCAATTCCTCGATGAATTTTCGCCAACCTTGATACTATACTAGTTCTGTAGAAAATTTCACAAAAATTTAATCTTTTGATCGATTTTTATCAAATTCAATGCCAAACAACCTTAATAGCTATACTAAGACTGTACAAAGTTTAAGTGCAATATCTTGAAAATTGCAGAAGTTGGCGAATTTACGCCATTTTTGCAAAAGCGAAAAAAGTCGATAAAATCTGAACTCCCGTTAGAATTGAAACAAAATTTTTTCATAATGAAGAGCAATTTGTGCTCCACAAGTGTGCCAAATTTCAGCTCAATATCTCGAAGCGTTCTCGAGTTATCAATTATTTACATCTGAAACTCAGGATACACACACACACACACACATGCATCCATTCGGATATTTTTTCTAAATATGATTTCTCGATGCTTTGGGACATTTTAAACATATTGACATAAAAATCCCGAAAAAAAAAATTCACGAAAACAAAGCTTCCTTTATGAAGAAGCAATAAACTTTGTTTTCGTGAAATAATTTTTTTTGCAGACAAACAAATATCTTTCAGTCATAACAGTTATAATTAATTGACGGATGAGAAATTCCTGAAAGATAGTTCATTTGTGAAACATTCATTTTCCGTGGGAACGTGTCAGTTCTCAATGTTTTTAGTCCGAGTCGTGATCAACCGCAAAAGCGTGGAAACAGCGGAAATCCAAGTGGAAGTGCAGCGAGAGATGCGATCGCGAGCACAGCGGGAATTTTGTCCAAACTTCGGGAGCCAACTGTGTTGACAGTGGCGATATCGTTACTCGCTCGTATACACAATGTACTTCGCGATGAATCCAGCCTCGAACTTTATGCCCAATATCTTCAACTTTGGCCAGCGGGAGTACCGAAGTTAGTGAAATCTGTTTTCCCGATAGCAATCGACAATTTTCGGAGACAATCCTTCAATTCATTGCCTTAAAGAGGGAAACTGAAATAGGATCGAAAGAACAAACCATTTTTGCGATTTTTTTTTTTTAGACAAAACTAACGGATCAATCTTTTAAAAAATGTTCGGGCCATTTATTAAATGTTTTATGATACAAAAAAAAATTGTTTCGTTAGATATACACCAAAATAAGTGGTATGGAAGATATTTAAATAAATCAACGACATTTTTTTTAAACAAGCTTTTATTAGTGCAAGCTTTTATATATTACATCGTTGTGTGCTTATCACAGTATCAAGTTTTCAAATAAAAGCGTGTTACATTTTAACAGCAAGAGAAAAAAAGAAGGTGTAACACGCTATTATTTGAAAACTTGACACTGTGATAAATACACAAAGGTTTAATAATAAAAGCTTGTTGTTAAAACAAAACAAAAAATCGTTTATTTATTTTTTACTTTTTAGTATTTATCATGTTTCGCAAAATTGTTTGCACAACAATTTTTTTGCAAAATTTATTAGACAAAACAGTTTCACTCAATTAATTTTTCTACAAAATTTATGCAAACAAATGATTCGCAGAATTTTTTGCAAAAAGACTGTTGCGCAAAATTTTGTAGAGACATGTTGCAAATCAATTGCTTAAAACCATTTTGGGAACAAAATTTTGCGAAACAATTTTTTTGCAAAAAATTTGCAAATTTTTTGTGATAATATTGCATTGTAATTCGATTTACATATGCATGGCAAATTTTAACTCAATCGGAAACCGGGAAGTGGGTCAAATTCAACTTGCAAGATTCGATTATAGACACCGGGACAGGTGAAACAAAATAAAAGCTTGTAAAAATATAAAATTGAACGAAAAGGGCAATTTTTCTTTTTTTTCAGTCACTTATGTAGACATTATAATTTGAATTATTTTTTTTTGTACAATATTTTGAGTATATCTCAAGGAGCATCTACTTTCATGATTTTTGACATTAATATCACTCATATATTTTTGTTGCTTTCAGCTCAAACTCGTACAATCTCAAAACAATCAGCGAAACGTTATTTCAACTGCTCACCCAGGCTCTCAAATATTATCCAACGAATATTCCTTGGCTACGTGTAATGGGAGATCTCAATTTCGGTAATTGATAATACACGGTCAAATAATTTGTCAAGATTCCCACAGAGATTGTTAAACCTCATTTGGAAGAAATTAAAATACTATCCATCTCTTTTGATAATGTTGAAGTTTGCATCGTTGCAAAGCAATGGAAATATTTTTTTTTAATTCATTTTTAGTGAGATTCACGTTTCGCTAGTGCATTTAAAATGTTAAATCCTTAATATAGGTACAAAAATAAATTTTAATGATTTTAAATCTAAAAATTTCTTAGATAGAATGGAATTCTATTGATAAATTGACAATTGTCGTTGCATTGAAACAATGCAAACTTGAGACTCGTCTCTTCTGGTCGTGATATTTATAAACAAAATAATACGGCCTTTATGTCATTGCAGTTTTGGGATTTTACGAGAGCGCCATGAAATATTATCTCGAAGCTATTATGGTCGCGAGTGACTTGTTCAGTCAGCCGGTTCCACGTGCACACATTGACGACCTCGTTTATCGAAGAATGATCAAAAGTTGCGCTCATCTACAGTGTTACACGCAAGCAGCTGTGTTATGTCAATTTTTGGAAGAAGTTGATTATTCGCTTGCATTCAAAATGGCAGCTAGCGATCAGAAAAGCTCGACCAGCGCCGACGCGATGGACGCTTATTATCATTGTATATGGGATACCGCTATATTGGAGTATCTCATTAATTTGCACACCAAAAGAGGCGAACATCATCGTAAACAGCTGGCGGTAATTCTTCATGGAAAAAATTATGCAGATCAATTAATAATGTATCAAATTAATTTCACTTAATAACACAGGCCCACAAAAAAAAGTTGTGTGCGCTGGGTGTCTCACCATATTTTTCCTAGGTATTTTGTCCCGCTGAACACGAATCTGAAGTCAGAATTAGGGGCCGCAAATTCTCGAAAAAATTCATAAAAACTGATAAAAATCCTGATCTAGTAATCTTTTCTGTATGATTTTATTGCCATGCGGTTTTTGTTTGTTTCTCTCTGTAATACCCAACAGTACTTTGCAAACATGTTTACTCACATCCTATTGTGTTTCATCTAGGTCACACAAAGATGAGATAAATTTTTTATTTTTCTAAACGTGTTCCTTCAATTTTTCTAAAAGTTTGATGATTCGGTCACAAAAAATGGCTCGACCGATTGTTTTGGAAATTGGCATGGTTTTTTCGTATGTATTGAGCTAAAAAAAACCTGAAAATATTGTTATTTTTCGCAATATCTGCAAAGTTGTGGTAGATTTTCTAAAACAAGAAAAAAAGCTATTTTTTGGACTTTTTCAAGTCAAAACTAAGCATTGAAAAAAAAAATTCGTTTATTACAGTAACAGGCACTTATAGAGGGTAGATTTAATGTTCCGAAACCCACCTTTTACTCGCTGTACGATCATTAGTTCCAGCGATATCGAAGATTTAAAAAAAAAGACGAATTTTTGTTCAATCGCCGATGTCTCAGCGAAAAATGGTCATAGAACGAAAATGAAAAAAGCAAATTGAAGCCAAAGAACCCAGATAAACGATTCATAGATTGGTTAAGCTCGAAGAAAATTTTTGGAGCCCATCGACTGTTTTGAAAAGAGGAAAAATTTCGAGCAAATTTTTACCGTGATATCTCTTTCGAAAGCGTCGAGGGTGATGCCCACAAAATTTGTTTGACTCAAGATTCCAAAACTAGAAGATTCAAGGTTCAAATTGCTTTTTTTAAAATTTTGTACGACCCAAATTAACAAAGTTACAGCCTTTGGAAAATCGCTGAAAAATCTCGAAAATTTTGCTGTTCCTTTAATTTTTTGACTGAGTATATGATAAAAAAAAACGTTCAAAATTCAGGTTGTCTAATGAATTTAAAAATGCACCTTCTTGATTCTCATCTTGATCAATTCCGGCGAATAACAGAGACTTTAGTGAAGGGCAAGGAGAAAGTTTTCACCAAGATGTGAAAAAATTTGAACGGCTATTCCAGGAAAAATGAGGAGCAAATATGTTTGCAGATTACTGTTGGATGTTACAAAGAGAAACACAAGAGAGAAGAAAAAGCGCAGCAGAAATTCACTGCGTAGTTCAGAAGACAAAAGGGTCAGGAAACGATGAAAATTATAAGGATATTATCATCAAACGGAAAAAATTACTAGATCACGATTTTTATCAGTTTTCATGGATGTTCTCGAGAATTTGCTCATCGACCCCTATTTCTGACTTCAGATTCGTGTTCAGTGGAAAAAAATACAAGAGAAAAATATGGTCTGACCCCCAGCACACACAATTTTTTTTTGTGGGCCTGTGTAATCAATCAGAGCGATTTCCTTCAGTTTCAATTCCAATTAATCTAAATCAAATGATATTGAGTTAATTCATCGATATGCCAGATATTAATTAACGATTTTCCTTCACAGATCAAGGTAATCGGTTTATTGGAATTGAATTCCAACAACAACGAGGAAATTCAGAGGGAAGCGGCAAATACTCGTAAGGCGAAATTTTTCCGTGCCCTCGCTAAGCAATACGTGTATTAAAAATATAATACAATAAATTTATTTTGTATATACGTCAAAAAAAATAGAAAGGACTCGACGAAGAAAGAAGAACGATTGTTATTATTGAAAAAATTGCGTCAAGGATAGAGTTCCACTTTTTCAATGATAAGAATGATATTATCCCTTCGAAAAGTTCTTTAATTTAAAAAAATTGCGATTTCTTCTTTGCATGAAAAAGTTTTTTGAAATTCCTGGAATGTTTAACGAAAACGTACGACAGCGTTTTCCTTTTGCCGCACGTTTTGGGATTCTATCGGAATTCCGGAAAAACGGGAAGAAAGGTCACAGCTGGATACCTGCAGCCAGCCTCGAAAGGAACCTGAGATTTAATTCTCTGTCACATACCTGCTCGTCTGTGAATGCCAGTGAAAGACTTGCAGGTGCATTTCCGTCCTTTTCGTCTCACAATATTCGAAAATCTCGATAACATATATTCTTCCTTCCCATTAGTTATTTTTTAATATTGTCATTCGATTATTTACGAAATTCGCAAGCGTTTTTTAAGGTACAAATCTACTTTAGAAGGCCAAAAAAAAGTAAATTTTCAAGTTTTTTTTCATCAGATATGACTATAAAATTGTTATTACAAACATCGTTTCGTCCTTCGAAAGGACAAAGCAAAAATTTATTTTTTATTTCAATTCTTCGAATAATTTATAGAATGCGCCAAAGTCGAAAATGTCTTCCCATGGCCGATAGTTAATCTCAGGATTGGCAAAAAATAAAGCATTTTAAAGAGGAAGATTTGTTACACAACAATTCAGCACCGTTAATGAAAAATCTATTTTAAAAAAATGGCGGATGTTTGAAATAAATTGTGAAAAATTAAATTTTCATTTTCAGTTTAAACATCCGCCATTTTTTTAAAAATCGTTTTTTATTGACGGTCTTAAATGTTGTGTAATACACCTTCCTCTTTAAAATGCTTTTTCATTTTTTGGATTCAGACTTGCCAATCACGGGATTAACCGTCGGCCATGGGATAAGACATGTTCGACTTTGGCGCCTTCTATAAATTATTCAAAGAATCGAACCGAAAAATAAATTTTTATTTTTTACTTTCGACGGATGAAACAATGTTGTAATAAGTTTTATAATCATATCTGATAAAGGAGCTGAGAAAAAAAATCTTAAAAATTTGCTTTTTTGGCCTTCTAAAGTAGAGTCAACTAAAAAATGTAACTTAAAGTCTTGGCGTTGAATATGTTTTTTTATTAAATTTAAATTCAACCGCATTTTGAAAAAAAACGTCCCTAATTTTTCAAAACCTCATATTTTCGAAAGCAGTGTACGTTACAAATTCAAATGATACATTTTTGAACTCGCTCCTCAATGAACTTTCATTTGATACCCAACACGATGACCTTAAAAAAACACCTAAAAAAATCAGGCGGAGGGGGTGGTAGAACCACCCCCTCCCCCTCTAGAATCGGTCACCTAAAAATAGAAATACTTTAGTCTCGTAATTTGACCACCGGACTCACGTTTAAGCCAAATATTTTAATGTTCTACGTGTAAATGTGGAAAATCAAAGAATAAAAAAAAATCTCCGCTAGTAAAAAGAATGCGTCCTATCATAAGTACGCGCGTGCCACGCTCTCGCCTGCGTCGAGGATGAAGGGGGGGGGGGGGTCCCGGCAGCGAAGAGAGGGGGAAAAAATCTGTGCCCTCTCTCTCATGAAGTGGGCCCCCTTCCCCCACTCCACGAGCGAGGCTTCAAGCGTCGTGCCGAGAGCCGGCACATTCTTTTCAATGGTCTCGTCATTGCGCGAATGAAATTACATTTAATTCATGGTATTATCGAAAAATATTCAAAAAGAGTGGAATTTGATTTATCATATCGCAAAACGAAACTATAGTACAAAGAACAGAAAAAAACGGGTTAAAAAGCAACTGCAGTTTCTCTGCTCTTTCCTCCTCCACTGTTCTCTGCAATCGACAGAGAAGAGAGTGGTGGGGGAAGTTGGAGGGGGAGCGAGAGAGAGAAAAAAAAGTTTGGGGTCTCTCGGCCTCTCGCCATGTTGTCAGCGAGATTTTTGACGCGGTGTGTTTCTTCGTTCCCGTGTGCTCAATTCTTTGACTCCTTCTTGCCACAGGTGGCCGGGATTTTGTGTTAATAAGTTTTGGAAAGTGCGCGCCGCCGACAAACGTCGTATTTGTTGTAAAA
Source organism: Alloplasta piceator (assembly GCA_946863875.1). Taxonomy (NCBI): domain Eukaryota; kingdom Metazoa; phylum Arthropoda; class Insecta; order Hymenoptera; family Ichneumonidae; genus Alloplasta; species Alloplasta piceator. Next base: position 19,544,044 of record OX333077.1, on the reverse strand, counting down.
CGCGCGCCGAAATCGAACGCACGACGGATACCGGGTTGCTCCGAGCAACGGAAATACAGTATCGCCAACTTTTACCTATATATATATGTATATAACGCAAAAAAAAAACAGTAGTGCCATCGTGTGAGGAAAAGTCAAAATATTCGAAATTCCTCAAAGAAAAAATCGCCATGAACAAAAGAACGCTGTAGAATTGAGGCGAACTGGCGAATCACAACAAGTGCACACTCGAGGCGAATACTTATTGGCGGAAAAAAGTGTCTAAAAACAGAAGAAAAAGCTCACTGAAAACACTCGCAAAATATCACGCTATACACCGTATAATTGGATCTCGTATGCGTAATCCCTCGCTAACAATATGGCTATTACGACCGGACGAGAAAACGAAGGAGTTCCCCTTCGCGTGGAAACGCGATTTTTCTCACGAGGGCAATGCTACCGTGCGATTGTCTAGTTTCGTTTCCTCTATGGTAAAATATTGTATATATATAATCACGTTTTCCTTCGGCTGTGTGATATGAGCGCGGGAACTTGAAAAACAAAATCTCGATTCAGCGTGCATAAAATCAATGAGAAGAAAACATATTCGACGCCTTTCACTCGAGCGTCGAATCTGGTCGAATCCTGTCAGTGTCGCCAATCGCATTCCGTTACGCCGTATGTAAGAGCAATTTTTTTTTTACTGCAATAATCATTAGGGTGTCCGTTATTTACTTGCTTGCAGCGCCCCCTAAATTTTTAGTTTATGACCTCTAAAAAAAAATATCAGACCGAAATAAGCCTTTAGTATTCATATTAAACCTTGCCCCAAAGACATTTCCCGTTTAAATAACATGGGGTTTTGTAGGAAATTTAACGCTCTACAAAAAAGGTCTCTTATGATTTTTCGATAAATTCACTCCTTCAAAAGTTATTCGAGGTTAAAGTTGACCTTGCAGCAAATTTTCAGATTTTATTACTTTGACGGCAAAATTATTATTTAGATAACAATTAGTTGTTTGTTTTGAAAAATATCTAATTCTGACTGTATTATAGTAAAAAATTATTGAGAAAAAAATTCGAAAATGAAAAATTATGTATTTACATTTTAGTTTATGACCCTCAATTTTCAGTTTAAGACCTAAAAAAAAAATACCAGACTAAAATAAGCCCTCAATATTCGTAGTAAACCTTGCCCCAAAGACGATACATTTCGGGTTTAAATAATATGGGTTTTTGCCACATTTTTCGTTTATTTATTTTTCTCTTGAACAAGTGAATGTATAGCAATCCGTGATCCATATCTTTGTAGGAAATTGAACGCTCTACAAAAAATCTTTCTTATGATTTTTCGATAAATTCACTCTGTCAAAAGTTATTCAAGGTTAAAGTTGACCTTACATGCAAATTTTCAGATTTTTTTTTACGACAAAATTATTATTATTTAGATCAACATTAGCTGTTTGTTTTGAAAAATGTTTGATTCTGACTGTATTATATGTAGAAAAAGTTATAGAGACAAAATTTCGAAAAATGAAAAATGATGTATTTACATGTCATGTATTTGGTTCTGGATGGACTCTGAAAAAAACTCCAAAACAAACTCCAAAACTCCAAAGCAATTTATTGTTTAAAAGCTTATATTTTCCGAAACAGTTTTAAGTTAGCTCAAGAAGACGACAAAAATCTTTGGAAATTTTCATCATTTATCGTTTTTGTTTCTGTTCCATTTTGGTATACTGCACCTTTAGCTCCAGATCAAGATCTTAAATTCATTAAAGCTGTTTACAAGTATAGAACAATCGATGGAGAGTTATCTGGTGCAGTTTTACCAACATTTAGAAACCATTTATGGTATTTGAGTCCTGCAACAATGACTTTATCGTTTTTTCATTAAAATCTTTTGATGTAAAGCAAAATATAGTTAAATCTTTAAAATAAAGCGGTGATGATCAGATCGACTTTCCTAAACGCTTTATTTTTAATTTAGATAATTTGAAATGATTTCTTAATAGAAACATTGAGTATTTTGTAAATTCTAATTCTCTCAAATTTTTTGAAAGATTCGATATCGATACCAATTTTCTTCAGATAAATAGTAGTAAATAGTCGGACAATCCAGAATATTTAAGAGACTTATAGATATTTTCAAATTTCTAAAAGTAGTCAATGATACTGCAGAAAGGGCTGTAAAGTTGATCGAAGAATATATTAATATTCCAGCTAGACACAAAGATAAAAACAATATCTGATTCAGATTGTAAGCGAGTATTAAAAAATAACCAAATGTAACTAAAGAAAGTTTAATAAAATAAATGGTGTACATTAATGTGTTAAGAACTTGATTTGATCTCATTCATTTTTTTAGGATAAATCCTAGGAATTCGAACTTAATTTTGACTGTGAATAACTTTTGAACCAATAATATTATCGTAAATTAATAAGAGAAAAATTTGTTTGAAACAGAAAAACCATTCGATAGATCAATTTGAAACTTTACAGAGGGTTTTTGTGGGTATATTTAGTTGTAAAAGTCATGCTTAACATTAGTCGTTTCATCAATATTTATAATTTAGCCGTTGATTTTCTAAACAACCATAAATAGGCCTTTTTCTCCTGTTTTTCAAATTCATGTCAATAATGGAATTTTTTTTCCAACAAACCATTGTTAATCCTTATAGAGAATTAATTCAAGTTTCTGAAAAAAAGAGCACTAGTGCGATAAAAGCCAGCTTTTATCGCACTAGTGCGTAAAGTGAAATCGGACCGATTTGCGCTCGCGCAGTATTTTTATTGCATCCCTGGCTGTAAAGCGCCATTTTTGCCACTCTCTGCATGCATGAGAAGTGGCACTTTTCACGCATGTGTTGCAAAAAGTATTTTTAAAAACCCCTAAAAATTTTGGAAATTTGTTTGATCCCTTAGTTTTTTCCAGTAGTGTATACTCGCAAATTCAACCAGATAGTATTTAGAAAAATATCATTACTCGATATTATCGAACGTTTTGAATTCCATTGCTATGAAGATCTAAAAAAAATAGCTTCCTCTATGACGAGGCGAAAATTATTGAATTATTTTTTTGGCGGATTTACTATAAGTTTAGTTCGAATTGGGATATCGTCGATGCGAATAAAATCGCCGATGACAGCTTCGAACGGTACGAAATACTCGTAGGTGTAGTGAACGAAAACACAGGCATGATTTATTAACAGGTGTGTCCATATCGCTCGACATTGTGAATGTAGCACGAACAGCCGGATTAAACACGAGACTCATGGCAAACGGTAAAGACGTAAAAATACTTCACGTGATATTTTATCATTGAGTATTTAACCTTCCGAATGGTTGCGACAGCGTGTGTCCTTGCGTGTGTGGGTGGATTTGTATACGGAAGAGAAGAAAACTTTGATATAAGAGGCAATTAAAAATCGAATTCCTGTCGCGCTTTTAACTTTGGTGGGGATGAGGAGAAGGATTTACACAGGGCAGATAGCAAAAGTCCATTTCTTCGCCGCTAGGTAACCTTCGCGTTTTGCCTCCGCCATACACATACAATATACAGGGTGTCACAAAATTAACGGGACGGCTAAATATTTCCTCAGCTAACAATCAGATATTTTTCAAAAATTCAATGGTGATCTTAATTTTGACCTTGACGCTAATCTTCAAGGAGATTTCAAGGTCAATTTTTTTTAATGGAAACCTGTATTTTTGAGTTCTGAAATCAAACTTATTCCGAAAAAATTGTTTGATCTTTTCCGAATCTTTTAATGTAAATGTAAAACTGTTTGTTCCATTAATTTCAGAACTCAAAAATACAGCCCAGTGGACACAGGAATGTTGCAGCAATGTAACGGCAATGTTACCGTTTGTAACATGTAACATTACATGGATGTTACATGTAAGTTACAATTTCCTACTCAGCAATATAACATTGTTATATAACAGTTATGTAACTGTATTACATTACCGTAACCAAAATTGATTGTTGTTAAACATGTTATAAGAAATATAATTTGTAGGGAAAAAAAACTGCACGAATTGTCCGATCTAATTTTTCTCAGAGACCGGGAATCGAACCCTCGACCCTACCTACCATCCTACCTATCGACCAAACATGCTACCTATTACACTATATTATATGAATGCTGGAGTGCCGAAAAAATAATAGTAGTATAATAATGGTAGTTAAATAATAATAATAATAATAATAATAATAATAATAAAATAATAATAGTATATGCATTTGAATGAGCAATAAACCATGAAAGTTAGTTTTTTTATTTGCGAATTCGAATCCCCTGACCCCTCATAAGTTATGCAAACCCTCAAAACTGGTTTGAATAAAACCGTGATCTCTTATAAGTTTACCGACTACTCATAACTTAATTTCGGGGCCCCTGACCCCTCATAAGTTATGTGAACTCTCAAAACTTCATTCCAAAATACCTGACCCTCATAACTTAAGTTACTCCTCATAACTTAATTTCGTGACCCCTGACCCCTTGTAGGTTTTGTAAAGGCGCGAAACTCAATTCCAGGATTCCTGACCCCTCATAAGTTAATTGTCTCCTCATAACTTAATTTCAAAGCCTCTGACTCCTCATAAGTTATGTGAAATCTCAAAACTGTATTCCAAAATCCCTGACCCCTCATAACTTAAGTTATCCCTCATAACATAATTTCGCGACCCCTGACCCTTCGCAGTAAAAATGTTTGAAATTTCATATCTTTTTTTACAGTGTGTAACTTCCATGTTATATTCCCGCAATATAACATATGTTACATTGCTGTAATGTAACAAAGTTATATAGCAGTAATGTAACCTACATGTAAGCAATGTTACATAACATGTTACTTGCATGTTATAAAACAGCAACGTTACATAGGAATAACATTGTAACATTACATGTAACTTCCATGTTATATTGCTGTAATGTAACAAAGTTATATTGCAGTTATGTAACCCACATGTAACAAATGTTACATAACATTATTACTTGCACGTTATATAACAGCAACGTTACATAGGGATAACATTGTGACATTACATGTAATTTCCATGTTACATTGCGGCAACATAACGTGTTCATTAGGTTTCCATTTAAAAAAAAAACAAAAGTTGACCTTGAAATCACCTTAAAGGTCATCGTCAAGGTCACTACTAAATGCATGCCTCGGTAAAATTAATAACTTCGCTTGTGAGGAAAGAATTTGAGGTATTCCCATCTTGTTCAAGTTTAATTGACCTTAGAGGAGGTCCTTCAAGGTCAAAATGTACTTATGACCTAAGTACATATTTTAACGTAAAATTTTGCGCACTATCGATCGCCAATGTCATAAAGAGGGCTTCCATTTGAAATAAAAAAGTTGACCTTGAAATAACCTTGAAGGTAATCGACATGGTCAAAATTCAGGTCACCATTGAATTCCTCGTCAAAAGTTACTACTAGAATGTCCTTGACCCCCTTGAAAAATTTCTTGGCTGAGGAAATATTCAGCCGTCCCGTTACTTTTGTGACACCCTGTATATAAGGCATTCCACACGATTCGACCTGGGTCTGACCCTTCACCTCTCCGATTTTGTCCGCAATTTTTTATGGGTTTGTAGTACCCTGGAAAGCACTCAGAATTTCTTTCAGATTTTTTTGGAAGGATTTGATCGAACTAGAATTTTGTAAACAAATTATTGTTGGCCTAAATTTAAAAATCTGAAGAAATCACAAAAATCCCGTTTTTATATGAAAAATTTTAGGCGTTGCGCCAAAGTGGCTAGGGGTTTCCTTCTGTTTATGACAAGTTTTTTCGAAAAAAAAAATTCAAAAAAATAGGAGAAACCTGAATTGAGTGGGCCCTTATCCAAAATTTTGTTTAAAGACCTTCAATTAATACAAAAATGTTTGGATAACGGTCGACTAAATTCAGGTTTCGCCTTCTATTTTGAAGAAAAAAAAATTGTTCAAAAAAGTTTACTATAAACAGAAGGAAACTCCTGCCCTCTTTGACTCAACGCTTGAAATTTTCCACATAAAAAACGAGATTTTTGAGATTTTTTTCAGATTTTTAAATTTCGCCTAACAGTAATTTGTTTATAAAATTATAGTTAAGTCAAATTGCTCCGGAAAAATCTAAAAAAAATCCTAAGTGCTTTTCGGAGGTACTACAAAACCATAAAAAATTGCGGACAAGACCGGAGGGGTGAAAGGTCCGATCCAAGTCGAATCGGTGTGCGATGCCCCATATACACATAGCTTCATATATATTAGGGTGGTACTATTTTGATTTGATCAAATTTCGAGTTGTACGCCCAATTTAAATGTTATTTGATGCAAAATAAGCTTCCAAAAAGGTGAAGTGAACCAAAAATTCGTAGAAGTCGCTCTGGACCTTCAAATCCGCATTTTTTCGAAATTGATTATTCTGCATTTTTATTGTTTCTCGTATTACATCTTCTTTGCTTCTTTGCCATCTTTTTGATAAAGTAATTATACGACCATAGACAAAATAAAAAATATAGGAATAATAAATTTGATCACCTCATTGATTTTTTTTCTGCAATAAAATCCTTGTTTTCTCACTAATGAATTTGAACCCTCTCAAACATAAAAATCCTTTAAACGAAATAAAATTGTATCAACAAATCGTCCAATTTATAAATTTCATTGATAACAATTGAAGTCACAAACTGAATAATTGTCTTTTCTTTTGCAGGAAATAATCGATGTTGCCTAAGGAGAACCGTTATTTTTTTTGGAAAAAAAGTGATTCTCGAAAAATCAAAGAACCATCACCGATCACCGGAACCCGCGATTCTTTGACGCGTTATCGAAGATCACGGATGACCCAGATTTCAGCTGGTCCTCGGGGAGAGAGAAGGAGGGACGAGGGGCCCGAATAATACGGGACGGAAGGCCGAGGAAGAAAGGGAACGAGAAGGAAGAAGGTGGGATAAAGATACACACGCTGAAGAAGACGATACGTCGAGAAACGAGGACGAAAGAAAAAAATAATACAAAATAATAATAATAAGAAGCTTGAATTTTGCTGAAATGGGATCAAGCAGCCCGCATCTAAATTAGCCGCCATGTCAAATAAAAATAAGACCCAGCAGCAGCCGCAGCAGCAGCCGCAGCCGCAGCAACAACATCATCATTTGCATACCGGAAGTGGAATTGTAAAACAGGGCGAACAACAAGTGCCACCGCAGTATCAACCGCCGCCACAACCGACCGTTGGAATATTGAAAAATCATCCGAATTTCGGGGCGATAAACGGTTTACCGACGAGCCTGACACCAACGGCAGTTGGATTAGCTCCAACGAGCTTGAATCATCAACAACAGCAACAGAGCCAAATATTAAGGGCAGCAGCCGCAGCGGCAGCGGCAGCGGCGGCAGCGGCGAAAGATGCGCATGGAAAATATTGCACGAGCTCGATCGAGAATTCCCATCAAGGAACGATATTGACCAACGCCACCTCAAAGAGCCAAAATCACGGTTACATCAGCAATAAATTAACGACCGGACAATATTTACCACCGAACAGTCAATATCCAACAGCTGTGCCGATAACGATACCAAGACAGAGAATAAGCGACGACGAACTTTTGCGTCTCGGACCCGTGGAGATGCTCAAATTCGTTAGAAAAACTGAGAGTGACATTGCGAGGGTTGCGGCAGAACAGAATCGACAGATACAAAGTTTGGTGAGTTAGATTCACGTGCACACGAAGTTTCGAGGGTTCGGCTGAGCGAAAAATCCACGAATCTGTCGTTTTTTGGCGATAAAGATCAGGGGGTATAAACATGGTGAATCTGCCCTCGAAATATTTTTAAATGATAGAGCATATGTAGGTACTAATAAAATAATAAGATCCTGAAAGTTTCAGATCATGAAAGTTTCAAAAAATCCTCAGGATTGGCTGAACCGATTGATCTAAATTTTTTAAATATTTTGGAAGCTGATAATAGCTCCAAGAAAAAAAATAAGAGCTATTTAGTTTAGGGTGGGTCAAATAAAATGACTAGTTTTTTTTTCCTCGATACAATGAAAAATGTACTGTTTGGCATCTCAAAAAAACCCTCTGCAAGTATTAGCCCTTCATATTTAAATTAAGAGGTTCTCCATCGCAAATTTTTATTTCCCATTTAAATAACATAGGAAATTTTTTTCTAACTTTGGAATTTTATTAGACTCTAACCGTTGAGGTTAGGAGAGTTTTTTTAGCACATTTTTGTAGAACATGCTCTACAAAAAAGCTCTCTTGTGTTTGAACGGTTAGTTTTATCGATTAGACACAAGAGAGCTCTTTTGTAGAGCATCAAATATTCTACAAAATTGTGCTAAAAAACTCTCCTAACCTCAACGGTTAAAGTCTAATAAAATTCCAAAGTGAACAAAAAAAAATCCTATGTTATTTAAATGGGAAATAAAAATTTGCGATGAGGGACCTCTCAATTTAAATATGAAAGGTTAATACTTGCAGAGGGTTTTTTGAGATGCCAAACAATAAATTTTTCATTATACTGAGGGAAAAAAAATTAGTCATTTTATTTGACCCACCCTAATATAGCACCATAAGATCCTTCAAGAAAAAATTCTTTTTCATTTCATTTCAATTTTTAATCATGATCCAATTTTGGCACAATTATGAAACTATTTTTGTTTCAAAGTTTATATATTTCCCTATAACATTATGATTAAAAAAAAAAATTATATAGGGTCCGCCATAGTAGAAAAAAATGAAAACTATTTTTTGGCCCAAATAATTAATTAATTTATATGTTTTACACTTTAATTTTTGTAATTTAACGGTTATTTACATAGTTTGTATTTTTTGTAATATTTTGTAATAATATTTCATATTCAAAACAACAACAATCATTTACTTTGCCAAAGACAAAAATTAAACCAGTTAAATATCAATCATCAATTTCATAGTACTTTTAACAAATATTTTTAGAAACAATATTTTATTATGAAACTTGATAGTTTATATATTTTTATAGACTTGAGACATAAATATAATCAAAAATGATCGAATTGATGAAAGACAAGAACATTTTTTTAAACAAATCTAAGTTTTATTCTATTCATTCATTGTGTTTTTTAAATTAATAAACCCAATAGTTCACACTAATGAAAGAATTTCTTTAGTACTGATAAATATACTGTAAAATACAATTATAACATAAAAAACAGTTTTTAATCAATAAATCATAAAAAGGGAAACAAATATCTAAAAGATATATTTTTGCGAAATCACATTTCAGCTGCGAGTTTGCAAATGGTCTTAGAAAAGCTTCTGAAGCCTACTGAAACATTGATCAATTTATTTGATAAAGACAATGTTTCACCTGTGATTGAAGAAGACTAACGAAGACTGATGAACTGCAATAAACTGCAATATTCTAAAATATTGTTCGTAACAATATTTGTTAAAATTACTATAAAATTGATGATTGATATTTAGCTGGTTTAATTTTTGTCTTTGGTAAAAACAATGATTCTTGTCGTTTTGAGTATGAAATATTATTTTCAATAAATACGAACTATGTAAATATGCGTTAAAATACAAAAATTAAAGTTCAAAACATATAAATAAATTCATTTTTTGGGCTAAAAAGTGGCTTTTATTTTTTTCTGCTATGCCGTACCTGTTTTATTGTCATCAACTTGTCAAAATTGGCAAAAATCATGGTTAAAAATTGAAATTAAAAGAAAAATAATTTTTTTTTCAAGGATCAATCAGGAGCTATATAGCTTTTTTTCTTGGAGCTATTATCAGCCCCCAAAACATTAAAAAAATTAAGACCGATCGCTTCAGCCAATCCGGAGAAATTTTTTTCTTTTTTTTTACCTATTTTGTTTTTTCTCAATAACCAATTGAATTAAGGATCTTAAACTTTCAGGATCTTAGTATTCGCTCCGTGCACACCTACACACACTCACCAAAGTGAGAACGCCAATAGTGGGGAAAGGCATTTTATGCACGGAAAAATGTATGTATGTATGTACACGACTACACATTCTCACTTTGGGACTGTGTGTAGGTGTGCGCGGAGCGAATATTATTAGTACTTATATATATGCTCTAAGTATCATTTAAAAATCTTTCGGGGCGGATTCACTATATTTATACCCATAGGGCCTTTGGCGAATTTTACTTGTGAGCCCTCGCGTTTCCCAGATCAATTTAAATTAAATTAATTGAAATTGCAGTCCAGAATTAAATGAAAGTACAGGAATGATTCCTGAAACTCAAGTATCAGGAAGCATTTACAATGATTTTTAGTACAGTTGACCACTGGAACGTTTTTCTACAGCGTCTGTGTACAAACGTTTACTTGTTAAAAAAATCAACACACTTCTAATTAATTTTTTATGATTTTTATGATTTATTGCACGAGTGCGGAGAGTGCCATTTTACGCACGTGTCCGTAAAATGGGCACTTTACGCACGGAGTGCAATAAAAATATATACGAGGGAATTTGAGAATTTCGTCTATAAAATCGATAGTCATTGTTTCAAAAAATTATAAAACAATTTATTTACAATTCTTCGAGATCCATCTCCATCAAAAGATGATAATGTTTACGAATAATTGCTTTTTCTGCAACTTTTGATCTAAAGTTGCAAAAAAAGTAATTATTCGTAAATATTATCATCATTTGATGGGGATTGGATGGATTTGATCATCAAAGAATTGTAAATAAATTGTTTTTTAATATTTTTTGAAACAATGACTATCGATTTTATAGACGAAATTCTCAAAAAACCTAAAGTCAAAACCTGAATGTCCCAAAATAGCTGAAACTGATTTCCAAAAGATGAAATTGATCAATAATTCAAAATCTATTGGTCAGAACTAGTCCAAACTCCACAGAAATATAGATTTTTTGTCGTAAAAATTTAATATGATTTTTTCAGATTTTTAAAAGATGAGGTTTTTCAGTTATTCTTGATTTTCGAAAAAACGTAGTTTTACGATTGTGCCGCCATAAATACACCAAATGAGGTTAATTTGTGCTCATTTTGAAGGGTTTTGAATACAGTTTCGATTTCTCGAAGTGAAAATCTCGAATTCCAAATTCCAGCGGAGTTATACACAAAAGCAAAAAAGTTGTTTTTCAAGTCGTTAAAAGCACGCAATTTTCAAAAAATCATAACTCGTACAAATAATTTTATTTTGGGCTAGCGATTTAACAGCAATGTTTTCTCATGATAGAGAACACAGGAAAATATCGAGAGTATGATCGGAGACATCGATTTTTTTGACCTGCTGGTTTGACTTGGAATCACTCAATCTCAATTAGATTCTATGATCTGAACAAGTTTGTGACAGATCATAAAGATCCAAATTTCATGGCGTCGTCTCTCCTTCTTTTTCTTCGAGGATCGAAGAAGGGAATAATTTCCTTTTTTTCAAAAACATTCGTTATTATCGTAACTCGAGTAATTTTGGAGGTATACTGATTTTTTCATGTGCACAAAGAATGCTGGCTATTAAATTTGGAATAAAAAAAAAATGGTCTGCTTTTATTTGCAGCTCAGCGAATTAAGATCTCTGAAAGAGGCGAATCAGCGTTTGAGCGACGACAATCAGGAGCTTCGTGATCTCTGCTGTTTTCTCGACGACGATCGTCAAAAGGGCCGAAAATTAGCGCGAGAGTGGCAAAGATTCGGACGTTACACGGCGAGCGTAATGCGTCAGGAAGTATCGGCTTATCAGAACAAACTTCGACAGTTGGATAACAAACAGCAAGAATTGATAAAAGACAATTTGGAGCTTAAGGAGTTGTGCCTGTATCTTGACGAGGAAAGAGGAGGAGGTCAGAGGGACGATGGCGATGGCTCGAGTTCGAGTACGAACGCGGAAGAAACCGCTCCGTCGAGATCTTCAAGGCACACTTCAATGTTTAATGGTAAATTTTCTTATCACTAATTTTACAAATGTTGAGGAAAAGATTATCTCAATAAAATCAAATTGAATAATCATGTTCATGATTTTTTTCAAAAATCACGAAACAGCACAGTTTTTGATTATGAAAAAACTATTGAGTGTCAAAAATCATGAAAGATGATATTGTTAATTTTTGAAATTTCTACATTCTCGATCTTTCACAAAAATCATCATAAATCTCGGTCAATTTTTCAATATTGAATAGATTTTCGTTCTAAATTAAAGTTAATTAAGACCCGAATATATAAAAAGTGCCAGGAAGAGAATTATTATTATTTTTTTCATTTTAAAGCTCAACTCACCTTTTAATTTACAATACTCATCAAACGAAAATGATTATTTTTCAAATATCCTCAATTCAATAATAATTGAACCGCTAATTATGGCCAGAGTTGTGAAAATAGTAATGTAGAAGTAATGCATTACCCATTACTTGAAACAATGTGTATTGGACAAGTTTTCCATTACAAAATACAAAAGTAATGTGTAATGGATGGGATAGTATAAATGGGTGTTTCATTACAATTAAAAAAAGTAATGTGTAATGAATGCATGTCCCATTACATATAAAAAAGTAATGTGTAATGGATGCATGTGCCATTACAAATAAAAAAGTAATGTGTAATAGATGCGTGTTCCATTACAAATAAAAAAAATGTGTAATGGATGCATGTCCCATTACAAATAAAAAAGTAATGTGTAATGGATACACGTCCCATTACAAATAAAAAAAGTAATGTGTAATGGATGCGTGTTCCATTACAAATAAAAACGTAATGTGTAATCTATGCACGTACCATTACAAATTACAATTTTTAAAAAAAGTAATTTGCGGTGGGGAATATTCCATTACAAATAGAAAAATTGCCGTGCTCGTATTAGAAACTTGCACATTGCTGTCTCATTATTTTATTTCGCTTACTAAAAGTTCATCCACAATTATCACAAATGATTCATGAAGTTAAAAAAAAAAGAACATGCACATTATGTAGGGATTCAATAAAGCGACAAATTTTTTATCAGTAACTTGTAATTTTTATTAGATTAATTGCTTATAATTATGGGTAACATCGTGTAAAAGCAAGTTCAATATAAAGTTGGATAATTTTTGGGGTTGAGTACATTTTCATACTTCATATTTAACGATGAACTGTCTGTTTTTTTGTTTCTATTTTTTAACTTTATGGATCATTTGTGATAATTGTGGATGAACTTTTACTGAGCGAAATAAAATAATGAGACAGCAATGTGCAAGTTTCTAAAACGAGCACGGCAATTTTTCTATTTGTAATGGAATATTCTCCACTGCAAATTACTTTTTTCATTTGTAATGGCACATGCATTCATTGAACATTCCTTTTTTTATTTGTAATGGGACATGCATCCATTACACATTACTTTTTTTATTTGTAATGAAACATGCATACATTACGCATTAGTAATGGAACATGCATCCATTACACATTACTTTTTTATTTGTAATGGCACATGCATCTATTACACATTACTTTCGTATTTTGTAATGGTACATTTATCCATTTCACATTATGCAGTGTAATGGGTAATAAATATACAGTAATGCATTATCAAAGTAGTGCATTACTTATAACTTTGATTATGGCAATTGTCTCGTGACAGATCAAACGATGCAGTACGTTAGAAGTCTCGAGCAACGAGTCAAGCAGCTCGAGGAGGATAAAAGTGCATTGCAGGCGCGAGCACAAACTTGGGAGGCTCAACCGGGTGAGATTTGGGAGAATCCCGGAAGTCCCAGTGACAATGGAAATTTGGGTGGTCGTCCAGAGGCGGTTGTGCGGGCACTTCAGGTTCTCGAGGTCAGGGAACAGCTCGAGAAAGAGGCCGGCCACGACGGTGAAAAAGCTCTTGTTCGTGAAATGTGCAACGTACGTAAAAAACGGGAAATTGAGAAAAAACGATTTATCACGAAATGAAAATTAAGGCACGAGATCACGGTACCGTCAAGAAAAGTGGAGGTATTTTTGGGAATTTTCTTTTATATTAAACGATGAAAGTAAACAAATTTATTGATTCCCGCAATTAATATATGGGGCATTCCACGTCGATTCGACCTGGGTCTAACCCTTCACCTCTCCGATTTTGTCCGCGATTTTTTATGGTTTTGTAGTACCTCTGAAAATCACTCAGGATTTTTTTCAGATTTTTTTTAAGCGTTTTGACTTGACGATTATTTTATAAACAAATTATGTTTAGCCCCGATTTAAAAATCTGAAAAAATTACAAAAATCCCGTTTTTTAAATAAAAAATTTCAAGCGTCCAGCCAAAGTGGGCAGAAGTCTCCTTCTGTTTATCGCAAGCTTTTTCGATTTTTTTTTTTTTTTAAATAGAAGGAGCAACCTGTACTGAGTGTATAAATTTGTATATTTTTGTATAAATTGAAATTGTTTATTGAAAAAATGTTCGGATAAGGTCCCCACTCAATTCAGGTTTCTCCTTCTGACTAACTATTTTTTTTTTTTACTCTCATTTGAAAAAATCTGGAGAAATCATAAAAATCCCGTTTTTTAAATGAAAAATTTCAAGCGTTGAGCCAAAGTAGGTATCCTTTCGTTCATAACAAGCTATTTCGAAAGAAAAAAATTTAAATAGAAAGAGAAACCTGAATGGAGTGGGTCCTTATCCAAAAAATGTGTAACATCATAGTTGAGTCAAATCGCTCCAAAAAAATCTGAAAAAAATCCTGAGTGCTCTTCAGAGATACTACAAAACCATAAAAAATTGCGGAGAAAATCGAAGAGGTGTCGGGTCAGACCCAGGTCGAATCGATGTGGAAAGCTTCATATACAGATTAATGAGTGTATTTAAGAAAAAAAACTTGGCTATTATAAATCTTTTTCCAGTATACGCCTCTCCAAAAAATTGCAAAATAGAGCCAAATTCAAACAAAAAATTTAGTTTTTGGAAAAATGCATTCAGCCAATGGAAAATTCATAAATAGGACCCGCATTTGTGGCTCACTCCAGCTGTAATTAATAGATCATTTTTTGCTTCTTTGCAGTTCGTGATTTTGTTTGCATTCCCTCTCGGACGTAAATGACACGGTTTTTATTTTAACTGAGAAAAAATATTGTACCGCCGTAAGGTTTTTGGGGTTTTTTAGATAAAATTTTGAAAGAGCTTTCTTAAAGCATCCATCTTTCAGAAGTTGCAAAAAAAATTACAAATTCAGCTTTGCACCGTGGTACCGTGCCTTAATGAACGTGAATAGAAAAATATTGAGCTTCTCGCGTTTGCAGGTCGTTTGGCGAAAGTTGGAGGAAGGACCTCAAACGAGACGCTGAGTCTCTCAAGAGGACGATGCTCAACATCACTGTTTTAGAGAATTGAAACAAAAAAAAAATTATATCAAACCTTTATTATGCCGATAGTATTGAATTAGGAGCGATTATCAGTGGACTTCGAATGTCTTCCGTATTTATCGTCGCACTTGCCTTTTAGTATTATTGTCCTTGTATAAGAGATTTTAAAAAATTGTTTATGCGTAGGGGTCCGTATTGTATAAATGTTACGAATTTTTATGGTAGATTTGTTATTTATTATACATCTGCTAACGTCAATACTTAACAATTGTACATCAATATTTAAGAATTATTCCACGTAGTCGGACGATAGATTTTTTTTCTTTATTTATACATGACCTTTGTAACGCCATTATTTCTTGCCCTCGAGCACATTGTTAATAAATTTTATTTTTTATTAAAATATCGCTTTTGCGAAGAATATTCAAACTTCATCGTTAAAAAATCGTTGACGTCATTTACGGCATTTTTTTCCCGAGCTATTCAAAGAAATCAAATAAATTTGAATTTTAAAAAATTTGCACACAATATTCTGCGATTGAAAAATTGAAAACATAAAAATTGAGTTTTTTTTTCGAAAAATTCACGTAAACATGGAAATTTCGGGAATAAACGGAAAAAAAAACCAAGGCCAGATCCTAACAATTTAAGCTTCTGCCCCGTTTTCGACTCTGTCCAGGATAATTATTCCGGGCGTTTACTTTCAACCCCGGGGGGAATTTAAAAAGGAAAAAGCTCCGGAGCTTTTCAACGGTTAATGCGAATGGACGCACCCGTTGAATACGCAACATCTACAAACATACATTTCTATTTTTAACGGCTCAAAGAACTTTCACAGCGCTGAATGGGCCCGGGTGCTAGATTGCCCTACATATCCCTGTGGCCCTCGAGAATTTTCAATGACGAGCAACACTCCGCGACAATTCAGCGATTTGAAGGTTTTCACGGAAGGGGGATGAATGAGAGAAAAAAAGAGAAGGAAAAAAACGCCGAAGAGAAATATAAATCTGGGGGAATATTTTTCCAATGTATTTTCACAACTCATTTTTTCACGAGATTGATATTTTTAGATGAACGATGAACGATTAATGTTGAACTCTGTCGACTTTCCGTGAATCGCATTTTGCAAAGAATTAACAAAAATTGATTTATAATTTTCATAAGTTTTCAGAAATCTTTAGGAAACGATGTAGAGTGTGAAGAAAGAAGTGCTCAATCTGATGTAGAATAATTGGTAATGGAAGAAAATTATAATATCCATACATACATCGTCGTTTTCATTATAATTTATAATTGATATACACTCAGTCAAAAAATTAAAGGAACAGCAAAATTTTCGAGATTTTTCAGCGATTTTCCAAAGGCTGTGACTTTGTTCATTTTGGTCGTAAAAAATTTTCAAAAAAAGCATTTCGAAGCTTGAATCTTCTACTTTTGGAATCTTGAGTCAACATTTTTTTATGGGCATCACCCTCGACGCAGTCGAAAGAAATATCGCGGTAAAAATTTTCTTGAAATTTTTGCTTTTTTCAAAACAGTCGATGGGCTCCAAAAAATTTTTCCGAACTTAACCAATCTATGGCTTCAATTATATTCTTTGGCTTTAATTTGCTTTTTTTATTTTTGTTCTACGACCATTTTTCGCGGAGATATCGGCGATTGAACAAAATTTCGTCTTTTTTTTTAAATCTTCGATATCTCTGGAACTTATGATCGTATAGCGAGTAAACGGTGGGTTTCGGATACTTGAATCTATCCTCTATAAGTGCCTGTTATTGTCATAAACGAAAAAAAATTGTTTCCATGCTTAATTTTGACTTGAAAAAGTCAACAAAATTAGCTTTTTTTCTTGTATTAGAAAATCTACCACAACTTTGCAGATATTGCGAAAAATACCAATGTTTTAAAGTCCTTTTTTAGCTCAATACATACCTAAAAACCATGCCAATTTTCAAAACAATCGGTTGAACCGTTTTTTGTGACCGAGTCATCAAACTTTTAGAAAAATTGAAGGAACACGTTTATTGATCCTTAATGACCAATTAATTAATGGTGTTAAAAATGAATTAAAAAGTTTTTCTTTTTTTTCTCTCAAATTTGCATTTAATGAGCGTGAAAACTAAAAAAAAATCCACATTTAAAAAAAAAAAAAAAAATTTCAAAATTAAATTTTTTTTAATTTTTTTAATTTGAATAAAAAAATTAATTAGCATTTTTTTTTTCAAATTGAAAAAAAAAATTTGATATTTCGAAAAAAAATTTTTTTTTTTCGAAATTTGGATTTTTTCTAGCTTTCCCCGCTCATTAAATGCAAATTTAAGGGGAAAAAAAGAAAACTTTTTTCAAAAATTTTTAACAACATTCATTGGTCATTAAGGATCAATAAACGTGTTCCTTCAATTTTTCTAAAAGTTTGATGACTCGGTCACAAAAAACGGTTCGACCGATTGTTTTGAAAATTGGCATGGTTTTTAGGTATGTATTGAGCTAAAAAAGAACCTTAGAACATTGGTGTTTTTCGCAATATCTACAAACTTATGGTAGATTTTCTAAAACAAGCAAAAAAGCTAATTTTTTGGACTTTTTCAAGTCAAAATTAAGCATGGAAACAATTTTTTTTCGTTTATGACAATAACAGGCACTTATAGAGGGTAGATTCAAGTTTCCGAAACCCACCGTTTACTCGGTGTACGATCATCAGTTCCAGAGATATCGAAGATTAAAAAAAAAAGACGAATTTTTGTTCAATCGCCGACACTCAGCGAAAAATAGTCGTAGAACAAAAATAAAAAAAGCAAATTGAAGCTAAATAATTCAGCTAAACGATCCATACATCGGTTAAGTTCGGAAATTTTTTTTGGAGCTCATCAGCTGTTTTGAAAAAAGCAAAAATTTTGAGAAAATTTTTACCGTGACATTTTGCACTCAAGATTCCAAAAGTAGAAGATTCAAGCTTCAAAATGCTTTTTTTGAAAATTTTTTACGTCCAAAATTAACAAAGTTACAGTCTTTGGAAAATCGCTGAAAAATCTCGAAAATTTTGCTGTTCCTTTAATTTTTTGATTGAGTGTATATTTTCATGCTTGTTCCGAAAAAAAAAAACATTAAAAAAATTTGAAGCGGGAGTCATTTTACTATGGATAATTGTTGAAACATTTTCATATGTCATATGGGATTTTTGAAATTTTTTTCAGATTTTTCGCAAGATATTTTTTATTCCTTTATTTTGCTAATAAATAGTTCCGAAAAATCGGAAAATTGTTTCGAAAATCCGATATGACATATAAAAATGTTTCAGCATCCATCCATTGTAAAATGATTCCCGCTTCTAATTTTTTTAACGTTTTTTTTCGGAAAAAGCCTGAAAATAGTAATCTCCCCACTTCGACTCTAAGCTTAGCTAAATAAATTAGAAGCGGGAGTGATTTTACTATGGATGGTTGCTAAAACATTTTCATATGTCATATGGAATTTTTGAAAAAAATTTCAGATTTTTTGGAACCATTTATATTAGTAAAATAAAGAGCAAAAAAATCTCTTACTAAAAATCTGAAATTTTTTTCAAAAATCCGATATTACATATGAAAATGTTTCAACAACCATTCATAGTAAAATAACTCCCGCTTCTATTTTTTTAACGTTTTTTTTTTTGGAAAAAGCTTAAAAATAGTAAGAAGGAAAAATCTCCCCACTCCGGCTCTGAGCTTAAAAATTTTGATATCTGACACACGATTTTTCAGAATTTTTTCAGAATTTTAAATTGTGTCGATCAATAAAATTGTTTAAAAAATTGTAGAAGATTCAAATTGAATCTGAAAAATCTACAAAAAAACTGGGTGCCTTTCAAAGTGAGAACAATCATATAAAAAATCGCGAGCCAAATCCGAGAGGTCAAGGGTCAGACCCAGGTCGAAATGCTATGGAATGACACAAATATATATGGATCATTCCATGTCAAATCGACCACTTTTGAACCCGACCCCTTTCGATTTGGCTGATTTTTTTTCCCTTTTCTACCCCATTAAAAACATTTTTCAGAAAATTTTCAAATTTTTTTACCCAACCCAAAATAAAAGTTTTTTTTTTAATTTTGGCCTTTAAATGTACTTCCCGATAAAAATTACAAAAACATTTTAAAATATTGAAATCTATGACATTTTTCACTTTTTCGAGAAATCTTTTTCTCGAAGCTCGCCATTTTTATTTTTTTTTTGTTTTCATTCCAAAAATACTTTGATCAATTCCGGATGAAATTCCGCTCAACATGGAGTGGGCCGTCTTTTCCTTCTGTTTTTTTTACGTTTTTGAAAAAAATCAAAATTTTTTCGAGGATTACCACTTTCAATATTTTTTTCTTCTCAATTTTTTAAATTCTGAGGTCCTTTATAAAACCTCAAAAAATTCCGGAGTGGTGTTTTGCGAAATAAGCCCAGCTGGGAATTTTTTTTTTCAATCGATATAAAAATATAGAAGGAAATGTCGGCCCACTCCAAGTTGGACAGCATTTTTTTCGGAATTGATCAAAGTATTTTTTGAGTGAACAAAAAATTTAAAATGGCGAGCTTCGAGAGAAAGATGATTTTTCTTGAAAAAGGAAAAAGCTTCAGAGACTTTAATGTCTTCAAATTTTTTTGTATTTTTTTTCGGAAAGTACACTTAAAGACGAAATTTTGAAAAAAAAGTCCCAATTAGTCTATTTTTGAAGAAGTTATAGCTATTTGAAAAAAAAGCATTTTTTTTGGGTTGTGTAAACAAATTTTCAAATTTCCTGAAAAACGTTTTTAATGGGGTAGAAAAGGAAAAACAAATTTTAGCCAAATCGAAAGAGGTCGGGTTTAAAAGTGGTCGATTTGACATGAAATGCCCCATATATATAAATATAAATACATAAATATATATAATATAATTAATATAATAAATTATTATGTAGGATAATAATTAATTATAATAATTAATTTTTAATCCCAGATTTTAAAAGCTTCAATTAAAAATTATAAATTATAATGAAAACACGACTATGCATGTACAAATATTATAATTTTATTTTTGTTTTTGCACCTTTGGATGTAAGATAATTTTCTTCCATTATCAATTATTTTACATCATAAGGTGCAAAAGCAAAAAATAATAATAGATTCATAATGCAGGAAGAAATGGGAAAGTTTCGAAAGATATTTTTTCCTTATCGGAGAAGCTTCCTGTAGAAGGAAGCAATATTTGAAAAAAAAAGAACTTGAAGGAGCAACGTCGAAATTTCAGAATGTTGCACGATTTTTCCAAATTTCAATACTATGCTCCGGTAAATAAAAGGCTTTGCTGTGAACGACCGAAAACGTGTATGAAAGTTGCGACAACCCTATCTTCAAAAGTTGGAGCGTGAGAATCTTCAGCGGAGTTTGCGCGTCTCGGAATAACGGTCGCCGTATGCGGTAATCGTGATGATGATAGTGGGGATGAAAGAAGAAAAAATAGAAAACAAAACGACAGGGATGCAAACGGCAAAGAGACCACATGAGTTTCATCGGGGATGTGCTTGTGCGGAGGCCTCGCGGAAGACAACGCGAGGTTCGTCCTTCTCGCCGTTGTCCTTGCTGCTTACATGGTCGCAGGAGCGGCGCTCTTCCAGAGGCTCGAAGCTGACGTCGAGACACGCCAGGTGTGAAAAAAAAAACAATCAAGTGAATATTATTATTCCTTTCGGTACAAAGAATTTGTTAAATAACATTGTGACAAATGTGAATAATATTGTGATTTCACTTTTGATCTGTGATTCTAAAAAATACTATAATGGCACCAGTGGGAAGCTATGAAGAATAAGATGATAAGAAGATAAGATAAGAAGAATAAGAATTGATGCAAAATTCAAACTTTATTGTGATCTCAATGGTTTCGTGATAACGCGAAAAAATTAAGGGCTTACATACAGTTAGAAGGCTTTAAAAAGACGGATTTTCAAGAATTTTTTTCGCGCAGACTATTCAATTTATTAATTTGAAAATTGGTGTACATATTATAATAACCTTATAATATATTAACATATTTTTTATTTGTAAAAATAATCATCGCGAATGTTGCTATCGCCGATCTCCTAGAGATCCGCAAAAAAAACCAATTTTGCGGTGATCACGATATCTCTGGACCGGATTATCTGAAATGAAAAAACCAAATAAATTTCATTAATATAATACATTATCTAGTATTTAATCGAAGGAATATAGTCAAATTCTTTCGAATTTACTTCTTGCCAAATTTGATTTTCGCCAAATTCAATAGTAAACGACCTTGATCACTATTTTGAATGTGTACAAAATTTCAGTACAATATCTCGCAAATAGCCGAAGTTAGAGCACGCTATATAAAAAAAAAAAATTGATAAAATTTTAATCATTCGTTCGATTTTCGCCAAATTTAATAACGAACCTCGAACGAACAACGAACAACCTATATTAGCTCTGCGCAAAGTTTCAGTGTAATATCTTGAGCATTGTGCAAGTTAGAACGTTTACGTTATTTTTCAAAAAAATAAAAAATTTGTAAACATTTACTCTTTCGATCGATTTTTGCCAAATTCAATACCAAACAACCTTAACAGCTATACTAATTCTGTACAAAGTTCGAGTGCAATATCTTGAAAATTACAGAAGTTAGAGCGATTACGCCGGAAAAAGTCAATAAAATCTGAGCACCCGTTAGAATTAAAACAATTTTTTTTCATAATGAAGAGCAATTTGTGCTCGACAAATGTGCCAAATTTCGATTCGATATATCGAAGCGTTCTCTAATTATTAATTATTTACATCTGAAACTCAGGTTACACACACACACGCACACATACACACACACACACATTTTTTTCTAAATATGATTTCTCGATGTGTTGGGACATTTGGAACACATTGGCATAAAAATTTTGAAAAAAATGCACGAAAACAAAGCTTCCTTCAGCAGGAAGCAAAAGAATCAGTAAGTGGTTTCAAGTATACCAAATTTATTTTCACTATATCTTAAAATACTTTGGAATAGGAATCCTACTCATTTTTAAATTATGATCGCGGAATTTCTTTAAAATTATCGAAATTAAAATAGTTAACGTACTATTAAATGTTGTAGATTTCCCTAAGCTTGTTTTCATTGATACAGACGATTTAAAGATGTTTTTACTTTTTTTTCATTGGTACGAAAAATTAAAAACACTTATTTTTTCTACCAAAACAAAAAGTTGATAAAAAAGGGTTTTTTGGATAAAAGTAGAAATTATCGAAGTTTTCTTTTTTTGAATTAAATTATTGGATTTTTTTAATCTACACCCCACTGAATATAAAGAGACGCAATTTTTTGTTATGCCCAATTAACAGGCGGCTGAATTTTGGCGTGTTTATCACACATTTCGGAGGCATCATTTGCGCAACACGCCTCAAGCCGTGCAACGTTTGCACGAGCTTCTCTACGCTTACGGTAACGCTTCTTCGACCGGAATCATCAACAAACGACGACGCTGGGATTTCTCCGGAAGTTTTCACTTTGTCGGCACGATAGTGTCAACTATTGGTAATAGATTGAATTTTCGACAAATACATTTTTTTGAAATCGTCAAATTGAAAAATATTGAAAAAATGAAAAAAAAGTTTTATACATTTTTTTTTCTTAAATTATAACTTAAAAAAAAATCCATGTCATATAACTGTATGGTTTATGCTATATGAAACTGGCTTGATAATACAGGAGAGAGTCGGGTCGACGGGCAATGTACGCACGAGAATGCAAGAAGGGCACTTTGGAATGTTAATATCTTCCCGACGACCCAGTGTCCCATTTACTTATGTTTCACGCCACGTAATGTGTATCTTGAAAACTCGTTTCACTTCCGCCCACAAATCGATTATGAGTATGATTTTATTAATTTTTAATTTTTTAATTTTATTATTATTAAAGCAAGAAAAACCTTTGAAAAGCGTAGATGACCAAAAACGGTATTTTTCAGTCATTATGTTGAACTCTTTAAAAGTTTCCAAACCGAAAGATATTTTTATATTGATACTTTGAATCATATTGATTCAGCCGTTTGTAGATTTCATTCAAGTTTCGATAAATCAGTATGCTTTTCGTGTTTTCCGTACAATTTTCGTTCGAAGAGGCGTGTTAATCTGTTTGATATGAAGAAAAAAGTTTGCTCCTTTTGGAGGATCAAGTATCGAAGTTAAGGATGTCGAGTCCCAAATCGCAATTGATGAGAAAATTTTGAAAATTTGGTATGTTTTTTGATGAATTATTTAAGTGGTCGTGTAAAAATTTCACGACGATTAGGAAGCTCGTTATCGAACAATTAACATTAACAAATTAAATTAAATGTAGTCTTAAGGAAACTGATATAACTTTGCAATAAGTGTTTTTATTGACCACTCAATTTTTTAATATCTACCCTATATTGAAAGCAATGGAAACATAACGAAGTTTATTGATAAATATTTTTTTTTATTTGTTTAAAAAATTGTTCTTAACAAAATGTTAATATTTTAATAACGAGCTTCCTAATCGTCGTGAAATTTTTACACGACCTCTTAAATACTTTGTGCAAATACATAGCAAATTTTCAGAATTTTCTCATCATTTTTCATTTTAACCCTTAAGGAGGTTGTAGTAATGATAGAATTCTGAAAATTTAATATGTTTTTACATGAAGTATTCAGGAGGTCGTGTAAAAATTTCACGACGATTGAGAAGCTATTTATTGAACAATTAACATTAAAAGATTTCATAGGGACTCAACATCCTCAAAGTCGACTTAAAAATACACACCCCTCGTGATGGAAGATCTAGTCGGTCGTTAAATATTTAGAGGTCGCTCCAAGCGTTGGAAGAACGTATTTATTTCCAAAAATCGACTTTTCAAGATCAAAAGAATCACGGAATAACCAAAACTTCAATTTTTCAAGTCTTGGAGTGATTTTCAAATATTTCTTAGCAATAAATTCTTTGCAAAGATTTTTCTTCCATGAAATAAAATATATTTTTTGGTATTGGGACTCGAAAGTGGACAATGGATGAGTTAAATTTTCGATGAAAAAATTTCAGGATACGGAAGCACAGCGCCTCAGACAACAGCCGGAAGAGCCGCGGTCATACTTTATGGATTCTTAGGCTGTTCCGGTAATGCACGATAATTTTTGTTTCAATTTTAGTTTCTGTGAAAAAATTGTATAATATGGCGCTGAAAGTAATGCCACCCCAGCGAACACGTTATATTGCAGCAATATAACATCGAAGTTACATGTAATGTTACATGTAATGTTACAATGTTATTCCTATGTAACATAGCTGTTCTATAACGTGCAAGTAATATGTTATGTAACATTCGTTACATGCAGGTTACATAACTGGTATATAACTTTGTTACATTACAGTAATGTAAAAAAGTTTTGTAGCCGTTACGTAACACGCTTGTAACGAAGTGACTTTACAGTAATGTAACATATGTTAACGTGTTGTGTAAAATTTGTTATATGCAGGTTACATAACTGGTATATAACTTTGTTACATTACAGTAATGTAAAAAAGTGTTGTAGCCGTTACGTAATATGCTTGTAACGAAGTGACATTACAGTAAAGTAACATGTTATTTTGCGGCAATATAACATGGAAGTTACAATGTTATTCCTATGTGACATAGCTGTTATATAACGTGCAAGTAATATGTTATGTAACATTTGTTACATGCACGTTACATAACTGGTATATAACTTTGGTACGATACAGTAATGTAAAAAAGTTTTGTAGCCGTTACGTAATATAACGAAGTGACATTACAGTAATGTAACATATGTTATATTGCAGAAATGTAACATTGAAGTTACATGTAATGTTACAATGTTATTCTTGTTGTACATAACTGATATATATCATGGAAGTAACATGTTATGTACCATTATGTGCAAGTTACATAACTGGTACATAACGTTTTTACATTACCGTAATGGAAAGAAGTTTTGTAGCTATTTCGTAACATTCTTGTAACGATGTGAGTAACTTTGGTTATATTTATGTAAGATTGATGGGGTGTAACGAAGTGATTTATCATTATTTACCGTTATTTGTCCTTAAATCAAGGACCCGCAGTAAATTAATAACCGCAGTATTGCGGTAATATAATAATAATATTGCAGTAATATAATTTCAATATTTCAGTTGTATAACTGCAATATAATAGATACATTAATGTAACATTACATTCCAATATTGCAGTGTTACATAACTTTTATATAACAGTTACAGAACTGTTACATAACTGTTATATAGCAGTTATATAAGTGTTATGACTTGTTACATTACCTTGCAATATAACTGTTATATACCGGGTATATAACATGTTATACAACAATGTTATATTGCTGAGTAGGAAGTTGTAACTTACATGTAACGTCTATGTAAAATTACATATTACAATCAGTAACATTGCCGTTACATTGCTGCAACATTACCGTGTTCACTGGGACAGTTACTTTATAGTCAGGGTTGCAAATAATGCATTACTTATTCTTTTATTACCTCTTATTGATTAATTGAAATAATTTCCATTAACCATTTAATGTTAATGGTTAATGGAAATTATCTCCATTAACCATTTAATGTTAATGAAAATTATGACAATTAATCATAATGCTAATGGTTAACGGATATTATTGCCATTAACCGTTGACATTGAATTTAATTAAAATGGTAGTAATCGATTGGTTTTATAGTAACTGATATTATTGGTAAATATGTAACTAGCCGTTACATTAAATGATTAATGGAAATTCAATTTTATCAACCATTCATTTTTATCAACCATTAACTCTTATCGATAATTGAAAATAATTTCCATTAACCATTAACATTTATTGATTAAGGGGGTCGAGTCAGCGTCAAAACGGCGATTTTAAATAATAATTTATAATTTTTGTAGAATGCCTACAAATATGATCTATCATCCACCATTTGAGGTACCAAATGAACAATTTTTTGGGACTAGTTAAAACCCTTGAAGTGCACCGGTGTCCTGAAAAATCTAGTTTTGAGTTTTTACACTCTGCGTATGATTCAGAAAGAACTGCTAGACGGATTTTGTTCTGCGACATCTCATTTCCTTCGTAACGCTTCTTCCCACGGGATGAACGCGGCACATTTTGATTCAAGTCAAAATTGTGACCACGACAATGCCTGGAAAGTTCAAAATAGGCTACCAATTTCAAAACTGGCCTGCAACTCTGAAATAAAGGGCAAAAAACGAAATGCGCCGCGTTCATCCCGTGGGAAACAGCGTTACGAAAAAAATGAGACGCCGTAGAACAAAATCCCTCCAGCGGTTCATTCTGAATCATGCGCAGAGTGTAAAAACTCAAAACTAGGCTTTTTAGGACACCGGTGCACCTTAAGGATTCTAACTAGTCCCAAAAAATTGTTCATTTGGTACCTCAAATAACATCATATTTGTAAGTATTCTACAAAAATTATAATTTATTATTAAAAATCGCCGTTTTGACGCTGACTCGACCCCCTTAATGGAAATTATTTCCATTAATCATTTAATGTTATTGGTTAGTGGAAATTATTTTCATTAACCATTAACATTTAATGGTTCATGGAAATTATCTCCATTAGCCATTAAAAAAGTAATGATCAATGCATTACTTTTTTAATTACTTTTTAAATGAAGATTTTATAAATTGTTGAAGTTGCTGAAGAAACACATCGTTTAATTCTTCTACATACTTTCGGCAAATTCTACGATATTGGGCTGATAAAATTTTTACAATTTCCACAGTTTCGAAATTTTTATAAAAAGCTTCCCCCATGGAGGGAACTAACATTGGGAGAGCAAAGAAGATTTTCGGTGTTAAAACGATGCAGTATGCAAATTTTCAATTCGCAGCATTTTTTCCCATCATAAAAATGAATTTTTCGCTTCTTAGGAGGAATTTTGTTTTTCAACCTTTTCCTCGAGAGAATAATAACGTTTCTCGCATGGATTCTGCGAAGTCTTCATTTGCGTCGTCTGAAGAAACGTTTGCGACAAACGACATTGGCGTCGCGGCGTATCGCGAAACCGGGCGGAAGTACGAGATCGACGCTGCCGGATATCCTCGACGACGAAGACGACGACTGCGGTCTCGAGCATTGGAAGCCAAGCGTTTATTGGGTGATGCTGTATCTTTCTTTGGCATCGTGCGGTGTTGCCTGTTGCGCAGCGGCTCTTTATGCGCCCCTCGAGGGTTGGGGATACTTCGAGGCACTTTATTTTTGCTTCGTCAGCTTCGCAACAATCGGTTTCGGCGATTTTGTCAGCACACAACAGCCCAATTATCCATACCTACATTTGTAAGTTTAACGAATAATCTAAAGCATCAAGCAAAAGACACACGCATGAAAAAATAACGGTTAAAATGCAATCTGGAAAGAATCGCTTAAGGGGTTCAGTTTGAAGAAAATTTAAAATTTTTTAAAATAATGCTTGTAAGCGTTGTAACTTTTGAAATTTGCAGCTATTGATCTTAATTTTTTCATACGAATGCACCAAGTAACAAGAACGATTGACATTGAATTATATATGGAATATTCGTAGTCTATAAAGTTTTACGAATTTTCGAAAAGTGATGGAAAAATCGTGTTAGTTGAAATTTCGCACATAACTCTCTGATTTCTCTCAGTTGTTTTTCAAGTTTACTTTATGCAAAAGCTATAATTTGACTACTCACTATAAAACAATACTAGAAAAAATTAAGGGATCAAAAAAATTGCCTAAATTTTTAGTGGTTTTTAAAACTGCTGTATGAGTCATTCCATGTCAAACCAGCAGGTAAAAAAAATTGATGTCTCCGATCATATTCTCGATATTTTTCTATGTTCTTTATCATGAGAAAACATTGCTGTTAAATCGCTAGCCTAAAATAACATTATTTGTATGAGTTCTGATTTTTTGAAAATTGCGTACTTTTAACGACTCGAAAAACAACTTTTTTGCTTTTGTGTATAACTCCGCCGGATTTTGGAATTCGAGAATTTCACTTCGAGAAATCGAAACTGTAGTCAAAACCCTCCAAGATGAGCACAAATTAACCTCATTTGGTGCATTTATGACGTCACAATCGTAATACTACGTTTTTTAAAAGATCAAGAATAACTGACAAACCTCGTTTTCTTTTAAATCTGATAAAATCATATTGAATTTTTACGACAAAAAATCTATATTTCTGTGGAGTTTGAACTAGTTCTGACCAATAGATTTTGAATTATTGATCAATTCAATTGATCAATGAATTGATCAATTCAAAGTTTTTTTGCAACTAAAGTTGCAGAAAAAGCAATTATTCGTAAATATTATCATCATTTGATGGAGATAGATCAGAAAGAATTGTAAATAAGTTGTTGTATAATTTTTTGAAACAATGACTATCGATTTTATTGACAAAATTCTCAGAAAACCTAAAGTCAAAACCTGAATGTCCCAAAATAACTAAAACTGATTTCTAAAAGATGAAATTGATCAATCATTCAAAATCTATTGGTCAGAACTAGTTCAAACTCCACAGAAATATAAGATTTTTTGTTGTAAAATTTAATATGATTATTGCAGATTTTTTAAAAAAGAGGTTTTTCAGTTATTCTTGATTTTCGAAAGAACGTAGTTTACTATTGTGGCGTCATAAATGCACCAAATGAGGTTAATTTATGCTCATTTTGAAGGGTTTTGAATACAGTTTCGATTTCTCGAAGTGAAATGCTCGAATTCCAAAATCCGGCGGGGTTACGCACAAAAGCAAAAAAGTTGTTTTTCAAGTCGTTAAAAGCACGCAATTTTCAAAAAATCATAACTCGTACGAATAATTTTATTTTGGGCTAGCGATTTAACAGCAATGTTTTCTCATGATAGAGAACACAGGAAAATATCGAGAGTATGATCGGAGACATCGATTTTTGTGACCTGCTGGTTTGACGTGAAATCACTCGTATTTCAGTGAAAATGTTTGTATTGAGGTTTAAAAAAAAGCCTTTTATTGCGCACTCGTACAATAAAATTTCGTACGATACTATTTTAAAACCACTAAAAATGTAGGAAATTTTCTTGATCCCTTAATTTTGTCCAAAAGTGTAAAAGAAGAAAAAAGGAAAGAACCTTTCGGAAAATTTCTATTATTTGTTTGAATTTCATTGAACTTTGATCAAATTGGGAAGAAATAATGAGCAAGAAATTTTAAGGTTTTGAATTTGATCTTTTGTACCTATCCTTGAAATAATCCAAGAATAAGGAAAAAAAAAACATTGTAACTTGCAGATATCGATTCGCCAACTTTTTGTTTCTCGTCGTCGGATGTTGCTGCATATATTCACTGCTGAATGTGACATCAATCGTGATCAAGCAAGCGTTGAATTGCGTGATACGTAAACTTCCGTGTCGCAGACGTGGTTTGGCGGCGCCTCATTTGCCACGTAGAAAATCATCGATATCGACGATCTATTATCCACGAAGAAGAGCCACCCGGGTCGGTGCTCGTGATTCATTGAAATCCGAAGTCAGTGTTGCCGGTACGCCGCGACGTTTGTCCGGCGAATTGATGTCGATGAGGGACTTTTTGTCATCGAACAAGGTCGAGCTCGCCGTTATGCAGAAACATCTCTACGAGGCGGCACAGATGCAAAAAGGATGCGGTTCCTCGGTATCAACGACGCCGAATCATCAGCCAACTTTCAGGCCCGGTGCTGTTGGTCCTTTGGCCATAGCGAGTGAAAAATTTGAAAATAGAAGCAACGTTAGTAGATGAAAGAGAAATAGCGAAAAAAAAATAATATTTTTTCTCATCCCCAGATATTTTATTGCATTTCCGGTTGAGAAAATATTCTGTTGATATGAAGAGTCCGTGTGAATCTAGAAAGGAAAATAGCAAAATTAGTACATTTCGGCAATTTTTCATCGTTGACAATTATTTTGTTATTTATTCAAGGATTTCGTTTGGGCTTTGACTTGAATAAGATGCAAAAGTTTTGAAACTTTTTGTAAATATTTACTCAACTTGTGAGCTAATAAAACTGAGTACTGAAATAAAACTTCTCTTAATTTGAAGTTCTGAGAGAAGAAGTAATTTGTATAATGCCTTTTTCTGCTCATTACTGCCACGAAGTTTCAAAATTTTTGCGATTTTCATAAATTGCTGTGAAAAGAAGATGTGAGCCCTCGAAACGAAAAATTTTTTTTTTCTGCTTCATATTAGCCTTTGAAATACACTACTGGAAAAAGTTAAGGGAACGAAAAAATTTCCGAAATTTTAAGTAGTTTTTAAATTCAGTGAAAAATGGTCGTATCGAGGTCTAAAAAAAAAGCCTTTCGAAGTTTCAAGTTTCTAGTTTTAAGATCTTTCAGCGAAAAATTTTCCGTAGCTACAGGTTCCACGTAATCCTAAGAAATAGTGTGAAAAAAAAAATTGTGGAAATTTTACATACATTTTTTTTGGCTCCAATGCCTTGGGGTTTTTTTTCCCACCTAAACATTAATCGCAAAACTAATAATCGCACAGGAAATAAAAAAAGGGTTTCAGAAACTTGAATTTATTTTCTACAAGGGTTGACCTATTGAAAAACGATTTTTTTTCCATCTTTGACATGAATTTGAAAATCCAAGAGAAAAAAGGCTATTAATAGTTTTTTAGAAAATCAACGGCTACATTAAAAATATTGATAAAACGACTAATGTTAACCGTGACTTTTAAAGCTCAACGTACACATAAAAACACTGTAAAGTTTCAATTTGATTTATCGAACGGTTTTTCTGTTTTAAGCAATCAAATTTTTGAAGAAAGTTAAAGCATCATGCTGACGCCCCTTAACATCATAATCATTATTCAAGTGAAAACATTTTTTTTTTAGCTTTTTCTACATGTTTATCGCAAACAGCCTTTAAATTTATGGAAAAACAAAATTTCGAATAATGTTCGAACAAATTTTTGAACGTTTGTTTGATTTTTTTTCCCTAAATTTAAACGCTGTTTGCGATAAAAATGTGGAAAAAGCTAAAAAAAAAAATTTCATTTTAATAATGATTACGAAGTGTTTAGGGGCAATAAACATGATCCTTCAATTTTTTTTCAAAAATTTGATTGTTTGAAACAATAAAACCGTTCGATAGATCAAACTGAAACTTTACAGGGTTTTTGTGAGTATATAGAGCTGTAAAAGTCACGCTTAACTTTAGTCGTTTTGTCAGTATTTTTAATTTAGCCGTTGATTTTCTAAAAAAAAACCATAAATAGCCCTTTTTCTCCTGTCTTTTCAAATTCATGTCAAGACTGGAAAAAAATTATTTTTTCAAAAGACCATCGTCAATTCTTGTAGAGAATTAATTCAAGTTTCTGAAACTCCCCTTTTATTTTCTGTGCGATTATTGGTTGCTGAGATATCATTGGTCAAAGACAAAAGGATCCTTTTTCATTAAAAGTTCGATATCACTGCAAAAAATGGTCGCATCAAGGTCTAAAAAAAAAATTTGAAGCTGGATGGTGATAGTTTAGCTAGAAAATTGTTTTCCAAGTCATTACAGCCAAAAAAGTAAATAAGATTTGCAAAATTTTGATTTCACCTTATTTCTTAGGATTGCGTGGAACCTGTAGCTTCAAAATTTTTTTCGCTGAAAGATCTAGAAACTTGAAGCTTCAAAATGCTTTTTTTTAGACCTCGATACGACCATTTTTCACTGAGATACATCATTTTTTGAAACCATTGAAGTTTAGGAAATTTTGTTGATCCCTTAATTTTTTCCAGTAGTGCATTTCAGGCTTTATTTTTCCGGACTTACAATTAGAAATATAGCAATATAGGTCAGATAGGAGGGACAAAAGTTCCGATCGTTTCACAATTTTATTTAAGAGACTCGTTACATTATTTTATCTTCAAACTCACCCCCCTCTTCCGAAAGACAATTCCAAAAAACGCTGATCGGCTGTTGGTTGTCCTCGCATCTTCCTTAGTGTGTATTTTGCACGTGTATATATAATGGATGAGCGTTAAATAAAATTGAGCTTGTTTTTTCACATTGCTTTTCGATCATTTGTCTCATTTCTGCCTCATTTCTATCTTGTTTGGAAAACAAAAAAGCATTTTCTCGCAATACACACGTGGAATTACATACAATCGTGATGCAAAGGGCCTCTCCAGTATTTTTCGTAGATTCTAGAATTACAGAATCGAAGTTTTATGAGATAAATCTGAAGTGACATCGAAACGATATCGCCGATGAGCTTAATTAAACCACGAAGGTAAAAGAGCCGCTCATCAACGAATTATCTAATGAGGACAGATCAAGGTTGATGAGCTATCATTGAACCTAAGCATACCTAGAGCATTTTTCTTTCTTCATTTTCAATCTACGGATTCACATTATCCATGTATCGTTTTTTTTCTCCCTCTAATGTGAATTATTCAACGGTCTCGAGATATCGAGGGACAAAGTCAAGAGCGATTATCGGGAATTTACGATTTTCCTAAAATTCAATTCCCTCGAAATTTAATTCACTGTTACAATCGTTTATGCTTCATTGAAAGAAAAAAAATGTATTTTCTTGACTAGAAGAGCTATTTGATTCTGTTCGCGCGTTTTGAGTGGACGAAAATATTGATTAATTATTTCGATAATCAATTTTGTAATGCAATCGGATTTCTTTGATTCAAAAGTGTTTATACATGTTCTTGGTAATATTTTTAAATAAAAAAAATTATTCGTTTTTTTGATAATTAGTTATCCAGATAAAAGTTTCAAAAATTCATCTTTTTCGTGCGTTCAGTGAAAAGTAGAATTTTGTTTCAAACAATTTTTATCGATTCGCTACTTTTTGGACATGACTTCACGACGTCGTAAAATTTTAAGGTCATTCGAAAAAAAAAAATGCCGAACGGTAATTTATAATAAAAGAAATAAAAATGTTCGGATTACATTGTTCATTGATAGATTTCCGACTGAAATCAGAGATCTTTCAAACTTCTGAAAATTCAAGGAAATTCTCGATCAGTCGAAAAATCGCAATTGACCCCGGCAACATATCGGAAATTGTTTTTCCCTACATTCAATTATGGAATATTGAAATTTTTTTCGTAAATCGCTCTAACGCGAATCTGATGAATATCAATGATCATCGATCGAGGATGCATTCTTCAAATAGTCTCGAAAGAGCTACGAACAGCGAGGCCAGTATTTTTTTGCGGGCTAGTTGAAAAAATGTCCTCAAATCCGAGCTCTTTTTTCCTCTCAAAACTATTCCAAAAACTCGTTTCTTCGAGAAACTCGCAGTATTTTCTCCAAGAAAAAAATATACCGATGACCAATCGCGTGACAACTTCGTTCAAAATTTTTTTCTCCATCACGTACCAGAAAATGTCGCAAGCAAGACGAAAAGATTTAGATTCCCTTCGGAATACGACGAATATTCGTCTTGATATTTTTCTCAATTTCGCCCTTCTCTGTCTGTCTCCCTTTATTTTTCTCTCCATCCTGATATTTTTCTCAAAAGTAAAAAGAAACGAATAAAGAATCGTCGCCCTTTGCGACGACTGACCAAATAACAGAGCATCCCTTTTTCGTTGAGAAAAAAAAGAGAAAAAAACATTTGGGATGAGCGCGGACGTTTTCGACGTTCCAGCGCCAACAAACTGCGCCCTCAAATTCTTTTCAATCGGGCTGAGAAAACGTTTGACGTTGTCCGATTCCTTCACGGGAAGGACGTCGTATGTTTCTCGCACCGAGAAACGCAGCGCAAAAAGCACAACTTCCGTTTCTCCGTTTTCGTCGTAACTTCTCCCCCCTCTCCCTCTTCCTTCATTCATCCGTCTTTTTGTTGTGCACAAAATAACGAGATTCATATCTCGATGATAATTTCGGATAAAAACCGCTCGAAGGCGGCGATTAATTATCGTTCTCAGCGTATATCGCGCATCCGTACGAATTGTTGCTGTCCCGACAATTCAAGACCGTTTCCCATAATATCGACGTCGTCCGTTATCTTGATTATTCGTGATTTGAGAAAATCAGCCGAAATTTCGCACGTTTGAATGTAATCGGTCATGAGAAAAGAGCCATCGACGAGATTCGACGTCTGGTTACGATCGCGAGGTGGTCGATTACGCGCCCTCGGTACTTTATCAGCGGGCTCCATTAGCGTCGAGTGTTTTTTTCTCTGATGCTGCAACAGTTTCGCCTTGCTGGCGTATTGCTTGTGACACCATTGACAGCCCTGGGGCGTCGTCGTTATACTGCCGACAGTTTGGCTGAACGTTGAATTCGGCAATCCCGGCAAATCGGCTTCCTTGTGACGATTGCTCGGTGGCAGAGCGGCGCCAGGATGATTCTTCACAATGTGAGCTTTTCTCTTGCTGCTGCTTTTGTAGACCTTTTCAGAGAGGGACAAGCGAAAATATTGGTCAAATTGACTTTTCGTGTAACAATATTATTATTCTCAAAAACGATAAGGAAACAATGTGCGAAGCAGAATTGTGAAAATGCTAATGTAAAAGTAACGCATTACCCATTGCTTCAATCAATGTGCATTGGGATAAATTTTCCATTACAAATTACAAAAGTAACGTGTAATGAATAAATGTTCCATTACAAATGAAAATAGTAATATGTGTGATGGATGTGTGTTACATTACAAATAAAAGAAGTAATGTGTAATGTATGCATGTTCCATTACAAATAATAAAAGTAATGTGTAATGGATGCGTGTGCCACTACAAATTAAAAAAATAAAGTATAATGAATGAGGGATACATTACAAATTACAATTGAAAAAAATTAATTTGGAGTGGAGAATATTCCATTACAAATTTGTGTGTTTCTACCAGAATTTGGAGCAGGTACTATTTTGCTCAAAGGTAAGTTAATTTTTCAATGAAAATAATTCGTGTTACATTCGTTACAATTCGAATGATTCAAAGAAACGACTATTTTTTGTTTTTCAAAACAACATATTAAATACTTTCGAGGAGGTCAAAAAACATGCATGTTGAAAGCAGAGCTCTTAATATAAATATTTAGATATGTCTCATCGCAAATTTCTATTTCCCATTTAAATAACACGGGAAAAAAAAAATCAACTTTTGAAATTTCATAACTCGGCTTCAAGTCAATGTACCGAATCGAACGACACGTACTCTTGTAGGGAATTGAACGATCTACAAAAAAGATCTCTTATGATTTTTCGATAAACTCACTTCTCCAAAAGTTATTCACGGACTAATATATATGTATATTAGACTGTGAATATGGGTGAACTACTGTTGGTCATTTCTTTAAAAGTTAGGTTATTTATGTTAATGCAATTTAAACTTTTGTTTCAAGAAAGATTTTACCATATTTAGTAATAAGTTTTAACATTTTGCCGGAAAAAAAGTGAAATTTACTCTAAATTTAACTTTATAACCTTGAATAACTTTTGAAGGAGTGAGTTTATCGAAAAATCATAAAAGACATCATAATTCCCTACAAGAATACATATCGTTCGATTCGGTACATTGACTTGAAGCCGAGGTATAAAATTTCAAAGTTTGATTTTTTTTTTGCTTTGTTATTTAAATGAGAAATAGAAATTTGCGATGAGACATATCTAAATATTTATATTAAGAGCTCTGCTTTTAACAGGCTTTTTTTACCTTCCCGACAGTATTTAATATGTTATTTCGAAAAACAAAAAATAGTTGCTTTTTTTAAATCAGTCTAGTGTGTATCAATTTTTTGTTAACTTTACTATCGTAGTGGTAAATGTATGAACAGTGATTTTGTGAAGTAATTTTTACTCCATTCTTGTAAAAATTGCAATTCAAGAATGGAGTAAAAATTTCTCCAAAAAATCACTGTTCATACATTTACCACTACGATAGTAAAGTTAACAAAAACTTGATACACACAAATTATTTTCATTGAAAAATTACTCATTTATTGCAGTTATTTATAATGGAATATTCTCCACTACAAATTACTTTTTTTTCAATTGTATTTTGTCATGGAACACTCATCCATTACACATTCCTTTTTTATTTGGAATGGCACATGCATCCATTACACATTACTTTTTTTTATTTGTAATGGAACACGCATTCATTACACATTACTTTTGTATTTTGTAATGGTACACTTGTCCATTTCACATTATGCAATGTAATGGGTAATGTATTATTTAAAACTCTGGTGCAAAGTTTATTTTGCAGAATTTTTATCGAATGACCATCATGTTAGTTTCGACAAAACAACAATCTTTTGAAGTCCTTCAATTTCTCGCTAATGATTCTTGATCGCTGAGAGTTCTCCGAATTTTTAAGATTTTGTGTATTTTTTATAACAAAAAATATAACTTGCAGAGTTTAAACTTACTTTGTCGCAGTATTGGCAGTAATAATCACGGGTCTGTCTCAAAATTGGTAAATTCAATTCCGGCACCGATTCCGGAGAAACATCAGGATGTCTTTTCGCCAAATGATTAACGAGCATTCCTCGTCTCTTGAAACCGACCAAACATTGATGACACTTGTAAACGAAACGATTGTAATCCGTCGGATTGACCTGAAACGAAAATAAAATAAAAATAAGTCACGCTTGGCGGAAAAAAAAGTATGTATCTCTTCTTAAATCCATACCTTTGGGACGAATTTTTTTATCTGATTGTTCTGCGCTGTTTGATCGCGTTTGATTCTCTGAGAATTGTGCATCCTCGTCATGTGCTCTTTGAGCTTGTCTTTTCGTTTGAACTGTTTCTCGCAATTGGCGCAATGAAATTCTCTGTAAAAACAATAATAATTATTGGGGGAGAATGAAAAAATGGATTAATTACGCGGAAATGAATCAGAAAAAATTACAAAGTGCAAAATAATAACATACCTATGATCGGAATGTCGAAGCAGATGCATTCGTAATTTGTCAACGGTGGGAAAACGATTTGCGCAAAATTGACACTTGTGCTTCCGTTCACAGTGATGTGCTCTTATGTGTTTACGAATAACTGAATATTTCACAAATGTTCTGGGACACTGTGGACAGCTGAATGTGCCATCCTCGTTTCGATGTGTCTCGATATGATCTTTCAGCATCAATACTTGATTGAATAACTCTCTGCACATCGGGCATTCGAATATCTGTTTGTCTGCTGTAAATATTAAAAGACACAATTTATCAGTGTCGATTTTTCACGATTCCTCAAAGTCTCTTCGGAATAATCGCAATTTGGTTGTTCACTATTGAATTTGGTAAAAAAAATCATAGTGTTGAAATTTCATAAAACTTGGAACTTTTTGAAAAATGCGGCATACTTTGTAACTGTATTAATATTTCAGATATTGCACTGATTTTTGGTTCCTCATAAAGGAAGCTTTGGTTTCGTAAAAAAATTATTTTTCGAAGTTTTTATGTCAACGTGTTCAAAAAGTCGCACAACATCGAGAAATCATATTTAGAAAAAATGGCCGGATGGATGTGTGTGTGTATCTTGAGTTTCAGATGTAAATAATTAATAGCTCGAGAACGCTTCGAGATATCGAGCTGAAATTTAGCACACTTGTCGAACACAAATTGCTCTTCATTATGAAAAAAAGTGTTTTAATTCTAACGGGTGTTCAGATTTTATCGACTTTTTTCGTTTTTGCTCTTTCGATCGATTTTTACCAAATTCAGTCCCAAACAACCTTGACAGCTATACTAATTTTGTATTTGTACAGAATTAGTATAGATATTAAGGTTGTTACTAATTAAACTACAGGTATACTAATTCTGTATTTGAACAGAATTGGTATAGCCGTTAAGGTTGTTTGGGATTGAATTTTGCAAAAAACGATCGAAAGATTAAATTTTTATGAAATTTTGAAGTTTGTGAAAAATGGCGTAAACGCTCTAATTTGCACAATTTTCAAGATATTGCGCTGAAACCTTGTACAGAACTAGAATAGTTATCAAAGTTGTTCGTTATTAAATTTGGCGAAAATCCATCGAGCGATTAAAATTTTATGAAATTTCTAATTTTTTGAAAAATAGCGTAATCGCTCTAACTTGTGTAATTTTTAAGATATTGCGCTGAAACTTTGCACAGGGCTAATATAGATATCGAGGTTGTTCGTTATTAAATTTGGCGAAAATCGATTGAATGATTAAAATTTTATCAAATTTTGATTTTTTGAAAAATAGCGTACTCTAACTCCGGCTATTTTCAAGATATTGTACTAAATTTTGTACACATTCAAAATAGTGATCAAGGTCTTTCGCTATTGAATTTGGCAGGAAGTAAATTTGAAAGAATTTGACAAATTTGCACATTGATTACTCGTGTTTTTCGATAGTTAACAAAGCTTCCTTTATGAGGAAGCCAAATTTAATCGCCATACTTTGTGATAAAGGAAGCTGCGTGAACTGTGGGTAAATATTAGGAAGCAATGTGCAAATGTCTAATTTGCAGGTTTTTTTTTTAGAGGATTAATAGAGAAGTCAAGGTTATTCACTACTGAATTTCGTAATAATTCAATAAAGAATTAAAATTTTAAGAAATAAAATACAAGACTTGAATTGAAAATTTGCACAGTTTCGTTTCTTGAATATTTCTAAGATAATTAGGATTTTTTATGAATTTTCAGGTTTTAAGACGACCCTGCTTACCCCTGTGTGTCTTCAAGTGACAAGATAGCGCCGAGTTGTTCATAAAACGTTTCAAACAAATGTTGCATGGCAGTGGTTTTTGGTCCTCGGCACCGTGTACCAAACAATGCTGCTGTAATCGTACTTTCGTCGCGAAACGTTTGTAACACATTTTGCACTTGTGCGACGCCAATTGCGCGATTTTCTTTGTTTTAGGCAATTGCAAGCGTCCGTGCTTGGTAACGTGACCGATCAATTCACCGCGAGTCTTAAATTCCTCGTCGCATTGCGGACAACGATTGTCAAAATTTTCATCGGCGATAATACCGTTTCCGGTGTGGGCGATCGTGTGTATGCTCAACAAAGCCGATTTTCCGAATATCAAATTGCACGTTGTGCACTTCCAATCGGTGAAATTTTGACGAGAATTTTCCTTCTCCTTCGCACCATCGGCGTGAAACATTTTCATGTGTCGGCTGCGATTATGCGGATGTAAAAAATTTTCACCGCACGATTGACACTCGTAACGCGGTGCTTTTGCACCTGGATGTATCAATAGGTGTCTCTTGAGACTGTAACTTCTTGGGAAAACCTTTGGACAGTGTGGACACGTGTACAACAATGTTTGACCATCCACGACCTTGAAGAGTTTGCTAAAAAAAAATAGTATATAATTTATTAAATTAGAAATATAAATATGAACTGTAATTTGAAATATTTTTCACTATTCAATATGAAATAAAAGAGAATATAGAAATGAAAATTGTTGTCAATAGTTTAATATGTCTTCTTTAAAGAGCAATTTGAATTTTCAGATTCGCTTCATTACAAAAGAAGATACTAATTTT
This sequence comes from Alloplasta piceator, assembly GCA_946863875.1. NCBI lineage: Eukaryota > Metazoa > Arthropoda > Insecta > Hymenoptera > Ichneumonidae > Alloplasta > Alloplasta piceator. Next base: position 19,504,289 of record OX333077.1, on the reverse strand, counting down.
TCACAAAATTGAATGAATTGAAATTTATCGCATTCAATTTTTTTTTTCATTGAAAAAACAAAAATATAGGACGTGAAAAAGCGCTCAAGGATTCTAAGGTTAATGACATTGAATTTCCTTTTCGGAATTTAATACAAAATTGTTTTTTTTTTCTTTTTAAATATCGTAACAAACACAGTCATAATTTGTGAGATGAAAAATAAAAGTCGTAATGGGAAAAATGATATGATTACTCACTTCGTCGGTACGGCAATTTTTCTGCGCTTCATGCGCGATTTATTCGCGTTCTTCGGACTGTCGTGAATCGTCAAGTGCTTTTGAAGCTTCTCGGATGTTAAAAAACGCTGATTGCACTCGAAACACGGCCATGCATTTGAATCGGTTAGTTCTACGAGAATTAGAAAAAAATGCATTGCAACCATAAGCTGCATAAAAATCTTCAGGATTTTCAGGACATAGAGAATCGCAGTTAGACTCGATAAAAATTAGAATTCAGGTAACATTAAAATATATAAGAAAAAAATCAAAATGTTCATGAAGTTTTTCTCGAAACTGTCTTTCTGAACAAGACTTCAGGAATGATTGTGAAAAATTCTTCACAAAAGTTAAATAACTGACCTCTGTCGTCTTTTACTTCAGGCTCGAGAATCGTTAGATTTCTACGAATAGCGTAATCAGGATTAGGCCCCGCTTTCAATTCCTCCTTCGGTAATATATTTCTCGTCGTTAGAAATACAATTCCGTCGGCCTGTTGGCATATTACAAGATTTTGTTCCTTGTAGGTCGTGGCTGGTCTCACGAATCGCATCCAATTGGAAGCGTCTGTCGAAAACGGTAAAAAAATGAAAATTAATCATTGCCAGTGGCTCACGATTATAATAAATCGATGATCGGCATTTGAATTATTGCTTCCTCATGAAGGAAGCTTTTTCAGGAAAAAAAATTCGAGAGTTTATGCCAATGTGTTCAAAATGTACTAAAACATCGAGAAATCATATTTAGAAAATATGTCCGGACAACTCGAGAACGCTTCGAGATATCGAGCTAAAATTTAGCACACTTGTCGAGCACTAATTGCTCTTCATTATGAAAAAGTTTTGGTTTAATTTTAACCGGTGTCCTGATTTTATCCAATTTTTCATTTTTGCAAGAATGGCGTAAACGCTCTAACTTCTGCAATTTTCAAGATATTGCACTCAAACAATGGCGTAAACGCTCTAACTTCTGCAATTTTCAAGATATTGCACTCAAACTTTGTACAGAATTAGTATAGCTATTAAGGTTAATATTTAATAGCTATTAAGGTTAATTTTAAATATTTTGAAAAATAGAGTAAACGCTCTAATTTGTGCAATATCGAAGTTGTTCGCCCTACAGCACATAACATTCCTGCAATGTTGCTGAAATCTTGCACGACAACATTGTAATATTGCACGTAACAGTGTAGCTATTTTGCTGCAATGTTGCTATGTCCGACGAGTGAATTAATGCTGCAATATTCCGCAATATTTCAAAAATATTGCATCCAATCAATATTGAATATTCCAGCAATATCACTCGTATTAGATATTCAATATTTCAGGAATGCTACGTGCAATGCAAACTTTATCATTTGCATTATTGCATTTTCGTTCGTGCGCGCAATCCGCAAAAAATGACTAAACTTAGTCAAGTTGTTCTAAACTTAAGTTATTCTTGAATTATTTAAAATTAAAGTTAGTCATTTTTTGCGGATGTAGATTACACGCACGAACGAAAATGCAATTATTCAAATAATCAAGTGAATGAATGATATAAAACACAAAATGTGTAGATTCGGAGAATCAAAGGCCGGCTTTTATGTAGTAACATTGAAACATGATCATAACGTATAATTTTTATCGAAAAATAAATAGATCCTTTTCAATTGATATTTTTCATATTTATTCTGATTGTAGTTGTAAGATTTGAAGTCACACCTCTCCAATATTGCTGCAATTTACTCGCAACGTTTCAACAAAATATTGCAGAAATGTTGTTAAGAACATTTTCACAACATTGCTGAGAAGTATCAGTGCAATGTTCTACAATCTACAATATATCATTGCTGGTGCAATATGACAACATTGCTGCAACGTTGCAGCGGTTATTAAATTTTGCGAAAATCGATCGAATGATAAAAATTTTATGAACTTTATTGTTTGAAAAAATCGTACTCCAAATTTGGCTATTAGCGAGATATTGTACTGAAATTTTGTACACATTTAAAATAGTGATCAAGGTTGTTTGCTATTGAATTTGGCAAAAATCAAATTCGGCGAGAAGTAAATTTGAAAGAATTTGGCAAATTTGCACATTGATTATTCATGTTCTTCGATAGTTAACAAAGCTTCCTTTACGAACTACGGATAAAGATGGAAAAGCAATATGCAAATGTCTAGTTTGCAGGGTTTTTCTCTTACTTTCGTTAGACACATCGATCTTCATGAATTCGCCGTTCTCAGTTTCATAGAGCAATGGCAAAGAATTTTCAAAAGGAATGCCGTAATAAGCACAGAAAATTCCTTCGATAGGGCCGAATTGTGTACGGGAACGTATGTTACGCTTGGCAAATACTCCATAATTCGTTTCACCGGCCTCGAGGTTTGTTGACAATTTGTTGATCGACAAGTAAGAGCCTGGCAGTGTGGCGATTGCCCGCGATGGAACTGGCTGATCGGCGATCGTACGAACGTTTTTCGATGTGCAATCGCCCGTTTTGTGAAATATAGAGTCACAATCGTCGCACCATAATGTTTTTTTGTCATTTATCTGACGTCTTGAGCGTCTGACTATTCTCTTGTCTGTTTCGGTCTTTTCGTCGGGCAAATTTTTCGTCGTATCTCCGTCGCCGTTTGAAATATTTTCGTTTATCGATACGGGCACGAGAATATCGTTGCTCACTACCGTATCGATAGACGGGTTAACTGGCTCGTTCGTCATATCAGAATTTCTCAGACTGCTCATCACATTTATTTGATCGTCGTGCATAACGAGAAAATCTCTAGTTAGTGCAAACTCCGTACCCGTTATCCCGGTCAACATCAGAGGTGCCGTAGAAGATTCTAATTCCGGTGTTGCATCTGAAATTGATCGATGACCCAATTAGATAATCCTTTTATTTGCCAAGTTTCGATTAATCTTCTATCTTATATAAAAATCAATTGCTGTTCGTTGGTCACGCTAAAACTCAAAAACAGCTTGACCGATTTGAATAATTTTTGCATTGTTTTGTTCGCTATAATACAGGGGTGGTTTAAAAGGAAAAAAGTCGGAAAATCCTAAAGTTCAGCTGAAAAATCGAAAAATAAAAATAAAAAAATGTTAATTTTGTATGGGAATCGCTACTTCAGATTACTTTTAATAGACGGCGTTCGTGGCGGACCTATCAGACGATACACAAAACAGTAGTTTCTTCTTAAATTGTTTTTATTGACCTGGATACGTCTATGTTTTCGTTCCCATAAATTTCATGAATAAGAGCTTATGCACTAACACCATCTGTTGGTGCATAAGTGAACAAAGTCGGTAAGTATTAAACAACCCTGTTGAGAAGGACCGATATGAACCGATAAAATACTATAAATGCACATAAATCCTCATAAATCTCTATTGGAATTTCGTGTGCATTTGTCCTTGAACCTAACAGATTCTAACAGATTCTAATAGTTCTATCGGCCCTGTTCAACAGGGAAGCAAGTTTCATTTAATAACTTGATGAAATTCGAACCATACACGATGCAGTCAGTATTTATTATTGGTCGAAATAAATTGGAGCTTGAAGGTTGATTAGGATTGATAATCGCTGATCAAAAGTTCTAATAAAATATATTGTAGGTGACACGAAGTTCACAGAGTCAGCTAGTGTTTGATAAAAAAATGATGTTGAAGTATGCAACGTTGCAATGCAACGAAAATAATTTAAAAAAATTAATTTTCGATGAGATTTACGTTTGGCATGTGCATTTCAAATCCTAAATCTTTAACCAGTGGCAGATTTACCAGCAGGCTAAGTAGGCTTAACCCTAGGGCGGCAAATTTGGGGACCGATTTTTTTTTGCCGCCTTACAGAATTCGAAAAAATGTATGTAAGACGGTTTTCTGATGTCTTGCGGAAAGAAGTCTACAAGACATATTTCCGGTGACTTTTTCACTTCCTGAGAATATTCTACACTGAGAAAACAATGTACCAATTTTTTAACTGATAACAAATGTAAAGTTAAATATGGCGAAATCAATTATTTGTTAACGGTTAATAAAATAAATAAATATTTTGTAACAGTTAATCAATTATTTTGACACAAATAAAATATTTCTTACCAACTGACAAATTTTGTAGAAGTTAAGAAATATTTAAGTAAAAGTAAAAGTGCTAAATACACTACTGGAAAAAATTAAGGGAACGAATAAATTTCCTAAATTTTTAGTGGTTTTTAACTATGCTGTATATCAGTGGAAAATGTTCGTATCGAGGTCTAAAAAAAAGCATTTTGAAGCTTCAAGTTTCAAGTTTTGAGATCTTTCAGCAAAAAAAAATCGAAGCTACAGGTTCCACGCGATCCTAATAGCGAGGAAAGAAAATTTTGCAAATTTTTATTACTTTTTTTTTGGCTGCAGTTACTTGGACAAAATTCTTCTAGCTAAACCATTGCATGGACCGGATAGCTTGTTTATTTAGCTTCAATTTGCTTTATTAAGACCTCCATGCGATCATTTTTCGCTGAGATATCGGACTCTTAATGAAAAAGGATCCTTTTGTGTTTGACCACTGATATCTCAGCAACCAATGATCTCGCACAAAATAAAAGGGGGGATTCAGAAACTTAAATTAATACTCTGCAAGGATTGACGATGGTTTTCTGAAAAAAAAAATTCCATCCTTGCCATGAATTTGAAAAAATAGGAGAAAATAAGGGCTGTATATATGGTTTTTTAGAAAATCAACGGCTAAATTGACTTTTACAGCTCAAAATGCTTTTTTTAGACCTTGATAGGACAATTTTTGGACGAGATACAGCATTGTTAGAAACTAGTGAAAATTTCGGAAATTTTTTTGTTCCCTTAATTTTTTCCAGTAGTGTATATTTTTTTACTACAAATAAACTGCTCTCTCAGTGAATGGTAAAATACCCAGTTTATGGCTAAAAAGGGTAAAAAATTATCTGTGATACCCTTTCTTTCTTCTTGATCTTAAGTCAAAAAAATTAAATGCTTCAGCTCTTTTGTGGATAGAGCTGGAATTAATGAACAAGATTACTTAAGGCGAGATCATCGACGATTTTGCCAACAAAAAATCGCGCAAAAAGGTATTGCACGAAACTTTCATAACTTAATTGAATTTATCATTTTTTAACCGTTTTTAAGCGCAATAAAAAAAATATAAATACGTTTACCGAATGTACATTATTGTGTAAGTAGCATACACTGTTCTGCCTTATTAGTCATACAAGATTGAGCTTTGATTATCTCAGAAATATACCCAAAAACTATTTCTTGTGCAATTTCAACTAAATTGTTAGATTGTAAAAATAATCTAGGACCTGACAATTGTAGAAATAAGGGCGGCAAAAATTAAACAGCCTATACTTGGGAAATGTGTAAATCCGTCACTGTCTTTAATAGAAGTTCAAAAAGAAATTTTAATGATTTACAATTAAAAAATTTCTTGGAAAGAAATAAATTTTATTGATAAATAGCATTCCAACGATGCAAACTTCAGAATCGTGATAAAAAATGAGAGCGAGTAGAAAATATGTAGAAAAATAAAGTAAAAGGTCATTTGTAAATAGAATCTCTTTAAAATTCTTCATAATGTATTTTTTTTTAAGAAAATAAACTTAAGATAAAGATGATTTGGAATTTTTATTTTGTTTCTGCAATTTCATCTGCAATTCCCAAGCCTTTCATCTCACCTTGCATCAGGATCAATTCTTCGTCCACTTCGCTGACCAAGCCTTCGTCGTTTTCGCCATTTACAAAATCAGTGACATTGTCACTTGGTTCACTGGATTCTTCTCTGTTTTGTCCAGGAACAAAATCAATGTTTGTAGAATTATTGGTCTCCGGTTGAGCTATGAGGGGTGACGGAGGACCTTGGAGTACGACGACGGAGTTGTGAAAAGGCAACGGCGGAAGGGGGACGGGAGTAGGTGAATATCTAGCTGCCGAGCTCATATTAGGATCAAGAGGACTGACTCGGTCTCCAAAATCGGAGAGTGGCGACGGAGCTCTTGGGGAGAACGAAACTTGCTCGTAAGCGGGAAACATTCTCGAATTGTCCCTCGATTGATCCTCTACATATTCAACCTGCAAATCCATGAATTTTCCAATTGAAACTATTGTTTTTTTTTCAGTGCTCGATAAAAACCAATGAAATTTTTACGTTGAAACTTACGGTAAAAAAGAGTAATCTGTTGTTGGATTTTCTGATGTTATCGCCGATTATTGTGGCTGCAAGAGGATTTGTCCAATTGTCCGATATTTCTGTGGATTTGTCAATAATCGGCATCTCCAAAGAATCGCCAGGGGCCCCCTCGGGAGGGCCCCTCAAATCCATCTTGAACGTCGTTACACTTCGAACGAACGACGCGGTTTTTTCATCATTCTTGTTTTTTTTGTAAGAGGCTCAATTGTTGTAAGAGAAAAACTGAGACTTTTTGTTATCGTCGTTCACAATATGAACTTTTATGGACGCGTAAAAGAAGCGATTCGCGCATTTGTTCGGGCAAACAATTAACGTCCGAGTCTTTTTTCGCGCGTCACTTCTTTTCTCGATGTGACGCCGAGAATCGGCATAGCGTTATAGAATTCTTGGGTCAATCACTCGACATTTCTATTGCCTATCTGATTGTTATATTTCGTGAAAGAGACTTACCTGTCTCAAAATAAAAGTATGTTATTGGAGTCAATACACCTGCTGATTAATGATGATGATACCTGCAGGGCGGGGGGGGGGCGGCGGGGGTGCCATCACTCAGCGTTGCCAGCCGTAATAGAAAGCGGTACGAAAACGTACTAAAACGTAATAGATTCAGTTGTTATCAGTTGGTAAGGTAGAAATCATAAAATGTGCGTAATTAAGCCGCTAACCGTGCTAAAGCGGAAGCATATACAAGGTGTTCTCTAGCACACTCTGACACTCTCTCTCACTCAGCGATTCACTACCGACAGCAGTAGTGCCTCTAACAAATTTTGCGCACACTATCTTGATGAACTCGCGAAATCCCCAATGCCCCGATCATCCTAAAACTGTTTTATCGACAACCAAGCTGTGACATGCAATCGGTAATGCTGCGATCTGTGACCGAACGCAGTTAAGCAAAGGTCAACAGATGGCGTTACGTTACCCCTGTGTGACGCTCTGAGAGCGTCTAACGCGCGAAATTCAAACGCGCAAATGGACCACACGAGAGTGCGGCTGCCAACGAAGTCCGTGGGATGCGCCTCCGGATTGAAGAGATGAAACTCACCTCGCGCGAGTAAAACTCTTACTGAAAAGGTCGCGAAAAATAACGAAATCGAACACGAAAAATTACCGGGTTAAACTATCAGTAGGGCTATGCAACTGTACCCTGCCCCAGACGCGCCGGTGGTAGAGTCTGGAAGCTTGGAACTGTTATATCTAGGAAACGCTGGGTGCTGAGCACTGAACTCTAATAATACTGGAAGGCGCGCTGGCTATATCCTCCCATGTACCCGCCGCGTATAGAGAGAGATAGTTTCGTTCAACCGTCTGCAGGTAGCTTTTGCTCTGTCTAACAGTTTTGCGCACGCGCACAATGACGTCACGCAAATCAGGTACAAGGGCTGCAAAAAGTTGCTCCACTCATCTAGATTCGATCGTTTTATTCGTTTCCACTGACGAGAATTCAGTGTTCGTTTATTAATCGTCAGTTTATTAATTAATTTTAAAGTGTGAGACTGTTTACAAAAACAGTTATGGTGCGCGTGTGTTGTGTGGCAGGGTGTACAAATGTTTGGACTGGAGTGTACAGACAGAGACAGGGCTACCTGAAGCGGATCGGTTTTAGCTATCTCTCTCTATACGGGCCAGCAGCGGCAGCGCGCCTTCCAGTATTATTAGAGTTCAGTGGTGCTGAGGCGTTTACGAGAAAGGACCAGGTACAATCGCGGATGCGCGCGCCACAGCAGCGGTACACGTAACGCCATCTGTCGACTTTGCTCAACTACGCTCGGTCACAGATCGCAACATTACCGACCGAATGTCAGAGCTCGGTTGTCGATAAAACAGTTTTAGATTAATCCGGCATTGCGAATTTCGCGCGTTAGGCGTCTATCGTTTCCGGTAGGAGGGACGTTCTCAATGAATAATAATTTTTTAATTGTTTGAAACTCACGAAAAATTCTGCATTTGTATAAATTAAAATACTTTCAAGTTTCCGAAAGTAAGCAGAAGAAGAAATGATGATGCGAAATACTTACCTTTCAATAAATCTCACTTTCATAAAGATGCCTCAGAATGATGAATTTATTTTATTATAGGAATGACTAAAAATAATAAAATATACAAATTTGAAATAATTGCCAAAACCATCACACTTTATCTTCCGTCTCTGGAATAAATAATTTCTAAGGATCCTTGGGAAAAGAAATGGTCAGAAAACATCAATAATCATTTAATAAAATAAAATTAGTAAAATAAATAATAATAATCAATAGAAATAATTAATAAATATAATAATAATGAATTGATAAATAATAAGTAAATAGATAGAATAAATAGAATAGAATAAATCCTTTAATAATAAATAGAAATAGAATAGATACAATAAAAAAGAAATCATTAACTGCGTTGCGTTTAGATGCCAATTATATTTTACTTGAGAATTCTATTCAAATGTGGGGTCTGGATCGTGGTGGAGGGGTTGTATGACATTGCCCCACCTCACGATTTTCCTTAACGACGGAAAAAGCCTGCGTAAACAAACCTTCGCAGGCAGATTAAAGTTTGAGCTCAATAAATCTTGTGGCTCGTTAACATTTTTTGAAACACTAAAAAAAACGATGCAAGGAGTAAAAAGCGTTCGTTTTGAGGAAGTCGAAAGTATGATTGATCAAATGATGAGAGTGCCTGTATTCCGTATAGCTGATAAACGTGAAATGATGAGTGAGTCAAGAAATTCGAGCGATCCGAATCTCATAATGGATCTTCGACACAAGACGATCGGCGAGTCACTTCCGGTCTCGTTGACAAAGAGCGCGCTCCTTGCGGAAGTAACAAGGTGCCATATTTTCTCTTTTCTCACAAATGACCATACAGTTATGAATTGAACAATTAATCATTTGAAAATTTAATCTAAAATAGAAAAAGCATTTGTGCACAGTCGTAATATTATTTAGAAACTAACAACAACAAAATTACAGAATGCTGATGGACGAAGAGACCAAAGCTCTCTACCGGAAACGCGAGAAAGAGTTGTTGGAGAGCGAATTGAAGAAATTTGAAAAAGGACTTTGCACCTCGAGACCGAGATTCCGAGGTCCTTACACGTGTGTAAATAACAAACGTAAGATCAACGATGATCTTGAGGAGTATAATGACCTCTGGAAAATGGCACCTCGAAGGACGAAGATCAAGGTAAAGGATATGGAGAAAATCATTGATTCTCAAGCGATTAAATTTGAAAATCCCAATGAAAACTCGTGTATGGTCGAGACGATAAAGGTCACCATCAAGGACAAACCAACTTCCGGATGCACGGAAGACAATCGTGAAATATTGAAAATAACTTTTCGCACATTGAGAAATTACGCCCTCGAAGAAAATCGTTTGAGGCGATTGAGCATGAAAATTCGTGAGAGCGTGGCTTCACGAAGATTGCGAAGACACTTTGAAGCGTGGAAAAGAAGAATGGAAGATTCAAGGAGATTGGCAAAGAGAAAGAAGGAAGAGCGTGAAATGTCGGACGAGAGGAAAATCGAGTTGTTCGTTAGTGCGATAAATGAGAAGCAGAGAAAATTTGGAAAAATGCCCGTGACGAGAGAGCTCGTGCCACGAATGAAGAATAATCAGGAATTATTTCAAGGATCGATTGATTGCGAAAAATCAATTGGAAATAATTCTTCGACGAGAATCGCTCGCGTGATCGAGTCACCCGCGCAAAATCGCTTGAACGCGCAGAAGAAGATAATCGCCGAACAGAAAATGAAATTGGCCGAGCAGATGAAAATAATCGAGGAATTGAGGATGAAGAAAATCGACGAGAATGCAAAACTATCGGGACGAGAAACGATGAGCGTGGCGAAAGAGGTCCTTACTCATTGTGGTCAAAGGACTCGGAGGTCCTTGATACAATTGATGCGCGAAGAAGGATACAGGTATCGAAAATCTTGGAAAAATTGTAAGATACAGGGAAAAATTGACACTGGGGTCCGGGACACCCCGTTTCGATTTTTCGTCATGACTTCAGCTGAAATGAATCGATATTGTACTGAAACTTTTACAATTTTTAAGATTCTGCACTGAAACTTTGGGCAGAGCTAGTATAGCTATCAACGCTATTCGCTATTGAATTTGGCAAAAATCGATCGAAAGATTAAAATTTTATGAAATTTTGAATTTTTCGAAAAATAGCGCGTGTTCTAGCTTGGACAATTTTGAAGATATTGCACTGAAACTTTGTACAGGACTGGTATAGCTATCAAGGTTGTTAGCTATTGGATTTGGCAAAAATCGATCGAAGCATTGATATTTTAAGAAATTTTGAACTTTTTGAAAAATAGCGTAAACGTTCTAATTTGTGCATTTTTTAAGATATTGCGCTGAAACTTTGTACAGAGCTAATATAGCTGGGTCATTCCATGTTAAATCGACCAATAGTTGGAATCGACCCCCTTTAATTTCGATGAAATCTGGTCAGAAGTTTTCTTTTATCACAAAAAGAAGTTCTACCAAAATAAAAAAATTAAATTTTGTTTTTGAAAGTTATGCAATATTCAAAATTATACCATTTTTTCAATTTTTCAAGTTCATTTTTTTAATATTTCGAAAACTATTATAGTTACGAAAAAATCGTTTTGGGTTGGTCTTCAAGAGTATACTTGGGGCTACGAAAAAAAAACATTCCGAAAACAAATTTTGAAAAATGATGAATTTGGAGAATTTTGAATTTTTTTAAATCGTGAAAATCTACGATCAACTTTGAATTTTTGGTTCGATTTTTTAAATATAATACCTTGTACTGATATTAAAAGATCCTGAAATTTTCAGAATTGCATTTTTTTCAAAAATGTGGATTCTTGAATTTTGGTAAAAAAATTTTTTTTTTTGTACCTCTAAGTTAACAATCATGTAATTTTGAGCAGTAAAAATTTCAATTAATGACATAAGAATGTAAAAAAAGAAACGGAATTGAAATTCTTGTCATTAATTGAAATTCGTACTGATCAAAGTTACAAAATTACATGATTGCTCAACTCTGAGATAAAAAAACAAAAATGTTACCAAAAATAAAAAATTCGTATTTTTGAAAAAAAAAACACCATTGTGAAGATTTCAGGATCTTTCAAGATCAGTACAAGGTATTATATAAAAGAAATTAGACAAAAAATTTAAAGTTGAGAATTCTTACGATTTTTAAAAATTCAATATTCTCTAAATACATCATTTTTCAAAAAAAAAATTAGGAATATTTTTTTTTCGTCGCCTCTTTGAGACGAACCCGGAACGATTTTTTCGTAACTATAATAGTTTTCAAGATGCTGAAAAATCAGAAAAAATGGTAAAATTTCGAATTTTGCATAACTTGCGAACAAAAATTTTTCAATTTTTTTCCTTCAGTAGAACTTCGTTTCATGATAAAAGAAAACTTCTGATAAAATTTCATCAAAATTGAAAGAGCTGGGTCAATTCCAATTATTGGTCGATTTGACATGGAATGACCCAGCTATCGAGGTTACTCGTTATTAAATTTGGCGACGATCGATCGAATGACTAAAATTTTATCAAATTTTAATTTTTTGGAAAAATACCGTAAATACTCTAACTTCGGCTATTTGCGAGATATTTTACTGAATTTTTGTACACATTCAAAATAGTGATCAAGGTTGTTCGCTATTGAATTTGGCAAGAATCAAATTGGACAAAAAGCAAATGTGAAAGAATTTGACAAATTTGCACATTGATCATTCATATTTTTCGATAGTTAACAGAGCTTTCTTTATGAGGAAGCCAATTTTGATCGCCATATTTTGTGAAAAAAGAAGTTATGTGAACTATGGAATAAGATGAGGAAACAATGTGCAAATGTCCAATTTGCAGCGTTTTTTTTTTTAATTGATTGGCAATCGATCGGGAAATGGACTCATATTTTTTTAAAGAATAAAGAATGAGGGATTTGAAGATAGGAGATGAGTTTGAAAATAAAGTCTATTGCGAGATTGAACGAAAAATCGTAATCTTTCGTTTCTTCGTAAATCAGATTGAGGGAATAATGAGTTGATTATAATTTACATGATTTTTTTTACAACCAAAGGGACAGGACCTTTTCGGAACTACCTCGGATACCGAGTCCTCCAAGATTTTTGACGAGAATGGAGGCCAGAGCGGAAGCGCGGAGGGAAAGAGTGAGAATAGCCGAGGAGGAGCGAAAACGTAAATTGGAGGAGCAAAAAATCAGAGAGGAAACAGCGAGACGCGAGGAAGAAGAGAATCGAAAGCGATTGCAACTCGAGGTATAATATTTAGTAACAAATATTTAAGAGATATTAATAATTATTATGAAGGATCACAACTGTAAAGGATAATAATAAAGGATATTTGACATGAAATTTCTATTTTGCTTCCTCATAAAGGAGGCTTTGTTTTCGCGGAATTTTTTTTTTTCGGAATTTTTATGACAATGTGTTCGACATGTCCCAAAATATCGACAAATCATATATTTGGAAAGAATGTCCGGATGAATGTGTGTGTGTGTTATGTATCCTGAGTTTCAGATGTAAATAATTAATAACACGAGAACGCTTCAAGATATCCAGCTGAAATTTGGGACACTTGTTGAGCACGAATTGCTTTTCAATTCTAACGGTTGTGTTCAGTTTTTATTGATTTTTTCCGTTTTCGCAAAAATGGCGTAAAAGCTCTAACTTCTGCAATTTTCAAGATATTGTACTCAAACTTTGTACAGAATTAGTATAGCTATTAAGCTTGTTTGCTATTGAATTTGGCAAAAATCGATCGGAAGATTAATTTTTTATGAAATTTTGAAGTTTTTGAAAAATAGCATAAACGCTCTAACTTGGACAATTTTCAAGATATTGCACTGAAACCTTGTACAGAATTAGTGTAGCTATTAAGGTTGTTTGGTATTGAATTTGGCGAAAATCCATCGTGGAATTAAAATTTTATGAAATTTTTAATTTTTTGAAAAATACCGTGAACGCTTCAACTTGCGCAATTTTAAAGATATTGCACTGAAACTTTGCGCAGAGCTCATATAGCTATCAAGGTTGTTCGTTATCAAATTTGGCGAAAATCGATCGAATGATTAAAATTTTATCAAATTTCGGTTTTTTTTTAAATTGCGTACTCTCACTTCAGCTATTTGCGAGGTATTGTACTGAAATTTTGTACACATTCAAAATAGTGATCAAGGTTGTTTGCTATTGAATTTGGCAAAAATCAAATTTGGCAAGAAGAAAATTTGAAATAATTTGGCAAATTTGCACATTGATCACTCATGTTTTTCCATAGTTAACAAAGCTTCCTATATGAGGAAGTCAAATTTGATCGCCATACTTTGTGATAAAGGAAGCTGTGTGAATTATGGATAAAGATGAGGAAATCAAATTTGCAGGGTTTTTTTAAAAATATTAATCGAAAAATAATGTTTCAACTTTTGTAAATGACTTTTGCAACTGTCGAGCTAATTTTTTTACGCTTATACACAAGGTATCAAGGACCGTTGGTATGAAATTTAGAGAAGCGCTTCAAGATCTAAAACTTTGTTAAAATTTGAAAAAGTCTTAGAATGGCCCAATGTTTGAAATTTTGCAACTATCAAGATGAAATTTATTACACAAAAACAGTGTAATCGGGACCCCCTCATCGGGACCCACTTTTAGGCCGACCTCTTTCGAATTGCTTGAAACTCGAGTGTGTTTTAGTGTTGCCTGAAAGTATATTGTACACCAATTTTCAGATCTCTAACTATAATACTCTTTGGAATACACCAAAAGTTATGTTTCAAACTTTTTGCCTATTCAGCTCTTCGGAGCTTAGGCACGGCGCGAAATGAAATCGAAACAATACTTTTATTGCACTCCGTGCGCAAAGTGCCACTTTGCGCACGCTTCGCTTCGCTGCGCGTGCGAGAAGCGGGCAATTTACGCACTCGTGCGATAATAGTACATTACGATACGAGTGCGATGAAACTCACACTCGTCGAGAAAAAGTTTCATCGCACTCGTATCGTAATGTACTATTATTGCACTCCGTGCGCAAAGTGCCACTTTGCGCACTCGTACAATAAAATTTCGTACGACACTCGTGCGAGAAACTTTTTCTCAACTCGTGTGATTGCAACATTCGCCTTCGGCTCATGCTGCAAACTCACACTCGTCAGAAAAAGTTTCATCGCACTAGTATCGTAATATACTATTCCAATAGCTTTCGATCGGAAACTTCCTGCGCTTTTCGAAAAAAATATCAGCGATTTCGAAAAAATACGAATTTATTTAAATTTCGGCCAAAAACCGAAAAAATTGATTTACAAAAAAAGAGCATAATTTAATTCAGCGGAACAATTTTTTTCATGTTTTGTATATATCTGAGAAGTCACGATATAAATTTCAAGTTTGGACTCGCATCTGTTTACTAATGCCAAGTCTTTTAGTAGGATAAACATTCTTAAATATCGTGTTTTTCGTAATCAACAGTTCTCTGATATATTATATAGTTTTTTTTAACGAATTTCGAATTTTATAAATTTATTAAATTCAAAATTTAATAAATTTGATTTAATAAATTTAATTTAATTAATTTAATGTGATAAATTTAATTAATTTGATTTTTTAATTAATTAAATTAACTAAATACATCATTTTTCAAAAAAAAAATACGGAATATTTTTTTTTCGTAGCCCGAAGTGTACTCTTTGAGACGATTAATTTGATTATTTAATTTAATTAATTTAATTAATTTAATTAATTTACCAAATTCAAAATTCGTTAATAATATATCAGCGAACTGTTGAATACGAAAAACACGATATTTAAGAATTTTTATCCCACTAAAAGACTTGAAATTAATAAACGGATGCGGGTTCCAACTTGAAATTTATATCGTGACTCAACAACAGATACAGAATTTGGAAAGAATCGCTCGAGGGATTGAAATTGGGTAAAATTTCATTTTTTTTTTGATATTGAAAATACTTCAACTTTGAATGAGATATTTTTTATGTGAACTTTTTGCAGGCTCTCCGCGAAGCCAGAAGGATTCGCAACGAACAAGAACGGAAACGAGCTCTTGAGATTGAGAGATCAAGGATCTCAAACGAGATGGCGGATAAATTTTATCGAAAATATCTATTACGTCGTTACATAATGGAGCCTCTCCTCAAAATAGTCGAATTGAAGAACAATTATGTAAAAATCGCGTCCAATCATTACGACTGTTTTTTATTAAAAAAATCGCTTGTTTCGTGGCGAACGGAAGTGAAGAATCAGCTCGACGTAAAAGTCGAATTGTCAATGACAGTTTGGCGGAGAAACATGATGTGGTGGATTTTCAAAAATTGGCACGAATCAGCGAAACTCGAGAGAAAGAAAATTCAAGTTGCGATAGATTTTTACGAATTGAGACTGCAGGAAAAATGTTTGAGGGGATGGTCGAAGAGAGCGATCGAATCGAGGATTCGCCTTATGGAGAATGAACGATTGGCGGATTTACATATTGAGGCGAGACGGAAAAGGGCGTGTTTCAAAAATTGGCGAAAATTTTTGAAAATTGCCGATGACGTGAGAGAGAGCGATCGGCGAAGGGAATCGTGGAGGGAATTGGTACAACGCGTTGTGCCGGATTTTGATCCAAAGCAAAGGGGCGTAATGATCGATGATTGAGGATCGATATCAACCGAATCCAAGATTCACGATTATTTATCACGAAACCTTAACACTATTTGTTTACCGTGTCGATACAATGCTTCGTAATTTGTAAGTAAATATGCGATTAACTTTTTTTCCCAATTTATTCGAAACTTGGGAGAAGGAAAAAAATACCAGCACGTTAGAAATCTACCGAGGGATAAGTTAAAATTAATCCATGGGTCATTCCATGCCAAATCGACCAACAGTTGCAATCGACCTCATTCAATTTCGATGAAATTTGGTGGAAAGTTTTCTTTCATCATAAAACAAAGTTCTACCAAAGGAAAAAAATTAAAACAAATTTTCCGAAAATTCAAAATTTCACAATTTTTTCAAATTTTCAAGTTTATTTTTTAAATATCTCTAAAACTATTATAGTTGCGAAACAATCATTCCGGGTTCGTCTTAAATAGTATACTTGGAGCTACGAAAAAAAAAATTCCGATTTTTTTTTAAATGATGAATTTGGAGAATTTTGAATTTAAAAAAATCGTGAAAATCCACGATCAATATTAAACTTTTCGTTTAATTTTTCTTATATAATACCTTGTACTGATCTTAAAAAGTCCTGAAATTTTCAGAAAGGTGTTTTTTTTTTAATGTAAATTTTTGAATTGTGGTGAACAAATTTTTTGTTCACCTCTAAGTTAAGTAAAGTTAAGCAATCATGTAATCTTGTTGTTTTGAGCAATAAAAATTACATTATTGCTCAACTTTACTTAACTAAAGGTAAAGGTTAAGGTAAAAACAAAAAAAAATTACCAAAATTCAAAAATTCATATTTAAAAAAAAACACTTTTCTAAAAATTTCAGGATCTTTTAAGATCAGTACAAGGTATTATATAACAAAAATTGAATCAAAAATTAAACGTTGATCGTGGAATTTCATGATTAAAAAAAAATCAAAGCCCCAAGTATACTCTTCAAGACGAACCCAGAACGATTTTTTCGTAACTATATCAGTTTTTGAGATATTTAAAAAATAAACTAAAAAAAATTTTTAAATGGTGAAATTTTGAATTTTGCATAATTTTTGAACGAACAATATTCATTTTTTTTCCTTTGGTAAAACTTCCTTTTACGATAAAAGAAAACTTCTGACCAAATTTCATCGAAATTGAAAGAGGTCGATTCCAACTATTGGTCGATTTGACATGGAATGACCCCTACATCAAAGAAAGGATTATAACTGAAAAAAAGTTTATTTTTTGCCATTTTATTCGCTGCTTCAATGAAATAAATCTCTTCAAAACTTTCGAGGAGGTTTTATGTGAACTTTTTCTTTGATATTACAAAATAAAATAAAAATATTGTAAAAAAGTTGCGATTTTTACAATGAATTGTTTTCAAAAGTGCAATTCAATATTTCAAAATAAATCCTTCAGATCCACACAGAGAGTAATACATGGAAAATTAAGAAATGCTATAATTTTTTTATTACAATTTAAATGTCGGAGCGTTGCAAGCATTACAATATTTTGTATTAAAAAATCAATATATTTTTATGAAGAGTTATTTTTAAATGTCGAAATATATAATACAATATTTGAAGCGTTTGGAAAAGGTTCGTTTTTTCGGAGTTGAGGATAAAATAGCAAAAATTGCACTTTTTCCAGCATTTCAATAGAGACTCTTGATCTTTCTTGAAGAGACAATTGATCTTTATTACAGATGATTACCGTTTGCATTTTAACGGGTATTTCGAATTTAAAGTTTTTAGAATTTTTTTGATATGGTTAAAAAAATCGTGAAATTTTTTTTGATAATGGACTTTTTCGTATAATTCGTTTCGACATCGACATTTTTCGACGAATATTGACAGCAATGATTTTTAAGATTCGCGAATGAGTCTACAAAGAAGAATTAGGCAATAGCTTTTCTTTACAGTGTTGTAAAAATTATTGTGTAATTTTTTTTTTACAATGTTACTTTTTTAACATAGTTATGATAAGGACGTGTCAATACGTAAAATTAATCTAAGTTTCGGGTGGTATAATTACGCTATAATAATCGTTAATTTTCCATTAACGTCGACATAATATCGTTACTAACATCGTATCGCACGAATTCATTATGTTCACTTTTATCGCGGCCGTTTTGTTTGTTATCGTTCGTTACTTTTTTTCAAAATTCTTTATCACAGTTGCAATAAATATAAATATCATTTGTGCACAAGAAGAAAAGTGAACGATACAATTTTCTAGTAGGATCGGTGTTTTTTTTCCCCAACACCACGGTCTTGAAACCATAAAAAATACTTTAAATATCTAATAATGATTATTACAGATGAGGCATTCCACGTCAAGTCAGCCACACCATTTTTTGAAATCGCCAAAAATCGCATACAAATTTTTAGAAAGTAGTTCCAACTATCAGGAAAATTTGTGATTTTTTTAAAACTTTTGAATTACATTTTTTAGCCGGAAAAAAATACAAAAAATTTGTTTGTCCCATTTTGTAACTCGAAAATTATTCATCGTACGAAAAAAAAAGTAGAACATAAGATTTAGGATTTTCAACTTGCTTTTCACTGAAATTTTTTACAAACTCTTCCGAAAGCTCTAAATGCCATTTTCGGAGCAAATAATGTTTTGATATTTTTGTTCTCAGAATTGACATCTTCAATTCGTCGGTAGTTTTAATAGTTTCTTACTTGATATATTTACAGACTACAAAAAAATTGGCGTAGTGGAGAATCCATTATTTCAAATGCATTTTTATTGATACAATCTATGATTATAGAGTGATTTAACGAAATGGTGTAGATATTGATATTTTATCATTATTAATCGTAGACAGGGAAAAATGATAAAATAATCTCGTTTTTATACTGCGAAAACGATTCCAGGAACGAAGCAGTATCATGGCTTCATTCTCAAAAATCATGCCCAAATCGAACTAAAAAAGTACTCATTGGCGATAGAAAAGTCGGTGTATCCAAAGAGGGTAAATTAATTCTTTTTTGCAATCGAGAGACGTGAGCGGCCTTTGACTCTAATTTGAATAGACTTTATCGGTGTCCATGGGTCCATTGATAAAATTTACTAAAATGTACAAAAAGATATTTAAAAAAATAAAAATGAAAAAAGTTTTAAAAAATTGTAAAAGTACAAAAAAAAAATGCAGGCTTTAGAAAATATCTGTAGATAGTCTCAACCCTGTTAATGCACAGAGAAATTTGTGTATTCATTTGGGACGAAAAACGGATGGGATGGAATGGATTCTCCACTAAGCCAATTTTTTTAAAGTCTGTAAATATATCAAGTAAAAAACTGTTAGAACTACAGACAAATCGAAGATGCCAATTCTGAGAGAAAAATAATCAAAACATTATTTGCTCCGAAAATGGCATATAGAGCTTTTGGAGGAGTTCGTAAAAAATTTCAGTGAAAAGTACGTTAAAAATACTAAATTTTATGTCGTACTTTTTTTTCGTACGATGAATAATTTTCGAGTTACGAAATGGAACAAGAAAATTTTTAGTATTTCTTTCCGGCTGAAATATGTGACATAAAAATCTAAAAAAAATCACGAATTTTCTTGACAGTTAGAACTACTTTATAAAAAGTTGTATGCGATTTTTGGTGATTTCAAAAAATGGGGTGGCCGACTTGACGTGGAATACCTCAGCTGTTAAATAAATACAGCATTTTAATTGAGCACAAAAAAATGAGCACGAGAAGGACTCAATGTGGCAGCTCGGTAAAGAAGGAACCAAAGAAAAGAGGATCAAACGCAAATAATACGGATCTTAACATCCTACTCGTCCGATTATTGAAAAAAAAAAATGTTTTCGTAAAATTGATGATCCGTCTTGGCCTTAATACGTTGTCAATATCGCCCGCTGTGCAATTTGGTTTCCAGCTTTTTTTTTGCTTTTTGCTTTTCATTATAATATATATCTACATGAAGATTCATTTTCTCTCTCTCTCTCTCCCTCTCCTTGATTTAGTTTTTTCATGCCTTGCAGCAAAACAATTGCGAGACACTTTTGAGCAATCCATAGTTGCAAGAGCTACCGCTCGAAGAGATGCGTCTCTCGTTTGCGGTTGTTCCAAGATAGAGTAGCCAAAAATGATAAATGAAGTAACAGAGTACGATCAGACCGATCAGAAGGCTGTAAACGGCGGATACGAAACATAACGCCAGACTGAAACACACAGAAAGATTTAATTAATTTTAATACAGCTATGAGTATAATTAATTCATCACTCATTGTGAACAGGTTCAAATGGTGATAATGTATAGGGGGCATTCCATGTCAAATCAACCACTTTTAAAACCGACCCCTTTCCATTTGGCTGACATTTTGTTTTCCTTTTCTACCTCATTAAAAACATTTTTCAGGAAATTTTCAAATTTCTTTTACCCAACTCAAAAAAACCTTTTTTTTCAAACAGCTATAACTTCTTCAAAAATTGACTAATCGGGACGTTTTTTTTCAAAATTTTCGTCGTTTAATATACTATCAAAAAAAAAAAAAACAATTATAAGATATTAAAATCTATGAAATCTTTTCACTTGTTCGAGAAAAATCATATTTTTTTCGAAGTTGATCATTTTCAATTTTTTTTCTTTCACTCGAAAAATACTTTGATCAATTCCGGAAAAAATGGCGCCCAACATGGAGTGGCCGACATTTCCTTCTTTTTTTTGTATCGATTGAAAAATAAAATTCCCAGCTGGGCTTATTTCCTAAAATACCACTCTGGAAATTTATGAGGATTTATAAAGGACCTCAGAGTTTGAAGAATTGAGAAGAAAAACAAAATTGAAAGTGGTAATCCTCGAAAAAAATTTGGTTTTTTTTTATTTAAAAAAAAAAAAAAATAGAAGGAAATGTCGGCCCACTCCATGTTGAGCGGCATTTTTTCCCGAATTGATCAAAGTATTTTTTGAGTCAAAAAAAAAAATGAAAATGGCCAATTTCGAGAAAAAGATGATCTCGAAAAAGTGAAAAATTTCATAGATTTTAAAATTTGTTTGTATTTTTTTCTTATTAAAATACATTTAAAGACGAAAATTTTGAAAAAAACGTCCCAATCAGTCAATTTTTGACGAAGTTATAGCTATTTGAGAAATAAAGTTTTTTTTGGGTTCAAAAGTGGTCGATTTGACATGGAATGATCCATAGAAAGAAATAATGAGGATTGTGCAAATTTTCATTGCATCAACTTTTCACATAATTCAATGGATGGAAAAAATGTCAAATTTTTTCTAAAATAGTTTGATATATTGAATTATTAATGACGTGGAAAATCTTGTTTTTACTTTTAACAAATATCGCGTGGATCGTTATATTGCCAGGTATAAAGTTTTCCCGAGAGTTCAGAAAACATATTATTGTTTCAATTAGTCAATTGATATCAGCTATAGCGATCCACAGATAAGAGCTCCGATAAGAGGTATAAAATCTAGTATCACATGATTCATCTTCGATAGTTCCTTGATACTGAAATAGATTCATAAATATAATTTTCCATGTAATTAAGAAACACTTTGCCTTTTTTTCACTCAGTATTTTTTCTCTCAAATTTTATCCAATTTTATGTTTAACAAAAGTTCATGCAACGTTTACTATTTGCAATTTCAATTTGTTAATTTAAAAAATATACAGTTGAAAATTTCAACGGTAAAGTAAATTGAAGGATATCACTAGGAAATTTGAGGGATAAACGAATTACCCGGATATTTTTGGGGCATTTGGGATTTCCAGGACACCTTTGCGAAAAATTCATTGTTTACGTACTCCAATTGATGATAGACGTCGCTACAATTGTCGGGTAATAGAATAGTACCGATGAGTATGAAAGGATGACAAACGCTCGTCATAGTGAGATTTGAGCCATATATAAATGCCACGGCTGAAGAGAACAAGCAGCCCAAGTACCATCTGAGGTTGGCCGATCCTATGCAGCAATCCAGCCTGTAAATTACATCGTTTGATTTATCGCGAATGAAAATGGCTGCTATAGCTGTATGCAGAAATATTTCGCCTGAAAGATAGCCTCAAAGCCACAATAGGGATTCAACCAAAGTACGGCAATTCTCTTTATCTGCAGTTTCGGATTATTCTTGAATGACATTGGTGCTAATAATGCACAGGGCTGAAAAAAATATTGAATTAATTTTATAGAGTGAAATCAAAAGGATATAACAGCGATTCTGTAAAAAATAATTGTAAAATAGGAATCATTGTCAATAGTTGGAGAACGGAATTCAAATCAGAGTTGTGAAAATAGTAATGTAAAAGTAATGCATTACCCATTACATTAAACAATGTGTATTGGATAAGTTTTCCATTACAAATTACAAAAGTAACGTGTAATGAATGAATGTTCCATTAAGAAATTGAAATAGTAATGTGTAATGGGTGCATGTTCCATTACAAATAAAAAAAGTAATGTGTAATGTATGCATGTTCCATTACAAATAATAAACGTAATGTGTAATGGATGCATGTGCCAATATAAATTAAAAAAATAACGTTTAATAAATGAGTGCTCCACTGCAAATTACAATTGAAAAAAAGTAATTTGTAGTGGAGAATATTACATTACAAATTAGTGTGTTTCTACCAGAATTTGGAGCAGGTACTATTTTGCTCAAAGGTAAGTCTAATAATTTTTCAATGAACATAATTTGTGTGGAATAAAATAATGAAACAGCAATGTGCAAGTTTCTAATGCGAGCACAACAATTTTCCTATTTGTAATGGAATATTCTCCAATATAAATTACTTTGTTTATTTATAATGGCACATCCATTACACATTACTTTTTTATTTGTAATGGCACATGGATCCGTTACACATTACTTTTGCTTCCTCTATAAAGGAAGCTTTGTTTTCGTGAAAAAAAAAAATTTCGCGATTTTTATGCCAATATGTTCAAAATGTCCTAAAACATCGAGAAATCATATTTAGAAAAAATGTCCGGATAGATGTGTGTGTGTGTGTGTGTGTATGTATCCTGAGTTTCAGATGTAAATAATAAATAACTCGAAAACGCTTCGAGATATCAAGCTAAAATTTGGCACAATTGTCGAGCACGAATTGCTCTCCATTGTGAAAAAAATTTTGTTTTAATTATAACGGGTGTTTAGATCTTATCGACTTTTTTCGTTTTTGCAAGAATGGCGTAAATGCTCTAACCTCTGTAATTTTGAAGATATTGCACTCAAACTTTGCACAGAATTAGTATAGCTATTAAGGTTGTTTGGTATTGAATTTGGCGAAAATCCACCGAGGGATTAAAATTTTATGATCTTTTGAAATTTTTGAAAAATAGCATAAATGCTCTAACTTGTGCAATTTTTAAGATATTGTACTGAAACTTTGCACAGAGCTAATATAGCTATCAAGATTGTTTGCTATTAAATTTGGCAAAAATCCATCAAGGGATTAAGATGTTTTGAGATTTTTCATTTTTTGAAAAATAGTGCAAGTGCTGACTTGCACAATTTTGAATATATTTCACTGAAACTTTGTACAGAACTTGTATAGCTATCAAGGTTTGTTCGCTATCAAATTTGGCGAGAATCGATCGAATTTGCACATTGATTACTAATATTTTTAAATAGTTAACAAAGCTTCCTTTATGAGGAAGCCAAATTTGATCACCACACTGTGTGTTAAAGGAAGCTATGTGAACTATGGATAAAGATGAGGAAGCAATGTGCAAATTTCAATTTGCAGAGTTTTTTAAAATTTGTAATGGCATATGCATCCATTAAACATTACTGTTTTATTTGTAATAGTCCACTTATCCATTTCACATTATGCAATGTAATGGGTAAGGAATACAGTAATGCAATATAAAAATAATGCATTATTTACAACTCTGAATGAAATTTGCAATTTTCAAAATTTGCACAATTGTGAATCGAACCAAAAATGACGTGAGAAAAATCTACCATTTGCAGTGATACTCCCTGCCGAGTATGCAAGTTTGACAAGTACGACAGTGATAAGCCTTCGGCGGAGCTCGTCGTCTGCAAGTGGCGCAGAGTTCGCCGCTGCCCTCGCCGAGTTCCAAGCCCTGATTAGTTCCCTCCTGCGTAGCGCAATCAGCGGCTATTCGAGTTTTGTAACCGCAGCACATGCCACCAACGACGCTGGCGACGAAAACGAGATTTTCTTCGGGCAAAATTTCCAACAATGGAACGACACTGAATTCGAACATGAGACCGAGGATGAAGACACTCGTGACGGTCCACATTAGGAAGAATTTCGAGCGTGGCAAGAATCGCAAGAAATTATGATGCAAATGATAAATGAGCACGGGTGTTAATGTAAATACAATGAGAGTAAGATAAACAGCTTGAGCGGCTATGACAGCTAGAGCCGGAACCGCGAAAAGCGGTATGACAGCGTCCACCGAGACTTGTTTTGCTCCGCCACGCCATCCACAAGGATTGCGAACTCTTTCCCACACGGTCATTGTTCTCGCCTCTGTTTCTTCTTTCTTTCACTCTCACTTATGGCAATTTTTCGCAATTTTTCTATTAAACAATGAAATAATCATGAGAGCTAATTGTCAAACGAACTTTCGAAACTTTGAGGTTAGGAACTTTGATTTTCTTTATTTTCTGCTCCTATTCTGTTGCCCGCTGTTGCCCGTATAGTGGCGCCATCGTCGATTGCGGATTTTCCAATAACTACTCGAGAGCGCGGGTTGATATTTTTATATTCGACATTGCATAAAACCGTCAATTGCATCTGTTTTTTGCATGACCTAGGCTAGATTGCAACCATGAAGATTTTATTATTTATGACTTTGATAAGGAAGCTTTTTGCTACGATAAAAATAGACGGGGAGAGTCGCGAGTTTTTTTTCTCATCTGACAGTTCTTGTTGCGACTGTTCGCTACTAGAGGCGCTGCTGGTGATTTTACGCTTCGCTCTATCTCTCTTCCTCGCTTTCTCTTTCTGTCAAATGGAGTCCACGTCAGTAGTGTGAGTGTCGGCTCAATAAAACGAGCGATACAACAAAGTCGGCGTGCTCGATTAAAAATATAAATACGTTCTTCCTGAGTAATCGTTTTGAACTTTCGTGCTTCGTTGTATCAAACGATCGGTAGCGAATGTGCGGTTGCGGAAAATTTACGAGTTCACGACCGTCCGTGAGTGTTTTTTTCTTTTTTGAAGAAGACTTGACCATTTCCATCGATATTTATTTTCTCGCGTATTAAGAGAGAGAGAGAGAGAGAGAGAGAGAGAGAGAGAGAGAGAGAGAGAGAGGGACTTGACGAATTGGCGGGAAAGTAGCCCGTAAGTTTAAACTGTGATTTTGGAGCGAAAGCAGAAAAGAAGAAATGATGTATTAAACTTATAGTCAATGTAGATATTAAATGACGCTGACCCTCAATTTGATTTTTTATATTAATAAAAGTAGTTTTTTCGATTTTCATTGGTACTTTTAATGAGAAAAACAATGAATTGCAATTCCCGGCAATGCGTCATTCGTCAAGACAATTGAACGAGTAAATATTCGATACTCTCAATCGAATAAAACGATAAAAACTTTCAGTATCGCCGTGCCGTTTTATCATTATTATTTCTGGGGAGCTAATTACATATGCTGTATTTTTTTCATTGTTCAATAAATCATTGATAATAATTTTTTTTATATTCTTCTCATCACTTTCGCGAAGTGTTAATTTATTAAAGGCTCGGGATATTCGACAATTATAATTCTCGTCGGGTGAAACTTTTGCATTGAGCTACGAGGCTTATAACGAAGCAATCACGATAAAAAAAAGAAGAAAAAAGGATTGAGAGAAAGAGCGATAGAAAGTTATCGTAAAACCGTTGGTAAGATTGATCGACAATGTAACAATAAATTAGGGGGGGGGGGGCTGTCTCGATGAGTTTTGCACGTGTTCACGCGAGAGGGTTTATCGTTGTTTTCAGTTTTCCTAAGAGCCTTGAAGATCGAGGATTCTGAACGGCACATCTACATCTCTACGCGTTGAGACTTTCCCATCGAAAAGCTTTATCCAAATATAAATCTATCATTTTGTAAATCTACCAAATGGTAAAAAATCTTGCAAATTTAAAATTTCAGATCGTTTCCTCATCATTTTTACACTCTGGTTCTTTTTCTGCGAGCTCTCCCAATGTCAGTGCCTAAAAATAATTAGAAAATCAATAAATATTTGGTTCTTGAGAATTTGAAATTCTTCAAATATTGGTAATTTTGTTCGTCAGAACACAAAACGTAGATGGACAGAATAAAAATTCTAAATAAATGTCAGAATATTTATTGAAATGATTTCAATTTATTCAAATTGATTTAAAATTATTTGATAAATATCAAAATATTAATTTTAATTTTTTTATTCTATCGGTCTTCATTTTGTATTCAGACAAACAAAATTCCCCATATTTTAAAAATCTTAAGTTCTCAAAAACCAGGATTCATATACAAATGCATAAACCATCTTATTTCTCGCGTAACACATGTTTTTTAAAGGCAGGATCCTGACAAAACGTTCAGAAATCAATAAATTTCTCATTACGTTTAAAGGTGAATGAAGTGAAAACGGGAAAGGAAAAACCAGCCGATCGATCTCTGTTTTCCCGTCAATTTTCGCTGTTTGAAAATATTTTTTTTTCATAAGAAAGTCAAAATTAAGGATTCCTCAATTCAGTGATAGGGAAGATTACGATATCTCTGGCGCCTTAATTTAACTGTTGGATTATGAAATATAGACGAAAATAATACGAAAAACAAGAATAACTTTTTTTGTTTTGAGCCTTCGTTCCGGAGTTACAGCCCTTCGATGAAATTTTTTTTTTTCCCGATTTTCAATGTGAATCGAATTTTCCGTGTTTCGCATTGTTTCATCGGTTATGTCCAGCCGTTTCACTATCAGGATTGTAAATCCAGGATTTTATTTTCCCCGTATCGAACCCAAAACCACCCCATTTCATTGTCGGTTTCGTTTTCAGCTTTCTTATGCTTGGGCCAGTTTTTTGGAAGTCTTGTTTTTTTTTGCTCGAGTCGGTTTTTTGGAAGTTCCTTTATTTTATTTATTTTTATTTTTCTTCGTTTCTGCCCCCGAAAGGTTTTTAAATGATACTTAGAGCATAAGTAGGTACTAATAAAATAATAAGATCCTGAAAGTTTCAGATCCCTATCTCAATTGGTTATTGAGAAAAAGTGAAATATGAAAAAAACAGAAAAAAAATGTTTTCTCAGGATTGACCAAACCGATTGATCTAAATTTTTTATACGTTTTGGGGCCTGATAATAGCTCCAAAAAAAAATTTAGAGCTATATAGCTCTATAAAATCTTTGGAAAAAAAAAATTTCTTTCATTTTCAATTTTTAATCGTGATACAATTTTGGCACAATTACGAAACAATTTTTTTTCAAACCTTCTATATTTCACTATAACACTATGATTTTTAAAAAATTTAAAAAACGGTACGCTATAGTAAAAAAAAATAAAAACCACTTTTTGGGTCAAATAATGAATTTATTTATATGTTTTGAGGTTTAATTTTTCGTATTTTAACGCATATTTACATAATTTGTATTTATTAGAAAAAAAAATTCATATTCAAAATAACAACAAAATTTGTTTTGCCACAGTCAAAAATCAATTTTATAGTAATTTCAACAAATATTTTCAGGAACAACATTTTATTACAAAACTCGATTATTTATATATTTTTTATAGACTTGAGGCATAGAGATGACCGAAAATTATCGAATCGATGAAAGACAAGAACATTTTTTTTTCTGAACAAATGTAAACTTTCAAAAAAATTTAGGTTTAATTTTATTCATTTATTGTTTTTTCTTAAAAGTTAATAAACCCAACAATTCACACTCATAAAAGAATTTGCTAAAGATTGATGGATATACTGTAAAATACAATTATAACATAAAAAACAGTTTTTAATAAATAAATAATAAAAAGGCAAACAACTATCTCAAAATCAAAGATATATTTTTCAAAAATATTGCAGAATCACATTTCAGCTGTGAATGGAACTATTGGATATTGCTTCCATGTTGCCGCGATTATTTATTATTTGTCACATGAGATATTTGCCGGAAATTTCGACGCCTGCTGAAACATTGAGCAAATTATCTGATAGAAACAATGTTTCATGTGCGATTGAAGAAGACAGTGACCAAGACTGATGAAATGTGATTCTGCAATATTTTTGGAAAATGTATGATTGAGGTATGTCTTCTTTTTTATCATTTATTTATAAAAACCTTTTTTATGTTGTAATTGTATTTTACAGTATATCTGCGCAGTTTTTAACAAATTCTTTTATTAGTACGAACTGTTGGGTTTATTATTTTTTAAGAAAAAACAATAAATGAATAAAATTAAACTTAAAATTTTTTGAAAGTTTACATTTGTTCAGAAAAAAAAATGTTCTTGTCTTTCATCAATTCGATAATTTTCGGTTATCTCTATGTCTCAAGTCTATACAAAATATATAAATAATCGAGTTTTATAATAAAATGTTGTTCTTAAAAATATTTGTTAAAATTGGTATAAAATTGATTATTGATATTTACCTGGTTTAATTTTTGGCTGTGGCAACAAAATTTTGTTGTTATTTTGAATATGAAATATTATTTTTAATAAATACAAAGTATGTAAAGTGGTGATTTAGGTATGCGGCCGTAGAGAGACAATAGTGAAGGAAGAATCGGCTGCGAATCGCAGCCGATTCTTCCTTCACCAAAGTATGTAAATATGCGTTAAAATACCAAAAATTAAACCTCAAAACATATAAATAAATTCATTATTTGAGCCAAAAAGTGGTTTTTATTTTTTTCTACTATGGCGTACCGTTTTTTAAATTTTTTAAAATTCATAGTGTTATAGCGAAATATAGAGGGTTTGAAAAAAAATGGTTTCATAATTGTGCCAAAATTGTATCACGGTTAAAAATTGAAAATGAAAGAAAAATAATTTTTTTTTCAAAGATTTTATAGAGCTATATAGCTCTTAATTTATTTTCTCGGAGCTATCATCAGCCTCTAAAACGTATAAAAAATTTAGATTTCTCAATATCAAATTGAGTTAGGGATCTGAAACTTTCAGGATCTTATTATTTTATTAGTACTTACTTATGCTCTAAGTATCATTTAAAAACCTTTCAGGGACAGTTTCACTATGCTTATACCCACCCCTAGGGCCTTATTGTTTTTGTCGTTTTTTTAGGGTTTGTTTCTGTTCTTCTCTTTTCTTCAACATAGTGCATTCTGAAAAAAGCTACAATTATGTAAATCAGTTAAATAGCTCAATAACGAATAATTTGTAAAATGTCCTGTATCTTCCAAACGAAGTCGAAATCGCGATTTTTTTGTTCTTCAAAAAGTGTTTATTTAGGCCAAATATGAATATTCCACGGTAAAATTGAAGCACCTGCAGAGATATCGTAATCGTGCCCAGGGATAACAAAGAATGATAAGAAAACAAATTTGTGAATTCGAATTCGTAAAATTTCTTGAATGTGACTAAACGTGGACGAAGTAAATTTTGACTTTTGGATTATTTTTTCACATCCCATTTTTCGAAAACTTCTTGAAACTTCTCGTATTACTTTATGAAAAAGTTCCTTTAAAAATCCCTAACCGTATTCAGTAATTAAATGTTTTAAATAATGAAAGCATTATTTAAAACATTTAATTACCGAATACGGTTAGGATTTTTTTTTAAAACTTTTTCATAAAGTAATACATTTGTAGAATCCGTTCTCGATTTTGTGCTGTTTCACTGCCTAACATTAGATTCGAGAAACAAAAGAAAAAAATGTCGTTTTGTCCTTATAAAGAAGACATATCTACTATCGCGCTTAGCCCATGTGACCTTATGCATAAGATGTTGCTTAATCATTGTGCGATAAGGCATACATTATTAGCGGAATATGTTGAATATTTAGTCTCGGGTTGAGACATTTCACGAGAAAAAGAAGAAGATCAATCGAAGCTTATAATGAGCTTACATTGTTACAATAATACGTATATATAATGATATCTTTAATGTCTCAGAATAAAAATTAATGTCGATTGGTGATTCGAAATTTTAGCGCTTTTCCCAGATTTTACTATAATGTAAGAGAATGAAAGATCAGAAAAAAAATTATTTATTGCGCTCCGTGCGCAAAGTGCCACTTTGCGCACGCTGCGCGTGCTCAAACTGGCACTTTACGCACTCGTACAATAAAATTTCGTACGATACTAGTGCGAGAAACTTTTTCTGACGAGTGTGAGTTTGCAGCATGAGCCGAAGGCGAATGTTGCAATCACACGAGTTGAGATATACTATTATACTATTATATCACTCAGTACAATAATGGACGCTTTTACGTCCGCAAGCGGACGTGAAAACGTCCATATTACACCTCGTGATATAAAATATCGTACATCACTCGGCGTAAAAACATTTTCTGACGAGTGTGATTCACACTCACACTCACCAAAAAATGTTTTTACGTCCTCGTGATGTAATGTACTATTTTTTCCTCGCCCAGTGAGAACAAATAATTTTGAATGCATTAATGACAATTTGTTGATTGCGAATTAAAAATATACATTGCGGGCTAAAAATATGGAAACATTCGTCCTGATTCCGCGCCGCACAAAAAATTTCACTGCTCCCTAAAAAATGAAGATATTTCAATTCAACAAGCGGCATTTCAAAGGGAACATATTCAGCTTCATTTCGCTTTCCCAAAAAAAAATTTCGATTTTTTTTTTAACCTGGTACGAAATTTTTTTCACAACGCTCGCTCTTTTTTCACAACGATACGCTCTTCGAAACATGGTTGCATTTTATTATTATTATTACAAGCTTTTATTTACTTTCACTTGTCCCGGTGTCTCTCTGTAATCAAATCTTGCAAGTAAAATTTGACACACTTCCCGGTTTCCAATTGATCTGAAATTTTTCATGCATATGTAAATCAGATGACAATGCAATATTATCACAAAAAATTGTTTCGCAAAATTTTTTATAAAAAATGTTTCGCATAACTTTTTGCAAAATTTTGTTCACAAAATGGTTTTAAGCAATTTATTTGCAACATTTCTCTACGAAAATTTTGCGCAAGAGACTCTTTCCAAAAAATTTTGGGAAAAAATTTTTGTGCATAAATTTTGCAGAAAAATGTTGCAAATTAATTGTGTAAATTAATTTTGTGTAACAAATTTTGCAAAATAATTTTTGTGCAAAAAATTTTGCGATTCATTGTTTTTGCAAAAAATTATGCGATTCATTGTTTTTGCAAAATATTATGCGAAACTAGATATAAATTATTAAACTAGTTATTTAATATTATAAACACTAAAAAGTAAAACATAAATAAACGAAAAAAAAAATTTTTTAAACAAGCTTTTATTAGTTGTTAATAAAAAATAACTGAAAAGTTCAAAATAATTTTATTCCGATTGGAAATAAGTTTTTAAATAAAAGCGGGTTACATTTTAACAGCAAGAGAAAAAAGAGGGTGTAAAACGCTTTTATTTGAAAACTTATTTCCAATCGGAATAAAATTATTTTGAACTTTTCAGTTATTTTTTATCAATAACTAATAAAAGCTTGTTTAAAATTTTTTTTTTTCGTTTATTTTTTCGGCTTTTTTTTGGCGTTGAAATTTTGGGTTTTTTAAACTCTTTTTCGCGTGAAAAACTTATAGAGGGAAGTATAAGCTTCAATTTCGTTTTTTGAAAAGTTTTTTACAATTATTTTTCCCAAAAAGATTCGGTTGTTCGCAAAAAAACGATCATATTTATAAAATGCAGCGTAACTCTAAAACTACTGAGTTATCGTAAAATTACTAAGAAGGTAAAAAGTTGCATACATCATTCTGGGTTCAATGAAATTTTTTCAAAATTCTTTTCAAATTTTTTTTTTTTCAAAAACTTTGCTTGTCAACGAGATATTTTGTAATCTTAAAAACAACCGGGTTTTTTCGATGAAAAAGCCGTGTAGATGAGGTAAGAGAGATTGTTTAAGATAAAAAAAATATCTCGCTAACAGGAAAAATTTTTGAAAAAATTTCATTGAAACCAGAATGATTGTATTTAACTTTTGTCCCGAAAAACCTCATCTACTTTTTCATCGAAAAACCCGTGTAGATGAAACCCGATTGCTTAAGATTTAAAAAAATCCCGTTGGCAGGAAAAATTTCGGAAAAAAAATGTTGGAAAAAAATTCTGAAAAAATTTCATTGAATCCAGAATAATTGCATAAAACTTTTTACCCGATTATCAATTTCACGAAAACCCAGTAGTTTTCGAGTTTACGCTACACTGAAAAAAACGTACTGCCGCAGTGGCTATTTTTTGGTAAGCCTCCGCAAACTTTACCGCTACGGTCCCCACCAAAGCACAACTGTGAGCCGAGCCATTTCGTATCGGCCCACGAGCTATATTTTAGTTTGCTGACGGTGGGCAATCGCGATTTGCGCACGGTGGCCAACCGGCATGCTAATCGTAGATAAACAATATATCTGGATGGAAAGTATATCCTGTTTTCTTATTCAACCAGATATATGCCGGATAACCACCGTATGAGAAAAATATATATTCATAACCTAAATATTCAATCGATAAGGATTATTAATTAAAAATATTATATTTTTTAATTATTAATCGTTATTGATTATTCTCGCGTGATTGAATTGAATATTTAGGTTATAAATGTATGTAATATCAAATATGAAAATAATGAAAATTTAAATAACAATAATATTAGGAAAATGAGTAACAGTTTGATATTAGACGTAAGAATGTATTTCAAAGACAACATAAATTATTACAAAAAGTAATTAAACATAATATTATTGTGACATCACACGCTCGCGACGCTCACATGCATACTATAGCGCCTATTCACTGGTATCGGCAAATCAGCTATATAAGGTAACGCTCTAGCGCCAGTTTTAATGCTTGAAACGGCAATATCATTGTAGCGGTACTATGAAGTATTAAAATTTGGCGATCGGGGCAGTACGTTTAGCTCGAGTTACCACCAGCTGACAGCTAAACAAAATACCGTTGCTGCGGCAGACCAGTACTTTTCAGTGTACATTTTAAAAATTCGAGTTTAAGCTACATTTTAAAAATTCGGTGGTTTTTTTGCGAAAAATTGAATATTTTTGCGGAAAAAAATCGTACGAAACCTTTTTAAAAAACAAAATTGAAGCTTATACTCCCCTTATAAGTTTTTCACGCGAAAAAGAGTTTAAAAAAATTCAAACCGAAAAACGACCATATTTCGGAGGGCGTACTGGGTTAAAAAAAAATCGAAAAAATTTTTTGGAAAAGGCGAAATATCTTCATTTTTCAAAGAGCAGTGAAACTTTTTGTGCGGTGTGGAATCGGGGCGAGTGTTTCCAAACTTTTGGCTGGCAATGTACTTGAGAAAGTCGCACGAACAATTTTATTTCGGGCTTTGGCAGAGAACTCGTTCGACAAAATGTTTCCAATCATCGATGTAACGATCGTCCTGCGTTCGTCAATCGATAAAGT
This sequence comes from Alloplasta piceator, assembly GCA_946863875.1. Taxonomy (NCBI): domain Eukaryota; kingdom Metazoa; phylum Arthropoda; class Insecta; order Hymenoptera; family Ichneumonidae; genus Alloplasta; species Alloplasta piceator. The sequence continues at coordinate 19,470,651 of OX333077.1, read as the reverse complement.
TCGATTATTCTTATTAATCAATCGTTTAAAGTGTCTCGATAAATTCATGAATAAATAAATAAAAAAATTTGAGATGAAAAAAATGACGTATTTTGATTTACGTTTTTTGCTCCCCCATTTTGAAATATTCTGTGAATATGCAATCGTGTATGAGCGTAATTATCTTGTTTCTTTTAGCCCGTGGCGCCTAAAAAAACGCGATAATCTCGTGTGTCGTTTATCCGAATGAAATGCTTATCAACTTTATCGAATCGAATATCATATTTTGCCGAAGATATAAATTGTGTGCGTCAAACGGTATAATAATAATCGTACTCTCTTTTTTTCGCTATCTTTTCCCCACTTCTGAAACATCGTTGCCTCCACATAATTTTAGGTAGAAATTTTTCTTAGGTGAATTTGATCGGTAAGTCCAAAATTATAAAGTTTATTTAGCCTTGTGCGTCAAACATCTTTTCAAGGATCCTTTTGTGCAGAAGGAATAAATATTAAGAATAAGTCTATAATTTATTATTATTGCACTCCGTGCGCAAAGTGCCACTTTGCGCACTCGTACAATAAAATTTCGTACGATACTTGTGTGAAAAACTTTTTCTCAACTCGTGTGATTGCAACATTCGCCTTCGGCTCATGCTGCAACTCACACTCGTCAGAAAAAGTTTTATCGCACTAGTATCGTAATATGCTATTACAACGCGGAAAAAACCATTTAGCTGTGGTAACAAAAAAATTAGTCGACTGAACCAACTATCTCAGTGCTCTGAGCGCCAAACGAGAAATTGGTTGAATCAACGATTTTTATGAGGTTGTTTATAAATGGCAGACCACCTAATTTTTTGAATCGGCCAACCGCGAGTGAAATGGTTGTATTTACTATTTTGCTTGCGGTGTATTATCCATTTTTTGTATATATACACAATATTTTTAAACATTTCAATCTTTGAATGTCGCTACACTTATGAAGTTTACAATTTCGTAAAGCTTCGTCTTTTCTTCAAGAGAAGGTAAAAGAAAAAAGACCCTGTTTTATGGGAATCCATTTTGGATTCAACCATCTTGGGTTTTGCCGCAAAGTATTAAATATCTATACTAAAAAATAAGGGTATCAAACATAGACAAACTTGGAAAGGTTATAACCGTCGAAGGGAAAGTTCGTTTGTGCGAAACGAAGCCACCTGGCGGATTTTTGGGATACTGACAAATCTGCAAATAAGATCATATAGTTGGTTAAAGTGCCTAAAAAATAAAACGTATTTACGTTGTCGATCCTTTACCCCCTTGAAGACTATTTAGTTAGACTGAAATAGAATTTTTTTTTAAATATTCGTAGAGTTGAGACCTTTAAAAATATATCCTCGAAAGGAAATTTTTTAATTTCAATAAATTACGGAGTTATAGCTATTTTAATGAGGCAGCACTTACGCCCATCACGTCGGAGTAAATCGGATTATAGACGTTTTTCTCAAAACTTTACTTTTCTCAACACGGTTGACACGATATCTCAAGTTCTATTCAACCGATTTACTTCAAAATTTTCACCATTCTTCAATGTATAACTCTCTATCGCCCATACCTCTTTTGTATAAAAATTATTGTTTTTACTATTGCAAAAAAAAGTGAAAAACTATGAAAAAAGAGTCGAAAAACGCCTTTTTTTTTGTTCAGACAGCCGCCATTTTGCGATTTTTTTCTTTTATTTTTTTCTCCGAGGTAGGGGCTATAACGACCCAGTGGACGCAGTAATGTTGCAGCAATGTAACGGCAATGTTACCGTTTGTAACATGTAACATTACATGGACGTTACATGTAAGTTATATGTAAGTTACAATTTCCTACTCAGCAATATAACATTGTTCATATAACAGTTATATAACAGTTACATAACTGTTATGTAAATGGATTACGTTACCTTAGCTAGTATTAATTGTTGTTAAACATGTTATAAAAAATAATAACCTTCATTCCAGAATACCTGAATACCTCAGAACTTAATTGACCCCTCGGAACTTACGTTACCGCTCATAACTTAATTTCAGAGCTTCGAGCCCCTCATAAGTTATGCAAACCCTCAAAACTGGCTTGAATAAAACCGTGATCTCTCATAAGTTTACCGACTTCTCATAACTTAATATCGGGGCCCCTGACCCCTCATAAGTTATGTGGACTCTAAAAACGTTTTCCAGAATACCTGACCTCTCACAAATAAAGTGTCCCCTCGTAACTTAATTTCAGAGCCCCTAACCCTTCATAAGTTATGTAAACCCTCAAAACATGTTTGAAAAAACCGTGAACTTTCATAAGTTAAGTGACCCCTCACAACTTAATTTCGAGGCCCCTGACCCCTCGTAAGTTATGTGAACTCTCAAAACTTTATTCCCAAATACCTGACCCCTCATAACTTAATTTCGTGACCCCTGACCCCTTGTAGGTTTTGTAAAGCCGCGAAACTCAATTCCAGGATTTCTGACCCCTTATAAGTTGAGAATCCCCTCATAGATTAATTTCAGAGCCCCTGACTCCTCATAAGTTATGTGAACTCTCAAAACTGTATTCCGGAACCCCTGACCCATCATAACTTAAGTTATCTCTCGTAACTTAATTTCGCGAGCCCTGATCCCTCGTAGTAAAAATGTTTGAAATGCCATATCTTTTTTTACAGTGTGTCCATGTTATATTGCCGCAATATAACGAATGTTACATTACTGTAATGTAACAAAGTTACATAGCAGTTATGTTACCTACATGTAACAAATGTTACATTACATCTACTTGCACGTTATATAACAGCATAACATTGTAACATTACATGTAACTTCCATGTTATATTGCCGCAATATAACGTATGTTACATTACTGTAATTTAACAAAGTTATAATGCCGCGATGTAACAAAGTTACATCGCGCAATATAACTTGTTTGTTGCAAAAAAACTGTTTTGCAAAATTTTGTTCACAAAATGGTTTTAAGCAATTGATTTGCAACATTTCTCTACGATAATTTTGCACAACAGTCTCTTTCTAAAAAATTTGGTGAAAAAATTTTTTTGCATAAATTTTGCAGAACAATGTTGCAAATTAATTGTGTGAAACAATTTTGTCTAACAAATTTTGCGAAACATTTTGTTTGCAAAAAATTATGGGAAACTAGATATAAATTACTAAACTAGTTATTTAACATCATAAATACGAAAAAGTAAAAAATAAATAAACGAAAAACAATTTTTTTTTAAACAAGCTTTTATTAGTTGTAAAAAAAAAAGAATTGAAAAGTTCAAAATAATTTTATTCCGATTGGAAATAAGTTTTCAAATAAAAGCGTGTTACATTTTAACAGCAAGAGAAAAAAGAGGGTGTAACACGCTTTTATTTGAAAACTTATTTCCAATCGGAATAAAATTATTTTGAACTTTTCAGTTATTTTTTATTAACAACTAATAAAAGATTGTTAAAAAAAAAATGTTTCTTTTATTTTTTTTTAAATTTTGTATCGGATGACTAGAGGGTTTGCAATTGTGTCAGCCAGCACAGTCCTGTTAGTCCCAACTTTACCAGCTTCTTGCTTATTTCATTTTCATTTTTTTTTCTCGAATTTTTTTTGTTTATTGTCAAAGTATTAACAAATATTTTGTAAAAAAAGAATGATAAAAATGTGTTGTTTTTTATGGAGCTCGACAAGACGCTCAAAATATATGTCTCTAGACCAGAATACCGCCTTAAGCGGGAATTGAAAATGCTGGATGCAATTTTTTCTTCGAATTGTGTTCCTCGTTACACGGGCTGTAGTTCCAAATGAAATTAAGTCTGTCACTGTCCAATTACTTTCGCATGTAAACAGCTGTTGTGCGTGTACGAAGTGGTCGGGAACGCAGAAACGATGTGATATGAAATCTTGCTCGTTCCGTGTGTGCCCGTACCGTTACGAAGAGAGAAGTAACTGGTAAGAAAAATAATCAGCAACTAGTCGGTTCTCCGCGTTTGGCACAGTGAGTTGGAAACTCGTTAGTCAAAAACGAGTATCCACGACAATTCTTACCTCGCGAAGAGATTGTGAGATAATTAATCGATTTCCCCAATATACAAAAGGAGATCCATAGTTGATTAATTTTCCGCCTCGATTTATCGTTCATCTTCAGTTAGTGATATTTTTGTGTCGAAAAATGTGGATTTGACGAGAAACAAAATTTTGATGGTGAGAGAAATAAAGTTTTGTTTAGTGAACAAAAACATTATAAAATCGTCGAAAAAGTTGATTTATCGTTTGGACGAAGTCGAACACGCTAGGACTTGAAATTTTTCATCCGCAAGTATGTTATGAATTTTTTTTTCATATCGAAAACGATGTAAATATTGTTCATCAGTTTCTCGTTAAATTATGGGTATGATTCTCACTCACGCGTGTTCTTGTGTAGTGAATTATATATTTATATCTGTGAATTCGTCGGTTTATCAGTTTGCTGCTTAGAATCGTCAACAAATATGCTATTATCGAGCATTCTCGACCAATTTGACCCGTGTAATTTTCGGACTCTCTGGTTTTCAATTAATTTGGAGGAAAAATAATTGCCGTAATCGAAAAACCTTTTTATATTTTTTGCAGTGTTTGTTCGTTTGTCCGGGAATTAAATTTATTATGTACGGGGTCGTAGGGGGTTAGATAAAAAATCTGCAAAAATTTGAGACTTTTTTTTAGATAGAAGGAATATTCTCTGCAGAGCATCTAAAAATTGAAATAAGGGGTAATAGGGGGGTTGAAAAAAATCTCTAAAAATCCAAGGTTTTCCTAGACGTAAAGAGCATTCCGCGTAAAGCAATTCAGTATCGGAATGGATGGGGGTCTGATAATGATGGAATTGACCTGGAATAGATTTCATTACCTAGGGGGTAATTGGGGGGTTGAAAAAAATCTCTAAAAATCTGAGGAGGTTTTCCTAGCCGAAAATAACATTTCCTGTAAAGCATATCAGAATCGAAATGGATGGGGGTCTGATAATTGTGGAATTGACCTGGAATGGATTTCATTACTGAGGGGGTAATTGGGGGGTTGAAAAAAATCTCTAAAAATCTGAGGAGGTTTTCCTAGACGAAAAGAACATTCCCTGTAAAGCATATCAAAATCGAAATGGATGAGGGTCTGATAATTGTGGAATTGACCTGGAATGGATGGCATTACCTAGGGGGTAATTGGGGGGTTGAAAAAAATCTCTAAAAATCTGAGGAGGTTTTCCTAGACGGAAAGAACATTTCCTGTAAAGCATATCAGAATCGAAATGGATGGGGGTCTGATAATTGTGGAATTGACCTGGAATGGATTTCATTACCTAGGAGGTAATTGGGGGGTTGAAAAAAATCTCTAAAAATCTGAGGAGGTTTTCCTAGACGAAAAGAACATTCCCTGTAAAGCATATCAGAATCGAAATGGATGGGGGTCTGATAATTGTGGAATTGACCTGGAATGGATTTCACTACCTAGGAGGTAATTGGGGGGTTGAAAAAAATCTCTAAAAATCTGAGGAGATTTTCCTAGACGAAAAGAACATTCCCTGTAAAGCATATCAGAATCGAAATGGATGGGGTCTGATAATTGTGGAATTGACCTGGAATGGATTTCATTACCTAGGGGGTAATTGTGGGGTTGAAAGAAATCTCCAAATATCTGAGGAGGTTTCCCCGGATGAAAAGAACATTCCCTGTAAAGCAATTCAGTATTGAAATGGATGGGGGTCTCATAATTGTGGAATTGACCTGGACTGGATTTCATTACCTAGGGGGTTATTGGGGGGTTGAAAAAAATCTCTAAAAATCTGAGGAGGTTTTCCTAGACGAAAAGAACATTCCCTGTAAAGCAAATCAGAATCGAAATGGATGAGGGTCTGATAATTGGGGAATTGACCTGGAATGGATTGCATTACCTAGGGGGGAATTGGGGGGTTGAAAAAAATCTCTAAAAATCTGAGGAGGTTTTCCTAGACGAAAAGAACATTCCCTGTAAAGCATGTCAGAATCGAAATGGATGGGGGTCTGATAATTGTGGAATTGACCTGGAATGGATTTCATTACCTAGGGGGTAATTGGGGGGTTGAAAAAAATCTCTAAAAATCTGAGGAGGTTTTCCTAGACGAAAAGAACATTCCCTGTAAAGCATATGAGAATCGAAATGGATGGGGGTCTGATAATGATACACTCAGTCAAAAAATTAAAGGAACAGCAAAATTTTCGAGATTTTTCAGCGATTTTCCAAAGGCTGTAACTTTGTTAATTTTGGTCGTAAAAAATTTTTAAAAAAAGCATTTTGAAGCTTGAATCTTCTACTTTTGGAATCTTAAGTCAAAATTTTTTTATGGGCATCACCCTCGACGCAGTCGAAAGAAATATCACGGTAAAAATTTTCTCGAAATTTTTGCTTTTTTCAAAACAGTCGATGGGCTTCAAAAAAAATTTCTGAACTTAACCAATCTATGGATCGTTTAGCTGAATTCTTTGGCTTCAATTTGCTTTTTTTATTTTTGTTCTACGACCATTTTTCGCTGAGATATCGGCGATTGAACAAAAATTCGTATTTTTTTTTTAAATCTTCGATATCTCTGGAACTAATGATCGTACAGCGAGTAAACGGTGAGTTTCGGAAACTTGAATCTAGCCTCTATAAGTGCCTGTTATTTTTATAAACGGAAAAAAATTGTTTCCATTCTTAATTTTAACTTGAAAAAGTGCAAAAAATTAGCTTTTTTTCTTGTTTTAGAAAATCTACCACAACTTTGCAGATATTGCGAAAAATACCAATGTTTTAAGGTCCTTTTTTAGCTCAATACATACCTAAAAACCATGCCAGTTTTCAAAACAATCGGTCGAACCGTTTTTTGTGACCGAGTCATCAAACTTTTAGAAAAATTGAAGGAACACGTTTATTGATCCTTAATGGCCAATCAATTAATGGTGTTAAAAATGAAGTAAAAAGTTTTTCTTTCTTTTCTCTCAAATTTGTATTTAATGAGCGTGAAAACTAAAAAAAAATCCACATTTCAAAAACAAAAAAAAATTTTTTTTCAAAATTAAATTTTTTTTTATTTTTTAAATTTGAATAAAAAAATTTATTAGCATTTTTTTCAAAATTTTATTTCGATATTTATTACATATTGAATGCAAAATTGTAAAAAAAAATGCCAATACAATTTTTTTTTCAAATTAAAAAATAAAACAAAATCGAAATTTCGAAAAAAAAATTTTTTTTTCGAAATTTGGATTTTTTCTAGCTTTCCCCGCTCGTTACATGCAAATTTAAGGGGGAAAAAAAGGATTTTTTTTTCAAAAATTTTTAACAACATTAATTGGTCATTAAGGATCAATAAACGTGTTCCTTCAATTTTTCTAAAAGTTTGATGACTCGGTCACAAAAAACGGTTCGACCGATTGTTTTGAAAATTGGCATGGTTTTTAGGTATGTATTGAGCTAAAAAAGGACCTTAAAACATTGGTATTTTTCGCAATATCTGCAAAGTTGTGGTTGATTTTCTAAAACAAGAAAAAAAGCTAATTTTTTGCACTTTTTCAAGTTAAAATTAAGAATGGAAACAATTTTTTTTCGTTTATAACAATAACAGGCACTTATAGAGGGCAGATTCAAATTTCCGAAACTCACCGTTTACTCGCTGTACGATCATTAGTTCCAGAGATATCGAAGATTTAAAAAAAAAAGACGAATTTTTGTTCAATCGCCGATATCTCAGCGAAAAATGGTCGTAGAACAAAAATAAAAAAAGCAAATTGAAGCCAAAGAATTCAGCTAAACGATCCATAGATTGGTTAAGTTCAGAAAATTTTTTTGAAGCCCATCGACTGTTTTGAAAAAAGCAAAAATTTCGAGAAAATTTTTACCGTGATATTTCTTTCGACTGCGTCGAGGGTGATGCCCATAAAAAATTTGTGACTTAAGATTCCAAAAGTGAAAGATTCAAGCTTCAAAATGCTTTTTTTGAAAAAATTTTACGACCAAAATTAACAAAGTTACAGCCTTTGGAAAATCGCTGAAAAATCTCGAAAATTTTACTGTTCCTTTAATTTTTTGACTGAGTGTAGAATTGACCTGGAATGGATTTCATTACCTAGGGGGTAATTGGGGGGTTGAAAAAAATCTCTAAAAATCTGAGGAGGTTTTCCTAGACGAAAAGAACATTCCCTGTAAAGCAATTCAGTATCGAAATGGATGGGGGTCTCATAATTATGGAATTGACCTGGAATGGATTTCATTACCTAGGGGGTAATTGGGGGGTTGAAAAAAATCTCTAAAAATCTGAGGAGGTTTTCCTAGACGAAAAGAACATTCCCTATAAAGCAATTCAGTATCGAAATGGATGGGGGTCTCATAATTATGGAATTGACCTGGAATGGATTTCATTAGCTGGGAGGAAGTAAGAGGATGACAAAAATCGGCAATAATTGATGTTTTTTGAGACAGGAAGATCATTTATTGGCGGAGCATTTCAAAATCGAAAAGGTCGATGTTCGGGCACTGGTCTGGTTGACCTAAAATGCCCCATATATATTTACGACATTTAACGATACATAATATTTGGCTCCCGGCTTTCTTTTCTCACTTCGCACGAACGAATGACAATCGACGATTCATCCGCGTCATAGGCTCCTCCCTCAAGATAAGAAATTGTCCGCTGCATCGACACTGAAGTATATTATATATTATATACACGCACATATACATGTGTGTATTTCTTGATTATTCTGATGTATGTGGCAAGATTTTTTCCGTTTTCTTTAAAATTAACGATCACTACCCTCATTCGAGAGGATTATTATCTAAAATAATTTATAGTAATGATATACAAATATCGTGACTCTTGGATTTTCGAGTTTCACGGTGATTTAAATAGCTCAAAAGCTTAACAAATTCAATAAAAACTCCCAAAAGGTATTTTTATAATTGCAAATAGAAAATAAATATCAGCTTTATTTTGGGAATAAAATTGTGGAATCTTTCAAGAAATTGACAAAAGTGGATGACTAAGACTAAGAGTGGATGACTCTGACTAAGGCCCGAATTTTAAGATCTTAAGATCAAACTTTCCATTGAACTCAAGTTGAAACTTAAGATCGAACTTGAGTCCCAATTTAAGATGAATCTTAAGTCTGAACTGAAGTATCATTATAAGTTCATAGTTTAGTGCGAACGTCAGATCGATCTTAAATTTAAGTTCGATCGAACTCAATTATTTTAACAACTAATGTCAAAAAACACGGTCGAGGCAGGCGATGAAAGAAGTTTGATCGAACTTAAGTCGAATCTCAAGTTGGATCTTAAGATCAAACTTGAAACAATGTTTAAGGAACTTAAGATATTTCTGAAGTTCGCACTCAAGTTTGAACTTAAGTATGAATTTATAATAACACTTAAGTTCAAACTTAAGATTCATCATGAATTGGAATTTAAGTTCGATCTTAAGTTCCAACTTGAGTTCAATGGAAAGTTTGATCGTAAAATTCGGGCCTAAGAGAGTTTATTAATATCAATTAATTTGGCGGAGATATCGCTTCCTATAAATTGGCCATAGGGGCAATCGAAAAAATTTGAAAAAAAATTTCATTCTCTTTATTTTTCTCAAGCTGTCGTGACTAACTAAAAGAAAGAAGAAACAATAATGAGTGGACAGTATAAGACGTCAGAAGCTCACCAGAAACATGATAACGAAGTGTATTCGAAGGGGCGCCCCATCATTTAGCTCTTCTATCTCCCTGAAAATTGATGTACACACATGAAATATATATATATGTGAAAATGATAAAAGAAAATATTTATATATATTTAGAATTCTACCACATACGACAAAATAAAAGAGAATTATTAACGAGATGACAAGTGCAATTCCGATAAGGTCTGTTTCGAGAACTTGAATCCGACACATCTTGCACACTTTTTAGCTCCTTACTTTGTATTTTAAGATGATTGTGACGGACATTATTCCGGCATTTAAATGGTATTTAAGGTAGTAGTCTGGCAACTTGCCCGTTTTTTTGCGTCTTTATCGGGAATTTTTTTTATGGAAAAATAAAACTCAATGGTTTTTTTAGTATGTTATTATTGACATTTAAAGGGTACAAAATTTTTTTTTTCTTAATTTTATTCTTTTACAACGTTTTATTACAACGGTGTATCTAGCTTAAAATGAAAGGGGGGGGGGCAGTTTTTTAAACTTAACTTTTTTCATAGCGAGGAGGGTTTTGTAGTACCATGAAATAATACACAATAACATAAGAAGGAACACCATATATTAAAAAAATTAATTCTTGAACAACTGTTTGCGAGGATTAGTTGCAAATTTTTTAACAACAACTTCCACTAATTGATTATTATTTGCGAAAACTTATTGACGGTGGATGCTAAGCATAAGCAAAAAAAAATCAAAATTTGAAATTTTTTCACAGAGTTCTTTTTGCCCCCTAAAGAGTTCTACAATTTGTCCCTATAACTTTTTTCGATCCGACCGATACTTTGGTTAGTATGACCACGCAAAATTTCTAATTTGCAAAGTCAGCCACCCATTAAACCCATTGAAAAATTAAATTAAAAAAATTTGATTATACAAAGCTTCAAGCCATTTTGATGACGCCATTTACGATGAATACTGACCATTGTCACGGTACAATTGAGTTATGGGCCCAAAATGGCTGACAGGGGTTGATGGGGTGCCTTATAACGATCGCTTGGTCCGTCGACGTCGATGATCGTTATTATGCACCCCAGAGGTTAGTGCTCTCCCCGGTCTCGAATTTTGCAGGCTTCCCCAGGAGGTTAACTGGTCAAACCGGAATGTGGGGGATAGTTATATAAGCCGCGTATATATACATACAGAAAAGAAATTATATACAGAATTATATACGGACAGCGTGGTCAAAACAGCTGCTATATCTATGCAGTGAGGGTTTTGTCTTTCCATCTGCCATTCGTTTTATGTAATTCGTCGAGACTCATACTCATTTCCCTCTCTTTACATTTCTTCCCTTCGGCGAGGGACGATTATAAACATATTCCGGCTTTTCGCACTCTGTCAACGTTGCGATTTCTTCGCAGGTACTTCCGAAACCCCGAAGAATTTTGTCCCAAGATATCTATCGAAAGAGGGCATCGAAGCTCAATGTCCACAGTTGGGGTTTGCGAAAGACTGACGTGAGGGTGAGGAAGCTTGAGCATTGGGGGTGAAAAAAGAAGCCTCCTCATCATGTGGCTCTGATTCTGCAGCCCGATAATCATTGAATGACTCTCGAGGACACGGAGAACCAAAGTTCGGCCACAGGCTGGGAAATAATAATCGCCAATACGGCGATGTCTTCGGCATCGTCCAACAGGCTTCAAATACTCTGGGACAATTTTATTCACGCTGAACCACAGAGTTACGAGGTGAGCTACAAAATATCAATCACTCAACGCTCATTCATTTGCTTTTCGCATGATTTTTCTGCTCTCGCAGAGAAATGTTAACCCACCACCAGCGCTCGTAGCGGCGGAAGCGAGAACTGTCGTGCGAGTCTACGGACGCTCCTATTGGCCGTCTATTTTGTCACTCGCACGCTATTGGTGCGCCGGTCGCCGCAATCTCTTTCGTTCGCCAGAGAGTTAATTATGTTATATAAAGTCATCGTTTGAAAAGAAAATCTTTTGGAATATCATTTGGACCGATTGATTCGTAAAATTGCTTGGCCTAAGATATAGAAGTTAAACGAAGTAATTCTCTCGTTGAGCTGGTTGTAATTTCGTTGTTATTGCAGTTTGCATCGTTTAAATGCAACGATAATAATTAATTTAAAACAAAATCTTTCTTTTTAAAAAGTGTTCAAGGTGAAAAATCGTCGAAATGGTTTTTGGGGTCTGTATCAATGACTTGGGATGCCAAATGCACGGTCAAAGGGTGAATATCAATAATAAAGAATTAAAAAAATTATTGTCGTTGCATGGCAACGATGCAAACTTCAACATCATTAGTTTTGCTTGTAGAGAATTCAAGTATGCACAAGCTTGCGGCTGTCATTCCAAATTTATCACGAATCGAAATTTTGCTCCTATTCATCGGTCACTCCATATTAAATCGACCAATAGTTGGAATCGACCCCTTTCAATTTCGATGAAATTTGAAATTTCGATGGAATTTTTTAAGTTTATTTTTTTAATATCTCGAAAAGTATCATAGTTACGAAAAAATAGTTCTGAGTTCGTTTTGGGGCTACGGAAAAAAAAAATGCCGAAAAAAAAATTTGAAAAATTATGAATTTGGAGAATTTTCAATTTAAAAAAATCGAGAAAATTCACGAAGGACATTAAATTTTTGGTTCCATTTTTTTTATATAACACCATGTACTGATCTTGAAAGATCCTGAAATTTTCAGAATTGCGTTTTGTTTTTTTTAAATATGAATTTTTGAATTTTTGTAAAAAAAAATTTTTTTCACCTCTAAGTAAAGTGAAATTGAACAATCGTATAATTTTTACTGCTTAAAATTACAAAATTACATGATTGCTCAACTTTACTTAACTTGGAGGTGAAATTTTTTTTTTACCAATATTAAAAAAATCATATTTTTTAAGAAAAAAAAACGCAATTCCGAAAATTTCAGGATCTTTTTAAATCAGTGCAAGGTATTACATAATAAAAATGGAACCCAAAATTTAATGTCGATCGTGGATTTCGGCGATCGACAATAAATTCAGAATTCTCCAAATTCATCATTAAAAAAAAAAAAAAATTTGGAATATTTTTTTTTCGTAGCCCCAAGTATACTCTTTAAGAAAAACCCAGAACGATTTTTTCGTAACTATAATAGTTTTCGAGATGTTTAAAAAATAAACTTTAAAAATTGAAAAAGTGGTGAAATTTTGAATCTTGCATAACTTACGAAAAAAAAATTTTAATTTTTTTCCTTTGGTAGAACTTTGTTTTATGATAAAAGAAAACTTCTGACCAAATTTCATCGAAATTCAAAGGGGTCGATTCCAACTAATGGTCGATTTGACATGGAATGACCCACATGCATGATTGTTATTATCTTGGTGAAGAGTAATCAGGATAATGGTTGAGGACCTGAAATTGCGACGATCTCTATAATTTCATTCCATTGGCCAGAGCAACGAAAATTGCTCGTGTTATTAATTAACGAAAGTACAAACATTTGGCTTATTCAATTCGTTTTCAGTCTAAATATCGTCCGACGAACCATTTTCATTTTTGTTTGCATGAGATACACGATACGGATGTCTGTATCGCTTGAAAAAATTGTTTCACTCTCACCGATCGTTCAACGAGCGGTTTATACACACCCTGCGCGGAAAATACGTATATTTTTTAAATTCTTTTTACTCCTCGATGGTGGTGACTCAATCACCGGCTCTGGTAGCCTGCGGGATGACTTACAAGTTGTACAACTTATTCGCTAGTCCGGTTTGCCAACATGCGGACTCCTCGTTTCACCGAGAAAACACGAGAGACAAGTGTCCTATTTCACCTTACAATGCCACGAAGATTCTTTTGTTTACACACCTCCACTGAGAAAAAAGTTCAGTTAAAACAACTAAATCCATTTAGTTGTAAAAAATTTAGTTGATTCAATATTAATTTGTTTGAAATAATGGAACTATAATTAATTCAACAAATGGATTTGGTTAACCATAAAATATGAGGTGAACGAAATTATTTGGTCGATTTCCAGATACAGTTTAGTCCAATTTACACGTTACTGAGTTGCTGGACAGAAATATTTCGTTGATTTCTAGTATATTTTAACTAGATAAATTTAGCTGTAACAAAAAAACAATTCGTATTTTCAATCACACTATTTATTTTATTGCACTCCGTGCGCAAAGTGCCACCTTTGCACACGCTGCGCGTGCTCAAACTGGCACTATGCGCACTCGTACAATAAAATTTCGTACGATACTATTGCGAGAAACTTTTTCTCAACTCATGTGATTGCAACATTCGCCTTCGGCTCATGCTGCAAACTCACACTCGTCAGAAAAAGTTTAATCGCACTAGTATCGTAATATACTATGATACAATAATACATTACATCACGAGGACGTACAATAGGACATTACATCACGAGGACTCGTGTGATGTACCATATTTTATATCACGAGGTGTAATATGGATGTTTTCACGTCCGCTTGCGGACGTAAAAGCGTCCATTATTGTACTGAGTGATATAAAGATATTTATTTGATTGAACTGAAACTTTGCTCATTCAAGCAACGATTTAACCGATTTAACTAAAACTTTCACTGTATCTTTGTTGAATTACCAAAATGATATCGTTGAACGTCCGGAAACAAATATTTGGTTGATTAAAACAAATTTTTGTATTTTCAACAAAAAAAATTTCTCAGTGGATCGTTATATTTCGCCTCGAGGCAACGAGCAACTGCTCCAAGAATCAAATAAACTATGTACTTGAAGTTGGGAACGTTCAGTTGAACGGAAAATCAGAAAAAGTATTGTCTTCATGAAAAATTAGAAGAGCTTGAGAATAACTTAATGAATAATAATTTCAAAAATTCAATGATATTTTAAGAATTATTTCCCGAGTGTTAATAAGGTCTTAAAATTGTTCTTTAAAATAATAAATTTGTCGATTTTTCGTTCATTCGAACTTCGGAACATCAAGTCCATAATAAACTACCACAAAATGAATCCATTTCTAGAACAATTAAATAAATCGTGATACATTTTAGGATTTTGTTTCTTAGGCCCGAATTTTAAGATTTTAAGATCAATCTTAAGATCGAACTTTCTATGGAACTTAAATTGGATCTTAAGATGGAACTTGAGTTCCAATTTAAGATGAATCTTAAGTTTGAACTTGAGTGTCATTATAAGTTCATACATAAGTTCAAACTTTAGTGCGAAGTTCAGATCAATCTTAAGTTCAAACTTAAACTTGGTTTGAAGTTTGATCTTAAGATCTATCTTGAGCTTGAAGTTAAGTTCGATCGAAATGAATTATTTTGACAACTAATGCCAAAAGACATGGTTGAGAGAGGCGATGAAAGAAGTTTGATCGAACTTATATAAGTTCAAGCTCAAGATGGATCTTAGGATCAAACTTCAGACCAATTGTAAGTTTGAACTTAAGATCGATCTGAAGTTCGCACTAAGTTTGAATTTAAGTATGAACTTATAATGATACTCAAATTCAAACTTTAGATTCATTTTAAATTGGAACTTAAGTTCGATCTTAAGTTCTAGCTTGGGTTCAATGGAAAGGTTGGTCTTAAGTTTGATCTTAAGATCGATTTTAAGATCTTGAAATTCGGGCCTTAGAATGCGTACTTGTAAATTTAATTTTTTTTTTTTTACTTTTTATATTTAAATTATAGAGAAGAATGAAGAAATTGCGTTTTTGGGGATTATTACAGAAATCCTCGTGGCTCGATATCTTTCTTGCCGAATTACTCGCTCAGGTCAAAGACGGACGTGACGTCAAGGATGTCCTTTCATTCTGGTAAGAACCATCCACGTGTATAAAGTATTTTTTTCCTTTTGTGATTGTATATTTTCTTCATATTACAAGTATAGATAGTTAGAGTTAGAAAGGTGAATCGAAGGTCTGGAGACAGCTTGAGATACTCTCTGAAGAAACCTTGCGAAGCAAAAGATTTTCTACGATTTTTATTGTTGATTTGGTTTATCGACTGATTAGAGAAGCCAACGAAATGCCACATTTATCATGATAAATTTATAACTATTTTGGTAATGTATTTTTTTCCAACATTAACGATAATGAAGCCTGATATACAAAAATATTTGGTTCCCTGTTTTTTAATTATACTTAATTTAATTTGCAATATGACTTTGAGACGTTAACAACTAGGAGAATCGTTAGTAAAGTGCTAGATTCGGGTTCGTAAAGGTCGCAATGCAATCAAATGGCATTTGCGCTTTGGGGTTATGTTATTGCAACTTGCATTATCTGTTGTTATTTTCCAACATCACCGAACTTTTTATTTTTCTTCGAGAAATGATTACATTGTAGATCAAAACTTACGTAAACGATACTTCATGGAAGTATTTTTATATTGTTTCTAATAGATCAAATAAGCCAAGAGAGATACGTCAGGTGCAACATCAATGGCGGTTATTGCAGCCATATTGCCATGGACTCCTCACACCCAAAAAAAAGATCTAGTCGTAGATACTATAATCGTTTATTTGATCATTTTTTAGTTACATCAAAGAAAATTTTCTTTCCATCCAAGTTTGGGTAATATTTACTTCCACTATATTTATTTATTTATTTGAGTTCACCGTCATTGAAAAACAGGCGTTGAAGACAAATTCTATTCGTTTTTACTAAATACCTATTCATCCGTAATCTCATCCGATCATATCTGCAGATTTGTCAGTAGCCCAAAAATCCGCCAGGTGGCTACCTCTCGCACAAGCGAACCTGCCTCTCCACGCCTATAACCTTTCCAAGCTTGTCTATGTTTGATATCGATATTTTTCAGTATGGATATTTAATACATTGAACATTGCGGCGAAACGCAAGATGGTCGAATCCCCGAAAAGGATTCCCATAAAAAAAGGGTTTTTTTTTCTTTTACCTTCTGTTAAAGAAAAGACGAAGCTTTACGAAATTGTAGACTTTTGTAGCTATACATTCAAAGATTGGAATGTTTAAAAATATATATTGAATAAATAGTAAAAAAAAAAATATTTCATTTAAACACATATTTGTTCAGTTTGAAAAAATATTTATTCATATTAAAAAAAAATTTATTAGATCGCAATAGATTTGCCTATTAGGTCATTGAAAAAAAAAATTTCGTTGACATGAATAGAGTTGTATTAGGCCGGCCTACAACTAAAAAAAATTATTTGGCTTGACTAGAATTTAGTTAAATGTACTAGATCTTTATTCTGGGTGCAGAAACTTTCTTTTATTATATTTTTGTGCTTCGTTAATTTGAAGTGTCGTTTACACGGATGGAAGATTAGTTATGACCTATCCCAATCGTAATTTAATTCGAGAGTCTGCTGTGAATCGAGTAGCATATAGTGGAGTATTATCAATGGGATATTGACTCAACGGTCACAAACACTTTCGTGAATTTAAATAATCGGTTATGCTGTTTCATCGTGATATATATACATAGAAATTTCTTATCGCCTTATATATGTGTATATCACATTAATAGGGATAATATATATTAGGGCGATTAAAAAAAAAAAATTCTTGCAAACAGGCTCAAAAGTTTCATTGATGTATAAGAAAAGGCCTGTTAAAATATGAGCTCTTAATATTAACATTGTCCGCATCGCACTTTTCGATTTTCCATTAGAATAACGTGCACGGAGAGAAAAATCTGTTAAAAGTTACCGTGCTGTACTATTACCAAAATTCAAAAATTTATATTTTTGAAACAAAGACACACCATCCTGAAAATTTCGGGATCTTTTAAGATCAGTACAAGGTATTATATTAAAAAAAATTAAACCAAACATAAAATATGGAACTTGGATTTTTACGATTTTTGAACATTCAAAATTCTCCAAATTCATCATTTGTCAAAAAATTTTTTCGGCTATTTTTTTTTTGTAGCCCCAAGTATACTCTTGAAAACTAATTCAGAACGATTTTTCTTAACTATAATAGTTTTCAAGATATTTAAAAAATAAACTTGACAGATTTGAAAAATTGTGAAATTTTGAATTTTGCATAACTTTCTAAAAAAAAAATTCAATTTTTTTTCCTTTGGTAGAACTTTGTTTTATTGAAAACGAAAACTTCTGACCAAATTTCATCGAAATTGAGAGGGGTTGATTCCAACTCTTGGTCGATTTGACATGGAATGACCCACATACTAAGGTGCTTAAAAATTTCACTTTATTTTTAACTTCTGTTGCGTCAGTGGCGTTTAAAAAACAGCTATTTTACATAATTTGAAATTCATATATGAGGATGTTTTTCAACATTAGTAGTGTTATGAATACACATGGTTCTGGCTCAAAAGGATTTTGAAATGAATTCTGTCTTATCTTATTGATAGAAAAAAATTGGAAATTAATTTCTCCTGCAAAGTTGAAATAATAGAAAAGAAAACTTTTCCTGCAAAGTTGTAAAATAATAGAAAATATCAGTCTAGACGAGATGACGCTTATGTTTCGAAAAAAATTGATTAAAATGTCTTCGATATTAACGAGGTGATATTTAAAACAAATTTTATGGAAGAATTCTGCAAAATTCGAAAATAAAGCGCAATTTTGAAGTTTTCTGGTTTCAAAATATAGATGTATAAATTCCAGGAGAAATAGAGATAAAAGAATAGAACCCTGGAAGGAATTGGAGGAATGCTACAGAAAATTGAGGAGTTCAGTTCAGTAGCTACGGATTTTTTTTTTTCATAAATACTATGAAAGGCCTCAGTTAAATAATCGAGTTTTATAATAAAATGTTGTTCCTATAAATATTAGTGAAAATTACTATAAAATTGATCATTGATATTTAACTGTTTTAATTTGTGAGTATGGCAAAAAAATGATTGTTGTTGTTTTGAATATGAAATTTTATTTCTAATAGATACAAATTATGAAAATATGGGTTAAAATACAAAAATTAAAGCTTGAAACATATAAATAAATTCATTATTTGGGCCAAAAAGTGGTTTTTACTTTTTTCTACCGTGGCGTACCTTTTTAATTTTTTTTTATAAATCATAGTGTTTACAGAGAAATATATAGGATTTGAAAAAAAATAGTTTCATAATTGTGTCAAAATTATATCATGGTTAAAAATTAAAAAAAAAAACAATTTTTGTCAAGGAAGTTATATGGAGCCATATAGCTCATATTTTTTTTCTTTGAGCTATTATCAGCCCCCAAAACATATTAAATTTTAGATCAATCGGTACTCCTCAATAGGCACTCCTGAGAAAAACAATTTTTTTTCTGTTTTTTACATATTTTGCTTTTTCTCAATAACTAATTGAGTTAGGGATCTGAAACTTTCAGGATCTTATTATTTGATTAGTACTCACATATGCTCTAAGTATCATTGAAAAATCTATCGGGGACAGATTCCCTTACTTGACACACTTCTGAAGAATAACGTACTTGACACACTTGACACACTTGCAAATTTTTTTAGAACTTCTTAAGAGGTTACTTCCCAAAGTTATACAGGATTTATAGTGAAATATTAAAGTTATAAATGATTAAAAAATTTAAATACCTAAAAAACTGAAAAATTGACAACTTTCACGAAAATATTCTAACTTTTTTATTTTTCGACAAAAATGGTTGAAAATTTAACTGAGTTTGCTTAACATATAGTACTACAAGAAAAAATAGTAGCAGTAAAATGATATATCAGGAAAAAATCGCTAGTTGGCTGTATCCTTGTTACAGCCGTAAGTTTTACGTGGATACGTTTATGTATAAGAGGATATTCGGGCAATTGGATAAACAATACGGACTAATGTTTCAAACAATGAAGTCGGTAAGTATGAGATCTACGATATCGCGCATTGTCGATATAGTAGATCTCATACTTGCCGATTCCATTCATTTATGCACCAACAGATGGCGGTCATCTATATCAACCTGTTCACGAAATGACCCCTATTACAAACGAAAACATAGACACATCTACGTCAAAAATTTGCACAACATTTTCGCTCTCGACCTTACTTGACGCCCTTTGTCTATGGCTATTGCACAAAAACTTATTGTCTTAGAGTGAAGCTTGAAGGAGTAGTGGCATCCTCGAACCAATGACAGATGTCGCTATAAGTCCCATTTTTTTAAAATGTAGGTACTTAAAGTTAAGGAAATTTAGGCCTGGGGTGTTTTGTACCCCAGTTTGTCAAGTAAGGGTTAAACCCCGAGAGCCTTTCAGAAAAATCGCTGTAAAGTCGGTTTGAAACATACGACTGGGAAAATCTGTCCCAACTCTCGTGGAATTAACTCTATAAATGTGCATTTGAGACACAATCACGTCTAATCCCACGCTAGAAACGAGGTTTCGTGCGATGCAAAGTTGTAAGTTATACCTGTTGGACGAGTTTATATAACTCTTCGTTATTCCAATGGATGGTTATCCATACTTGTTTAACATTCCAAGTGACCATGTGACGTAATACGACCCTGGATAACGTGATTGGAAATATACCGACACCATTTTTCTTTTGCAATATCACGGAAAATGCCAATGAATCCGCACGTTTGATCACAGAAGGAGCATTTTTCATGCGTGATACAATGTTAATAATTGCTTTGAGAGAAAGAAAGGAAGAGCGTGAGGGCGGGGGGAGTAAAGAGGGGAGGAAGTCAGTAGTCGCATTGTCCTAGTCCAAGTATAAGTAAACGGCAGTAGAGATAAAAACCGTCATCTGTTAGCGGAGATAAGAACCCACAGAGAATTCCGTACTTTTCCACGGACTCGCCTTTGGAAAACCACCACCATTATTATTAGTGTCGTAAACTTTCGCCGGTAATATCTTTCTCCCTCCATATTTCTCATTTTCTCCCTATCTCTCGTTTCTCCTGATTCCCTTATCCCAGAGAGTCTCACGATACTTTGAACAATTCTGATAATAAACTTTTCAAAGATCCTCGTTTGCCCTGATCGTTTGCTCATCATCGCAAAAAAGACTGAGAAATAGTGGTGAACAATATAATTGCCAATTAGAACACAATAAAACTGAAGAAAATGATATCGGAAAATTTACGCAAGCCAGAACGGTCATGGTTTTTTTTTTGGGAATGACACTCTCGTCCAAAAGTTTGGAAACACTCACCCCGATTCCTCGCTGCACAAAAAATTTCCCGGCTCTTTTAAAATTGAAGATATTTCAGTTCAATGAGCGGCGTTTCAAAGGGGACATATTCAGCTTCATTTCGCTTTTTCCAAAAAAACATTCTCGATTTTTTTAAATCCGGTACGTCTATTTGGTCGTTTTTTTGGATTGTTTTGGCGTTGAAATTTTGGTGCACGATCCATGAAATTTTTTAAAACTGTTTTTCGTGTGGAAAACTTGTGGGGGGGGGGGGTAGTATAAACTTCAATTTCGTTTTTTTTTAAAGTTTCGTACGATTTTTTTTCGCAAAAATGTTCAATTTTTCGCAAAAAACGACCATATTCATAAAATATAGCGTGACTCTAAAACTACTGGGTTTTCGTGAATTCACTAAGACGGCAAAAATTTGCATACAATCAGTTTGGATCCAATAAAAAAATTTCAGAATTTTTTTCAAAATTTTTTTTTTTTTTTTTAATTTGTCCTACCAACGAGATATTTGTTTATCTTAAACAATCGGGTCTCTTATCTCGTCTACACGGCTTCTTAATCGAAAAACCTTATCTACACGGCTTTTTCATCGAAAAACTCGTGTAGATGAGGCAGACCCGATTGTTTATTTGTAGGATAAACAATCGGGTCAACAAATATCTCCTTGACAGGAAAAATTTTCGAAAAAAAAATGGTGAAAAAAATTCTGAAAAAATTTCATCGAATCTTACTTGACACACTTCTGCAGAATAACGTAATTGACGCACTGGGGTCATTTATACCCCAGCGATAAAAATTCTTATAAAAAAATATACCATTTAATATTTTCACTTGCAAATTTTGTAGAACTTCTTAAGATGTCACTTTTCCAAGTTATACAGGATCTATAGTAAAATATCAAAGATAAATATGATAAAAAAAATTATATATGCAAAAAAACTGAAAAATTACAACTTTTACTAAAAAACCATAACTTTAGTATTTTTCGGCAAAAATGGTAAAAAATTTAACTGAGTTTGCTCGATATGTAGCACTACAAGAAAAAAAATAGTAGTAGTCAAATAATATAACAGGAAAAAAGTTCGCACAAAATTTATGATGTTAAAGATTGTATTGTTGCAATATACCCAAAAAAAAATTTTTAAATTCATTTTAATTGATATTTGCATTTTAATGGTGCATTTGACATTCCAAGTCATTGTTAAAAACCCCAAAATACATTTCAACGATTTTGCGCTTTTACAAAGAAGTTGTTAAAAAGAAGGAATTTTTAAAAAGAAGGAATTTTTCCTAATAAACTGCTTTCGTTGCATTTAAACGATGCAAACTTGAGCATCATCAAAATTTTCGGACTCGACCTTACTTGATAAACTTGGGGTACAGGCGAGACCACTTGACTTTGGACGGCTACTACATAAAAACTTGTTGTCTTGTCTTAGAGTGACGCTCTGAGCTTGAAGGAGTAGTGGCATCCTTGAAATAGTAAAAGATGTCGCTATAGGTCCCATTTCTTTAAATTTAGGTACTTAAAATTAAGGAAATTTAGGCCTGGGGTGTTTTGTACCCCAGTGTGTCAAGTAAGGAATAAAGGTCTACACTTTGATTAAGGTTTAAACTAAACTTGAAGTTTAATCAAAACTTAAAGGTCTAAACTTTGTTTAAGGTTTAAACTAAACTTAAACTTTAATCAAAACTTAAAGGTCTAAACTTTGTTTAAGGTTTACACTAAAAATGTGAAAAAAAAAAATGAATTTTTTCAAAATTCTAGACCAGAATACTTCCTTAAACATGTTTTTCTAACCTTTTCCTTCAATTCCAACTCCTCCAGCATCCAAATGTCCAAAAACTCCCGAAAAACAGAGCTTCCCCCAAGATTGAGTAAATCCAGTCGCGTTAACGGACTATTCCCGGTTATTCCGCAGTTCCGTAGGTGGCGGTGGAGTCACGACTCTTGTAGCTTGCGAGCTTTTATCCGACGTCCACGAACTCTGCGCCGCTCGCACTGACGGCGGTGAATTAACGGGTTTGCGCAAGTATCTTCTGGAGGAACGAGGATGGCGTATATTGACTGTGCTTCATCTTCTGGGTGTTCGAGGTTTATCATGCGGCCGCGAGCTCGTTGCTCTGCTCGTGGCATTATATCCGGTAGCGCATCAAGATGGTGCAGAGTCGGTCGCGTCGAATCCCTACGTTAAGTTTCATCGCAACGACGACACGGTCGACACGGTGGACATAATACCGCACACAAAGCGCAAGACAAGCGTTACAAGGATGAGATCGGTTAGTAACGATCATTCGGCCAATAATAAGAAACGCGCGAGACGTCACAGTACAGTTGGGGCCCGTACGGCCCATTCGCATCGTTGCAAAGTGGCCGCCGACGGTAAAACGCCAAACGTCGAGAGTCCAACGAGCGAATCGGAGCTCATGACCGATGGCATTGATCAGGCGCGATCATTGACCCTGAAGATACGCTTGAATCCTATGGATTTCGAGTACTTCACATCGGTAGTGAGAAGCGACGAGGAGCAGAATCGTTGGGACACGACCCTCTACGAGATGCCATCGCGTCCCGTCCGTAAAACATGGCAAGATTACATCGATGATCGTGTCAAAGCCGTCCTTGACTCGCGCACGAGTCACTTCGAGACGAGCCTACTGATAATCCAGTTGCTTCAGGGTCTCCGTAATTACGCGACCCCAGCCGAGCAGACACCAGCTGTTCAGGTGCTCAAATTCGCCCTGGATACCCTCTGGGCCCTTCAATTTGGACTGGACGGCAGCAGTTTAACGGGTACGCAATCGGCGACCCTCAAAGCCGCAGCAGCGAGATTAATGCTGAGTGCAATGGAACGTGTACTTCGCGCCGATGAGCCAACAACCGCCGTCATACACAATGGTCTACTGCCAATGACCTTGAGACTCCTCGAGGATGCTTGCGGCAAACCCCCGACTGTTCTGAGACCCGAGGAAGGATCTCTGCTTCAGGAATTCATATTCGCAACGACCTACGGTATAATAACGTTTCTCTATTGTCTGCTGCATCAGCGTGGCACTACGGAGAAGCTCAAGGACTTTCTCGAGCTATTTCAGCTGTTCACCGAGAGCCAAGATGGCAAATTGGTGGAACGAACGATCCTCGCGATCGTCGATCTACCGTCAGTCGATCAGGCGCGTTCGGTCACGCGCGCTCGCAAGGTCATCGATATGATAGGTGCACTTATAAGTGCACTGAAACGCGTTAGACAGGATCTCTGTCACATGGGACAGTGTCAGAGATCCCGTCACAGATCATGTGCCGATGGTATCGAGGCCCATCATCATTTTGACATCCTCGGTGTACCTTACGCGGAGCCGACAGTTGGCAGCATAACGAAACAGGCTTGCTGCGTTTCGTCCTTGTTCATGACACTCGCGTCTCTGACGAAAGAGGCGCACTCATTCGTCGTTGATCTTCAAGTTAGACTGATCAAAGTAATCACCGCAGCGGGTACTTGCTGCTGCTTCCCACCGAAAACATTGCTCTCGAGTATAGCGACGTTTCTGAAGAAACGCAATGTCCAGACTTACGGACCGTCGGTGGCACTTCTCGAGAGAACACTCTTCAAAGAGTTGGGCGCTTATCCGGACAAAGACACTTGCAATACCTGCACTAAACCCACCAACTATTCCTGGGATTTTCTTGAACTCTACGCTGAACTACTCATTCCCGATGACTCCAAATTGTCGTACATCGTTATGTCACACTTGCTCAAAGTAACGCCAAACTCCAGCTTCAACGTTAGACGCGAAATGCTGTTTCGCGTCTTTCATCCGACTTTTCTAAACGCCAAACACCGCTACACCGAGGGAAACAACGTCGCGACTGCCGAGTTTCTCATACAATCTTGTCTCTCGATCATATCGAGTCTCGTCGTCAACGCAGCGATCTGCGATAGATTCACCGAGATCAATGGCCTCGATGATGCACTTGTCTTACTGCCGAATGCGGCATTCACGAGACACGTTTACGCCCTTCTCGAGGTCTCCGTCATCATGGAAATGTGGAAGTCAACGTGCGAGGATCCCGCTGGAGTCGAAGTTCTGGAAGCGCCGGCGCTTGCCGCACTCTTCGAGTCTCTGGATCGTGAAACTGTCGTTGTACTCGAGATACTCGAGAATCTCGAGGATGACGATGTCGATGAAATACTGGACGAGACGCGACGATCACGCGAGTATCGTTTGAGAAAATTCGTGAATCAAGAGTTCTCGAGATTGGGACAAAAGCGTGGTGACTCGACGGACGGGAACGAGAAATCGATGGAGAGATCGGACGATAACGTTGTCAATGAGGATTCCTCGATGGACAATAGAACGAAGGAATTGATGGGAGATGGGAAGATGGACGGTACACTATCGTCCGATGAGTATTTTCAATCTGCCGAGGAGGAGAAACTTCGCGATTATTTCATCAGTGATAAGGAGAAGGAGATCGGTGACGATGAGAGTGGTCAAAAAAAGATTTGCCTCTTTCAGGCAAGTGCAGCTTGGAGAGCTGCCGCTGGTGTTGCACTGACGAGTCCGAGATTTCGGGTTGAATTGTCGCGTCACACACTGGCAGAAAAATCCATGAGGCTCTTCAAAGTTCTGGCGGTTTTGATAGCGTCCGATCGAATCAGAGGCAAGTTAAAAACAAGACAGATTCATTTATTTTGGTGTCAATGAAGGTGGCAATGTTGCAGATAACTTCAGCAGAGTAAATTTAACTTTTAAATAAATGTTTCGAGTATTGGGGTAATCTAAATCCACGTTTCAAGGTGAAAAATAGTTCCAACTAAGGTCGATCAGGAAAATAACTCAGTCTGCAATTTTTTCAATTGCTATTCCATTGATTTGACCGTACCGAAAAAACTGCCGGTAATCAACAATCGAAGCTGCAACTTCAATCCACATTGACCAAACTTTTTTTCCCCCTTGATTGCGCATTTGGCAGAGCCCTAATGACGTCAGTCAGATCGTAAATATTCGTCTTATTCATTTTGCAGATACGAGCAAATCGGCACACCGACTGATCGAGGCCTTAATCACGTGTTGCCTGACATCGTCGTTGTGTAAGTGAATTTTCTTAATTAGCATTTGGTCACGTACACAACGCACAATACTCGTTGGAGCAACAATGAATTTGCTCATTGCAAAATTCCTCGATATCGCTCTTGTATTATTTTTATTCTTTTTTATTTTCGTTGTAACGTTGACCCTCGTTCGCAGCTGCGGATTAGAGATGTACACGGGAATATCGTGTCGCATCTGCGGTGAAAACATTTCTAGGAGATGTATGACGAACGTGTTTCGTTCGATCCGTTGAGATATGATTCTTCTCCGCCAGTTGATCAAGAGATTCCTCGGGTACATCGCGTTTTAGAAATCCAACATATCCATTAATTTCAAACTCTATTTTAAATTCAATCGCGTTCATATCTGCCCGATTCATCGCTCGCACGATTACCTTGATGTTCGTTGTTGTCATTGTAACTTGAGAAAAAGAAAAAACGATATTAAGTATCTGTTATTTCGTTGATACGATAATCCGTGAAATGGCTTGTGGTGCAGGTGATTGTGATGTCGTCACTGAAATTGGCAAGGCTCTGATAAACGGGGGTATCAGACTCGGTCGTGGAATCGCAATGTTGGTGGAAGCATTATTGAGAGTGTCGATGTTACGACCTAGTCAGGAACAAACAATGCCACAGCCATCGAGACCCAGAGTGAGTTGATGCAAATTCCAATGTCAAATTTCCATTTCAATGTCAAATTGGACTACGAATTGATCTATTCGGTTCATCTTAGCTGGGTGCTTATTCTGGCTGAAACGAATGGACAGCACCATTTTTTTTTCGTTTTCTTTGGAATTGTTTGATAGCTTCCGACGATGACACTGGACCCTCTGCCGGATTGTGGAGGCGAGGACAGCAGTACAGGTGAATATGTAACGGCCGATGATGGTTACGAGGCCGATGTCGAGGTACAAGGTCGGAGTCCACCGCACACTGTACCAAAGAGAACGAATCCACTGGGTCCTGTGATCGAGCCAAGAGGACACGCAAATGCACATCCGGCCCTCTGCTCGCTCGCTGTCGATCTGCTCATTCATTTCAGTGAACAGTCAGTTCATTTTTCGTTCTGATGTATTCCCATGCATTTACCTTCTCGAAGGATTCAACGAACGATTGGTTTACAGGGGTCTTGAAGGTGATCGGGGTACCATAGTTAGCGGTGGACTCAGACGAGTCGCCGTGACTTGTCGTGAAAGTGCATCCAGTTGCGCGGCACTCGCAGGATCCGGTGCCATAACCAGGATACTCAAAGGCTTTCGACACATTCTCATCAGCAAAGATCCTCGTCATCAAGGTAAGATTCAAGGCGTTGATCGGTCGGTTGGTATAGTAGGAATCATTCAAATTTCGGGGTATGTGGGCTGAACCAGCGAATTGCAGGATTGCCCGCGCTTCAGAGGGTCGAAAATAGTAGAATTGTTACTTACTTTCCCAGAAATAGTGCACCCACAAAAAAGATCTAGTCGTAGATACTATAATTGTTTATTTGATCATTTTTTAGTTACTTCAAAGAAAATTTTCTTTCCATCCAAGTGTGGGTGATATTTACTTCCACTATATTTATTTATTTGAATTCACTGTCATCGAAAAACAGGCGTTGAAGAAAAATTCTATTCGTTGTTACCAAATACCTATTCATCCGTAATCTCATCCGATCATATCTGCAGATTTGTCAGTAGCCCAAAAATCCGCCAGGTGGCTACCTCTCGCACAAGCGAACCTGCCTCTCGAGGCCTATAACCTTTCCAAGCTCATCTATGTTTGTTATCGATATTTTTCAGTATGGATATTTGATACATTGAACATTGCGGCGAAACGCAAGATGGTCGAATCCCCGAAAAGGATTCCCATAAAAAAAGGGGTTTTTTTTCTTTTACCTTCTGTTAAAGACGAAGTTTTTCGAAAATGTAGACTTGTGTAGCTATACATTCAAAGATTGAAATGTTTAAAAATATATATTGAATAAATAGTTTAAAAAAAAAATTATTTCATTTAAATACATATTTGTTCACTTTGAAAAAAAAAATTTCGTTGACATAAATAGAGTTGTATTAGGCCGGCCTGGAACTGAAAAAATTTATTTGGCTTGATTAGAATTTAGTTAAATGTACTAGATCTTTATTCTGGGTGTGACATAATAGTGACTTTTTCGTCTAAATACTGAGAAAATAGTAACATTTTCCCAAACAATTTAGGAACTTTTGTGAAAGCTGGTCATATTTTTTTTCAACATTTAAGAACTCATTTGCACTATTTTCATGAGAAATTTGTAGGATATGGGAAGTAAATGACGGACAAGACAAGACAGCTTGAAAGTAACTTTTTTTCTTTTTCCTTCAAATTTGTCATTCTAGTGATACCATATGAAAGAAAATTGTGTTTTTTTATATACCTTTTTTAAAGAGGTGTTTCTAGCTATCGCTACGAGGAACTTTTTCTATGGGGACTCCTCTGAAATAGTGAAAAAAATTTCAGCTGTTCCATACATTTTGGATCGAGTCGGTATCACATTTAGTATGAAACAGCAGTAATCTTTTACACCATTTCAGAGGAATTCCCATAGAAAAAGTTGTTGGTATTGATGGGTAGAACCACCCCGTTGAAAAAAGGCATATCAAAAAGAACACGGTGTATTGAAATATATATTTTTTAGTTTTTCCTTGCTTTTTCTCATGAATACATTTTTTTGACACAAACTCTGCATGACTTGCAATCAGCTGTGAATTTCCTAACGACATAACGTTTGAAAACGATAAAAGTAAAATAATTTTTTTTTACTCATTCTTGGGCGACTTTTCGCAAATCTCAAAATAGCGAAATTTCAAGTGCTCATAACTTTACTTCGTTTTGACAGATTCCAAAATTTCTGTTTCGTACTTAAAGGCTGTTACGAAACTTGGAGAATGGCGTTTGGTTCATTTCGACAACTTAATTTTTGTAGAAATGAGACCACCTTGAAAATCGTCGAAAAAATGGAAAGGGCCTTCAACAATTTGCAAAAATCGATGATCAAACTTTAAAAATTTGCCAAAAATTGAAAAATTATCCGAATTGGATGAATCAAGCGGCATTTAGAGCTTAAACTATCCCGAAGCGAATGAGTTTAAGTGGAAACCAGAATTCTATCTAGGAAAAAAGCCACAGCCATTTTAGTGAACAGATTCAATTTTGGTCAAAATGCGAAAAAACATTTTTGTCAATTTTTTTCTTTTTAAACCTTATAACGATGTAATTTTTCTCCCTGAACGAGAATTTACCAATCGTTTTACCAAAAAATCAAAATTTCTAAGAAATTTCATCAAAAACCTTTTTCGTTTAATTCCCCATTTTCAAAAACCTCACAATCGCGAAATTTCAAGTGCTCAAAACTTGACTTCAGATTGGCCGATTCCAAAGATTCAGGTAGAACCACCTCTTTAAAAAAAGGCGTATCAAAAAGAACACTGTGTATTGAAAGTGATTCCGCGTGGGACACGATTTTAAAATAGTGAAAAATAGTGACTATGTGACTCACTGGCAAGCCTGGCGAATTGCCCAAGTCTAAAGTTAGTTAGCAAATTCTAATCAATAAAGGTTTGCGGATTGAAAAATAGGTCGGAAACATCTTCAAAGTTTTTAGGGTCTGCAAGTGGTCCCAGTTGAATATTCTAAAGTTGTCAGTCTAAAGTAGGACCAACTGCCACTTTGTTCATTTTAATTAAACGTACAAACAAATGTTCATTACTTGAAGCTTTTATTCATCAATCCAGTAATGATGTTATTATGCCTCCTCGATATTGAATGTCAATCAATTAAAAATAATCGAATTTTGAAATAGTTACTGAACATCGATGATCTTTTTTGGAATTGCTCGTCCTTATTCGCTCCTCCGAAGCTTCAGCCTTTCCGAGTTACTCTAGGAATACGATTATAACAATTTATTTATAATTTTGTTTTTCCAGACCTTCAACACGCGGCTCTGGAGGTCTTCACGCTGTTGGCGACGCAGTCAATATCGCCGTCGGAGCTCGTGTCCTATCTTTCCCTCTTCAAAGTCAAATCACCACCACTTTTGCCTCTTCTGGAGCCGCTTTTTCGTCTCGTGCTCACATCACGTCCACAACCGAATTTCATTCTGTCATTTCCGGTGGCGAACGACGCCAATGTGATTCCGCGTAACAACGACGATTCTCGCGGGGATTCGGAAAAGGCGGAAAACCTTGTTAATAAATATCGAAAGAAGCACTTGTCATCGGGTATATGCAGTCCTTGGTCGGTACACGCGACCTGTTTGCCAATTGGACCTGAATTATCGTGGCCATTGTGGCTAAACGGATGTTCGGCGTCAATGTGGCTACGGGTCGAGAGAGGCCTTTCCGTTGGTGGAAGAGGAACGAGTACGTCGGTTCCAACTCCAGCACTCGATTCCGAGAGCGAGAGCCTCTCCGATTGGGGTGTCCTCTCTGATAATTGGAGCCGCGAAGGTAATGTGAAAAACATTGTCTGTACTGCCAAAAAAGCTAAGACGAAAAAAAGGAAGAAGAAAAATGTTTCGACCATCCGGATGAGAGATCAAAATTAATTTATCTCGAGCGTAATCTGGAAATCGACTTTAGCTGATCAGTAACCCTCCAAAACAGGAAGAACTTTTTTGTCTATGGACTGATTTCAAAGGTTTAGTCATTGTTATAATTATTTAGAATTATTAGTACAGTAGCTAAAGTGACAAACAACCAAAGAGAATACAATTTTTTTATTGCCTAGCCAATGTTCTTGGCCTTGACGATATTTAAATTGAATTCTGCTGATCTATGCGGATAATGCTTAAAAATTTAAAAAAACATTTTGGGGTTATGTATTCCCAAATCGACGTTTGCTGGTCCATGATCCGGAGGGTTGAACATTTTTTCTCGTCTTCTACGGGTTCATCGCGTGATTTCGAAATCGGAAATAACCGCTTGAATATGAAAAGTGCAATTTTTTTTGTATGCACTTTCAGTGATTAAACTATTCGACTTTTTGTTCCTTAATGTCATCAGTTGCCGGATCTGCCTCACCACCAACACCGACGACGATAATTCATCTCATGTCCGTTGGATTCGAGTCACTTGTACTGGAAACTTGGCTTGATTTGCGATCAGGTATTAATTTTCTTTTTGCCTAAAAATGGGAGTTTGTAAATTCGTATGGCATAGAAAATATTAATATTGCGCCATTGAAATCATTGACAACTGTTCGTTTTCATATATCGAATAATTTTTTAGCAATCGAATCAATTTTCGCAAAATTCCATGGTGAATAACCTTAAAGACTATATTAATCGAATAAGAAAAATTAGTGCAATATCTGGAATATTGATAGAATTACAACACATGCAAAATAATTCAAAAAATTCAACAATTACAAAAAATTTGAGCGATATAATCGATTTTTGCTAAATTGAATAGCAAACAACCTTGTTCACTATATTAACTATCCAAGTTCGTCGGTTAAAATTTTTTTATTTGCACAGCTTAAAGCGTTTACAGAGAAAAAATTAATTAAATTTCGTTGCAACGATTTTTGGGTCACAAGAATTCTCTAGTCCATAAAATAGGACCGAAATAATTTAACAACCGTCTCTCATATTAGATAAATATTTGAAAAATGTGAGTCTCCACAGAGATCCTTCGCAAACGTAATTTTTTACCCTCCATGGTCACCTTGGTCAAACTGACCCCAGTGCGACTTTGAGCCAAAATTTCAATTTGTTCAATTTGTTTTTGTTTTTTTTTTTCTGCGTTAAACATCAGCATACAAGGTAAATAACATCATGAAAGTCGAGTTTTTTAAAAATAAACTATTAAAATTTACTCCGAAACTCCAAAAATGAAAATTGCAGAAGTTTTACGGCTTTTGGAGTCTTCAAATATTTCTCAAATAACAGTCCAAGTCTCTAAGAACACGCAATTTTTCCATTTTTATATATGAAAATTTTGAAACAAATGAAGAATTTTAGGTATTTATTGTATTTTTTTACTCCAAAATAGAGTTCCCTAAGCCCCTCTTCAAATGTCCAAATAAATAACGTTTTTGAAACGCTCACTATGGAGCTATTTTTTCTTAAAAGTGCCATATCTCAAGAGTGTTATTCTAAAATTTTATGAAAAAAAAAATTGCAAAAATTATTATTTTTTTCGTAAAAAATGGTATTTTTCGCGTATCTACTTGTTCGTGATTTTTTTTCACAATCTTATAAATAAATTAAAAAAATAAGGGTGCATTGCATATTGAGGATGATTAAAAGCAGAGTTGTAAATAATGCATTACTGTATTTATTACCCATTACACTGCATAATGTAAAATGGATAAGTGTACCATTACAAAATACAAAAGTAATGTGTAATGAATGCATGTGCCATTACAAATAAAAAAGTAATGTGTAATCGATGCGTGCTCCATTACAAATACAGAAAGTAATGTGTAATGTATTCATGTTCCATTACAAATAAAAAAGTAATGTGTAATGGATGCATGTTCCACTACAAATAAAAAAGTAATTTGCAGTGGAGAATATTCCATTACAAATAGAAAAATTGCCGTGCTCGTATTAGAAACTTGCACACTGCTGTCTTATTCATTTATTTCGCTCACTAGAGTTTATCCACAATTATCACGAATGATCATCGTTAAATATTAAGTACGAAAATGTACTCAACCCCAAAAATTATCCAACTTTATATTGAAGTTGCTTTTACCCGCTGTTACCCATAATTCTAAGCAATCTAATAAAAATTACAAGTTACTGATACAAAATTTGTCGCTTTATTGAATCCCTAAATAATGTGCATGTTCTTTTTTTTTAACTTTATAGATAATTTGTGATAATTGTGGATGAACTTTTAGTGAGCGAAATAAAATAACGAGACAGCAATGTGCAAGTCTCTAATACGAGCACGGCATTTTTCTATTTGTAATGGAATATTCTCCACTGCAAATTACTTTTTTTTTAAATTGTAATTTGTAATGGAACGCCCATACATTACACATTACTTTTTTATTTGTAATGGAACACGCATCCATTACACATTACTTTTTTTTTTTTTGTAATGGCACATGCATCCATTAAACATTATTTTTTTATTTGTAATGGGACATGCATCCATTACACATTACTTTTTTTTATTTGTAATGGGACATGCATCCATTACAAATTACTTTTTTATTTGTAATGTAACATGCATACATTAAACATTACTTTTGTATTTGTAATGGGCCATGCATCCATTATGCATTACTTTTTTAAATTGTAATGGGACACGCATCCATTACACATTACTGTTTTGATTTGTAATGGAACATGCTTACATTACACATTACTTTTTTTTATTTGTAACGGTACACCCATCCATCACACATTACTTTTGTAATTTGTAATGGAAAACTTGTCCAATACACATTGTTTAAAGTAATGGGTAATGCATTACTTTTACATTACTATTTTCACAACTCTGGTTGCGATTAGGATTTGTGACCACGAAGGGTTAAATTAGTTTCTCATAAAAAATCAATCGAATTGATAATTCCGATTCATGATTCGAAATTCTAATTTGTTTTTTCCCACGAATTTCTAGACAAGCTGATACTCCGTCTGACGCGTCCGGACGACAAGACGAATCGCACGATATCCGAGACATCGATAAACGGAATGTTACCATCGGGACGTTGGCACAATCTGGCGTTGAACGTAAAGGACACGATATTGAACAAGCGTAGCGCGGTGATCGAAGTTACGATCTGGATCGATGGTTGGCGCGAGGCAAGTGCCCAATTGCCATTCGACGGTTTGCTCGTGAGAAAGCGCGTCGCAACTTGCGTTCTTTTGGGACAAATTGGTCCGAGCGGAAGTGGCGCTTGGTACCTGGGAAACCTGATGTTATTTCGATGTCCGGTATTCAATCGCGAGAAGGCGCTGTATCTCGCGAGTTTGGGACCAAATTACACGAATCTCGCTGATTGCGTGTTAAATTCGGTAAAGCCAGACTTTGCGCCGCTCATAGCGTCTGGCGCGTTGAACGGAGTGAAAGAATTGAAATTCGAGGGTGGAAAATTCGATCTCAACCGACGAAAATCATACGGAGGCACTTATCTTCGTCACGCTGTCGAGACTAAAATATCGGAGACGAAGATCGATTGGGACGTCGTCATGGACGCGACGAATTCTCATCTCGGTGAATTGCAGGACAATCTTTTGTTGATCTACGAGGCGCAGAGTCCGAACATCGTGCATCTTTATCCGCAAGCGGTGGCGAATCCAAATGTCGTGAGAAATTTGTTTCCCGGACAGCCGGGTTTTCGCGTTGTCACGGCGCCGGAACATCGAGTTTCCCAACAGCCGCCATTGTCAATAACGACTGTCAGCTCCTCGAAATTGGAGTGCCAACAGTATCGCGGTTTGGTCCCGGCCGCAACTTTGATCGGCGGAATACCGATTTTTCTCTATCTCTTCGCTCGTGTCGTCGAGCTCGATTCGACCGAGGAGGAACAGGCATTGTCACTGTCGATAGTTCTTCGTCTTGCGCGCAGTGATTCCGAATTGTTGAATCAGTATCGTTCCGAGGGTGGACCTTCGTTGTTACTTCGGGTTCTGGAATCGCCGCGTTGTCACGCCGGTAAACACATCTTAAAAGCGATCCTTGACGCCGCTTGCGACAGTTCGATATTGATCAAGGACATTGGCACTGGTAATCACACGATATCGCAAAATTGCGAAGCCGTCGTCACCGATCCTGAACTTGTGAAAGGTGCCCTCGGTGCGTGGAGAACATGGGCGAAATACGATTCTCTCAACATTTTTCTACAAGCATTGCTGCTGCTGCTTCGTGATCAACACTCGCAGCGCGAATTCAATTCTTCGCAATTCAACAGAGTCGGCATCGTCGAAGCGATTCTACTGTTGTGCAAAGTAAGCTTTGTTGTAATGTGTCAAAAAAAAAAATGTAATCCAATACATAGGATCGATTTTCCCGGGAACAAATTGACAGAACTGTCTTAGGACCAGAATTGGGCAGCATCAATTACGTTTTCAATTAAATTACATATTTTATTACATATCATTTTGAGCCATGTAATTGAATTGGATTCAATTGCTAATTATTTCGGTCATCGAACACCGAATGCATTTAATTACATGTAATTCAGAAGCGTATTATACAATTACTTGTAATTGATGCTAGAAGTAATGCAATTACTTGTAATTGACGCTCAAAGTAATTCAATTACCTATAATCGGTGCTCGAAAAACTTGATGTATTTAAAAATACAGAAGCGCTTCAAACATTTTAATGTTTACACTCTGAGGATGGTTTAATATGACACGTTCGAACTTTAAAACTAATTTAATTCAGCAAAATAATTGGCCAATTATTTGTCCATTTACTTCACCAGATTAGTTTAGCTTTTCATGATTTTTGAACTATTTCTCAAATAAATGAATGAAAAAATTATGAGGACGCAAAAGTGTTAATTAACAATGACATCGGTACAGTAATCAAGCAATGATTTTTTAAACTTTATTTATATGCTCTTGATGTGGTATTGTGGTCGCCTTACATAGAAGTTTTCCGTGTAAGAAAATGTAATTTGTTTAATCTAAAGCGATCACCTTATTATTTCCAATGGCTACTTTTCAGCTAATTATTTTGCTGCTTATGTGAACGCCTCGAGCGTTTCTCATAAAATTGCATAGAAAAATCATCATCCTTCAAGCTATTTGTGGAGAACAAATTAACCCAATGAGGCAACATTGGGTATATATATGGGGCATTCCACGTCAAATCGACCACTTTTGACCCCGACCCCTTTCGATTTGACTGCAATTTTTTTATCTTTTTCTAGCCTATCAAAAACATTTTTCAGAATATTTCAAATTTGTTTACTCAACTGATAAAAAGTTATGAATTTCTCAACAAAAATGGTTATTTATGTTTTAAATATCTATAACTTTTTCATAAATTGGACTTATCGGTACGTTTTTTTCTTCAAAATTTTTGTTTTTAAATGTACTTTTCAGAAAAAAATGGAAACAAATTATTCAGACCGATCTTCAACGTTTTTTTTTTTTGAATTTTCGGAAAAAAACAAAAATTTCTCGATGATCGCCATTTTTAATTTTTTTCTCTTTTTTTTGATAGAAACTTTGACATTTTTTGCAAATTCTCTGGAATTTTTAGAGTGGGCACTTTCCGTTTTCTAGAAATATCTAGAACTTGCAGAAAACGTTAAAGTTTCTATAAAAAAAAAAAAGAAAAAAGCAATTAAAAATGGCGATCATCGAGAAATTTTCGTTTTTTTCCGAAGATTAAAAAAAAAAAACGTTGAAGATCGGTCTAAATAATTTTTTTCTATTTTTTTCTGAAAAGTACATTGAAAAACAAAAATACTGAAAAATGTTTTTGATAGGGTAGAAAAAGATAAAAAAGTTTCAGCTAAATCGAAAGGGGTCGGGGTTAAAAGTGATCCATTTGACATGGAATGACCCATATATAAACACAGTGTATACAAATACTGGTATTGGAATATTTTTTAACACAAATGTTTATGAAATTATTGAAACCCAAGAATATTTCAATCCACGTAATTCAATTACATCCTCGTAATTTAAATACAATATCGTTAATTAATTACTACGGTATAATTGAATTACATTTGTATAATTAAATTATTTGGTGTAATTAAATTGTATTGAACAACGATTTTTTCAGGCATCATTTCTATTTTTATGCTAATTACATCCAGCATTGTAATGGAATTTTGTACCAAATACAATGCTGAAAATAATTACCATCAAAATTGAAATTCCATTACAATGCCTAAAATATTTTATCATCTATTAACTTTAGTTACAAATTTACCCAACTCTGCTTGAGACAAGTTGACGCCGAATAATCCTCTCGATCCAAATTGATATTAATTTGCAATTAATAATCATTAATTTTGAACGTAAATACTCAAATCATCGATGTGCAGATTAGTATACTTTTAAAAATACTTATTTTCTCGATGTCTTTTTTAATAAGAATAATTTCTGTCATCATTATTTCTTTTGATGAGCTCCCTTTTTTTGTTCAAAGTTTCGAAACGGTTTCGTTCACAAAACGTTCCAGAATCATGAAAACTAAAGTAACTGCAAGTGTCATAGGCTGATTACTTTAGTTTTCATGGTTATTTAACTTTTTCTGAAACAAAAATGGCTGTTTTGGTATTTTGCAAAAGAAGGCAAAATCTTGGGCAATGGATTGAAAAAAGTTAAGCATCAAAATGACGATTATTAAAAACAGTCGACTAAGTTGACCACGTATTTTAACGTGAACATCGTTCATTCAAATATCACTGACGAAAAAATCATCTTGAGTTCCAATGATCGGCAAAAAAATTTTTTTAGATTTGTAATTAATCGTTATTAACAAAATTAATATTATCATCCATTTTTTTTTAGGTATTTCGATAATCAGTAATTTAAAAACCAATACTACGATTTATTTGGATATTGAATATGTGTATTTTTTCAATTATTCATTATTAGAAAAATTAGTAATCATATTCTTTAAAATACTTATCATTAAATTAATTAGTAATTGAATTATTTTTATTACTAATTATTATAATAATTTATAATTGAATTATGTCAATTAATGATTCTCTGAATAATTAGTAATGTATATATCTGAATTACCAATTATTCAAGTAATTAGTAATTGAACTATTTTAATTACCAATTATTTGAATAATTAATAATTTAGATATATAAATTACTAATTATTAAACTAATTAGTAATTGAACTATTTCAATTACCAATTATTTGAATAATTAATAATTTAGATATGTAAATTACCAATTAATTATACATTCCTTCACAATTTAAGTACAACTTGATTACAAATAATTGTAGATGTTATTGGAGTGAACTTGTACAAAAGTTGGAGTATATTTTGGGTATAAGTTTGCCTACAACTTGTATTCAATTATCGGCCGTAGATTTCGATCAACTTGTATCCAAATATTGCTCACCAAAAACTTACCGTAAACTTGGCGTCAAATTGATTCCAAGTTACAGATGACCAAGTTTTTATAGAACAACATTGGCTATCAGGGTTCCTGCTTAACTTCACTAAACAAATTTACAAGCATATATATGCATTATCAAATAATTAATAATTGCAAAGAATAATTAACTAATTTTTTGTAAAATTAGTAATTAGAAGAATTAATTATCTAATTATTCGAATAATTAATAATTGGAAAGAATAATTAACTAATTTCATAAAAAATTGGCAAGTAAAGTACTTAAGTATTTAATTACTTGGATAATTAATAATTAGAAGGAACAATTACCTAATTTTTTTAAAAATCAGTAATTCATAAGAGCAAAATTTTAATTCCTTCGTTATTGAGTAATTATTTGATCTAAATTACAAATTATAGGTTTATTGGATAATAATCGAACATGAATTATCGAATTTTCGAATATTAGAAATACCTCACTGCCTAATTACTGAGTGCCTTAATAATGAGTAATATTTATTGGAACAATTATAAAATTTTCTAACACAGAGTCATTAGCGGTAATTAAATTGACGACAATATCGATTTTGTCGATCACTGTTGAGTTCTCTCCGTGACAATTCTGTAAAATTGTTCTAAAATTGTAGCCTAATTACTGAGTGCCTTAATAATGAATAATATTTATTGGAAAAATTATAAAATTTTCTAATACAGAGTAATTAGCGGTAATTAAATTGACGAAAAAATCGATTTTGCCGATCATTGTTGAGTTCTCTCTGCGACAATTCTGTAAAATTGTTCTAAAATTGTTGCCTAATTACTGAGTACCTTAATACTGAGTAATATTTATTGGAACAATTATAACATTTTCTAACACAGAGTAATTAGCGGTAATTGACGAAAATATCGATTTTGCCGATCACTGTTGAGTTCTCTCTGTGACAATTCTGTAAAATTGTTCTTCAGGAACATTTCCTGTACGAGGATTTGGGTGCCGTACTTGATCCGGCAACCGGAAACGCCGTTGTCGAATTGATAAGAGCATTGATGGGAGCACCACCGGAATTCGCACATTTGGTCGCCATTACCGATTATCTTGTGCTGGTGCATCAAGCTTCCGAGACTTATGTAACTCACTCACGACACAACATATACTTTCTTTTGCCATCGTTGGAAGAGAAGAAGGCTAACCTCAAGATTGGTTCGGTCACGACTGCCAGCTCGTCCGAGGAATCAATCGGGACTTTGGAGACGAGCAAATTGAACAAAGCACTGGCTAATGTACAGGCAAGTCAATTTCGTGATTAATTTTTTTGCCCATAAATTAAAATGGATACAAAAGCTCTGACCTATGATTTAATTTTGAAACAGATTCAGAGAGATAGAGCAGCTAGAAGAAAAGAACGACGAAATGGGCCATCGAAAGAGACGAGCGGTGGTGAAGATTCTGGAATCGCCGCAAGTGATGGTTCTAATCATCAAACAAACGTAAGACTTTTTACCTCTGCATGATTGTGCTATGAATTTGGATTTTTTCGACCTAATCCTCCTTCGTCACATTTATCTGGGTCGATTTGACCTTGACCATTTTTGAACAAGTATCGTGACCAAACTATCGGTCGGAAAAATCTCAACAAATTACAGAACATCCTTCAAACATTCTAGTTGACGTATTAAAAATTAGTTTATAAAAAATCAAATGACTATGTGTTCAAAAAAATGCATAAAGAAGAAAAAAAGTAGTCATGGGGTTGTTTTGACCCAGTGTGACCACGGAAGGTCAACTTGTTAGATCAGACACTCGTATGGGAATGTATATTTTCAAAGGGACTTTGGGCGACTTTATTTTTCATCTTTTTCATTGATTCTTGTCTTTGACAGAGTTGTAAATAATGCATTATTTTGGTAATGCATTATCGTATTCGTTACCCATTACACTGCATAATGTGAAATGGACAAGTGTACCATTACACAATACAAAAGTAATGCGTAATGAATGCGTGTTTCATTACAAATAAAAAAGTAACATGTAATGGATACATGTGCCATTACAAATAAAAAAAGTAGTGTGTAATGGATGAGTGCACCATTACAAATTACAATTGAAAAAAAGTAATTTGTAGTGGAGAATATTCCATTACAAATAGAAAAATTGCTGTGCTCGCATTAGAAATTTTCACATTGCTGTTTCATTATTTTATTTCGTTCAAAACAAATTGAGATGAAAGAAAAGCAAGTCGGGTCTCACTGTAATATTGTTTGAGCAAGGTTTTGTTAACTTTACTATCGTCGTGGTAAATGTATGAATAGTGTATATTAAGCTAATACATACTTACAATTATAAGTTTTTCTTGAATTGCAATTTTTACAAGAATGGAGGAAAAATTACCCCAAAAAATCACTGTTCATACATTTACCACTACGATAGTAAAGTTAACAAAAACTTCATGCACACGAATTATTTTTATTGAAACATTAATAGACTTACCTTTGAACAAAATAGTATCTGCTCCAAATTCTGGTAAAAATATACTAATTTGTAATGGAATATTCTCTACTACAAATTACTTTTTTTTTTCAATTGTAATTTGTAATGGAGCACTCATTCACTACACAGTATTTTATTTTTATTTTTAATGGCACATGCAACTATTCAGGGTTGCGAAATTTGTAATGAAAAAGTAATGCATTAATCATTACTTTTTTAATGGCTAATGGGAATAATTTCCACTCACCAATAACATTAAATGATTAATGGAAATCATTTCCATTAATCAATAAATGTTAATGGTTAATGAAAGTTATTTTCAATTATCAATAAGAGTTAATGTTTAATGAAAATAATCTCCATTAACCATTACGAGTTGATTGTTAATGAAAATAATTTCCATTAATCATTTAATGTTAGTGGCTAATGGAAATTATTTCCATTAACTGTTGACATTTAATGTAATTAAAATGGTCGTAATCGATTATTCAGCTGTTCATAGTGGTTTTGGTCCAAACGTGCTTGAAGTAGAATAACGAACCATTAACATTTAATGGTTAACGGAAATAATATCCATTAATCATTAACATTTAATGGTTAATGTAATAACTCCCATTAACCATTAACATGTAATGGTTAATGGAAATTATGTCAATTAATCAATAAGAGTTAATGGTTATTGAAAATGTCAATGCATTAAGAAAAGTAATGCATAGTTTGCAATCCTGCATTCATTACACATTACTTTTATTATTTGTAATGAAACATGCATACATTACACATTACTTTTTTGTATTTGTAATGGAACACGCATCCATTACACATTACTATTTTCATTTGTAATGGAACATTCATTCATTACACGTTACTTTTGTAATTTGTAATGGGAAACTTATCCAATACACATTAAAGTAATGGGTGATGCATTACTTTTAAATTACTATTTTTTACAACTCTGGTCTTCGATCTTGACGTTGAATATTCTTCTTCCAGTTTTATCGTCAATATTATTGTTCAATAATCTCCAATAACCAATGTCAAGTTTTCATTTTTAATTTTGGGAAAAAATTTTCGATTACAGGAAAAACACTCTAGCTGGACAGATGAGAGACGCGCTTGTCAAGGACTCGTTTGTGAAGGATTGCTTCTTCTGTTACGCGATGCTCTACGAGTATTGCCGGACAGTCAAGTAGGATCTGTCCTTAAGCATGTATTGCGCGCCGAACTTTTGCTCGTACTTGCGAACAATCCCGATACTCGTGTGCGCACCGCTCTGATCAAAGTCGTGCAGACATATTTGCAGCGCGCGGGCGACGAGGATATAAACAAATTCATCAAGCAAAAGTACTTCATGCACTTGGCCAATCAGATATCGCTCTATCCCGGTAGCGAACCGCTTGTCGTCACACTCGAGAGTTTGGCAATGAGAGGTCCTACTCTCGCCGCTATGCCACCACTTTTGGCAATGATGACGAAAGCTTCGATGACAGATCCCAGCATCGCGAGAACGATGGTTTCCTTCGTTACTGAAATGATCGCCAAGGTTCGTGATGAAGTCACTGAAAACAGGTTTTTTTAGTCGTTTTGTGGATTGGTTAGTGTTTTCTCAGTGAAGCAATTCTGAATCGATTTCAATGGGGCGTCGCGAATATTGACTTAATTTTGCGCTCAATTCTGCAAATTGCAAATTCTAATGATCACAGGCTTTTCGTTCTTTCTTTCCGCTCAAAAATTCCAAGTTGGATTTTGTTTTAAATGTAGAACGTTTACGAGATTTTTTTAAAGTTAGCATAGTTTTTTGAATTCAGTTTTTCTTAATAAGTGTCATGTCCTCAATTTACTTTATTGAACTAGATTTATCATTTAGTTATTGGTTTTTCAATTAAATGATTGGTAATTCTGAATTGATTTTAATGTGGGTTTGTAATTGCTCAGGGCCGAAACAAATTGGTCTATTCCGGATTTTTCGTGGGAGAAACAGTAAAGACTTTATGATCTTTTTTTTGCTCTTCGAAGAGAATTTCCATTTTGGATAATGGGATTATTTGTTTATTTTCTTTTAGAATGCGAACTCTCTGAAAACTTTGATGGATCAGGGTCTGGTCGAGTCTCTCGCTCGTGCCCTTGTCGGTGGTGCTCACAAGGGCAACTCGACCTCGCTCTTCAACGACATTCACGTTTTGCTGGTAGCAATAGCGACCAAGCTTCTCGAATCACCCGGCAGTAATACCATGCAGGCCATATCGGATTTGCATCTCATACTCAATCATGTGGAGCTCAAAGAGAGATCACAGTGTGGAAATAGCACATCGTGCGTTGCGGTTGTGAGAGACGCCCAGGTCGTACTTTTCGACGGTGAACTGGACGCTTTGATGCCAAAAGTCTCGAGTCATTCGGGTTTCCGATTACGAAGTACCGCCTCGTATCTTGCGTCAGCATCCTACTTAACTTCCGGTGAGTTTTACCGGAAGTGAGACTTCCGGTCAAAGTCGATTTATCGCCGTCGAATTCGAGAGATTTTTCCGTTTTCAATTTTAAAAAAACTCTGCAATTTGGACATTTGCACACTGCAACCTCATTTTTATCCATAGTTCACACAACTTCCTTTATCACAAAGTATGGCGATCAAATTTGGCTCCCTCATAAAAGGAGCTTTGTTAATTATCGAAAAACGTGAGTAATCAATGTGCAAATTTGACAAATTCTTTTAAAGTTACTTCTTGCCAAATTTGACTTTTGCCAAATTTAATGGCGAGCAACTATTTTGAATGTGTACAAAATTTCAGTACAATATTTCGCAAATAGTCGAAGTTAGAGCACGCTATTAAAAAAAAAAAAACTTGATAAAATCTTAATCGTTCGATCGATTATCGCCAAATTTAATAACGAACAACCTCGATAGCTATATTAGCTCTGTGCAAAGTTTCAATGCAATATCTTCAAAATTGAACAAGTTAGAGCGTTTACGCTATTTTTCGGATAAATAAAAATTTCATAAAATGTTAATCCCTCGATGGATTTTCGCCAAATTCGATCGTGAACAACCTTGATAGATATACTAGTTCTGTACAAAGTTTCAGTGCAATATCTTGAAAATTGTGCAAGTTAGAGCGCTTACACTATTTTTCAAAAAATTCTATATTTGATAAAAATTTAATCTTTCGATCGATTTTTGCCAACTTCAATACCAAATAACCTTAATAGATACACTAATTCTGTACAAAGTTTTAGTTCAATATCTTGAAAATTGCAAAAGTTAGAGCGTATTCACCATTTTTGCAAAAACGAAAAAAGTCGATAAAATCTGAAAACCCCTTAGAATTAAAACCAAATTTCTTTACAATAAAGAGCAATTCCTACTCGACAAATGTGCACACACATCCAATCGGACATTTTTTCTAAATACGATTTCTCGATGTTTTGACACATTTTGAACACATTGCCATAAAAATCTTGAGAAAATTTTTTTCACGAAAACAAAGCTTCCTTTATGATGAGGCAAAAAGTGGCTAACATTGAAACGGAGATCTGCATCGTCGAATTATAATTGTTATTGACTTTTTGAGAGATTTTAATTTCACCGCACTTTGGTAATTTACGTCGATATAAATTACAAGTTACCATTATTGTACAATTTCGATATTTTTAATAGAAATGCACAGTTCTTCTTAACTTTTTTTTATTATTTTGAAACGAATGACTAATTCCGTTGATTTTTGTGATTCTTCGAGGATAAATGATCGAATCGGCTGGATTTTTGAATTGTTTATAAATGAATTGCCAGCTCTCTTAAAAATTGTAACTGCAGTTGCGGTAAAAAAAATGTAAAGAAAAATGATTAATTCCCAGAGAATTGGGAATTAATTCGTTTAAGGGAGTCGTCTAGTAT
This sequence comes from Alloplasta piceator, assembly GCA_946863875.1. Lineage (NCBI taxonomy): Eukaryota > Metazoa > Arthropoda > Insecta > Hymenoptera > Ichneumonidae > Alloplasta > Alloplasta piceator. The sequence goes on along the minus strand of OX333077.1, from coordinate 19,426,378 downwards.
GGAACCTGTTTTTTTAAGGGGAGGCTAAATACCGACATTAGCACCTCGAAAATGGATTCCAAACTTGCTCTGGCATGAATGGATGAAAATCAATAAAATTTTGGCAGTATCGTCAGAATTATGGCACAAATGGAGCCCCACTAAATTTTTTTCGGAAAACGAAAGAAAAAATTACAGATCCGATTATCATAAAAAATCTGTAATTGAAAATATTAAATTATAATGTTTTTACGGCATTTCGGCTAAAACCAAGAGTGGGGCTCCATAACCAACACCAAAGTACGAATACCGATGCGTCTTTGACATTATTTTATGACAAAACCGCGACGTAAGTTTGGAATCCAAATCACGAGATAAATGTTGATAAATTTAGTGTTTTATCGAAAAAAAATGGCGAAATTAAGTTCACAGAAATCCGAAAGAGGGCAGCCCCATGTGGAATTCCTATGAAATAAACATTACTTTTATCAGACTTCTATCCAAACTGTCTGACAAGTCAGTGGCAATTAACGAAAACGTTGATTTATGTCTCGCATTTGCATTTTGCAATTAATTCATCATTAATTCATAAATTTAATTGATTTTCATCCACTGGTATTGGAAAAAGTTTGGACAGCGATTTTGAGTCGATAATGTAGGGCTTCAGGAATAATGTCGGTATTTAGCCTCGCCTTAATGTTCTTTTTCGGGAATTTTTTTTTGACAAACCATTAAAATAAACAATTTATGAATTGTGTATCATTTTTATTAACATTTGAACAAACTTTTTGAATTTTTTGAAGTGAATGTATTAAATGTAATCGGAGATACACCGCCCAACACGAACACATATTTAAAAAAAAGGTGCTCCACTGCTGCCATGATTCCGACCGTTATCTGAAATCAAAAAACCAAACGCCATTTCAATTATGAGACTTGAGACTCTACCGTGAACCAAGATAAAGTCATAATTCCAAAAAAATCATTTTTTTTAACGCTTTGGAAAAAATTTTCGATGCGAAAAATCGATTTTTTTTTCTAAAGCGTAAAAAAAATGTTTTTCTTGGAATTCTGACTTTATTTTGGTTCACGGTAGAGCCTCAAGTCTCACGATTGAAATGGCGTTTGGTTTTTTGATTTCAGATAAGCAGAACGGCTGGAATCATGGCAGCAGTGGAGTACCTTTTTTTTAATATGTGTTCCTGTTGGGCGGTGTTTCTCCGATTATATTTAATACATTCACTTCAAAAAATTCACAAAGTTTGTTCAAATGTTAATAAAAATAATACGCAATTCATAAATTATTTTATTTTAATGGTTTGTCAAAAAAAAATTGCCGAAAAAAAAATATTAAAAAAACAGGTTTCACACTAGACGACCCCCTTAAGGCGGTTAATTTGTACACTATTTTCATAAGAATCCATTTATAAAATTGATTCTTTGATTTTGCAGTTTTGACAACGTCGAGCGAGCAGAGTGATCACGAATCGCATTCATCGAGTTACGGCAGTCTTCACGGTGGTTCAAATACTTCTATACGGGAGCCCGGTAGAGGCGAGATAAACGAACGTTTTCGTGCAACATTGATACGCGCGGTTGAATTTATAACAACCGCCGATCAGGCACCAACGAGCAGCGAATTGCAACTCACCAGAAGATTATTTTCCCTCTTGCTTCACGGTCTCTCGTGTCCACCGGACAATAAGAGTAATTGGATCGGTGCATGGTCATCGAGACCATTGATGCGAAAAAACACGGGTAGAATAATGGTCTGGCTTTTGGGGCCGCATCAGAGCAACAATACGAGAGTCTACGCCGTTAGATCGTTGATGGAAGAACCCCGAGGTCGAGAAATATTATCCTCACTCCTGGAAATTCATCCGCAGGTCCGTTAATTAACGTAACAATTTTAACGAATTTTCAACCATCCTCACATAGTGTTGAATTTTCCAAAAAATCAACATTTTTCTAGATGATTTATTTAGCTTTCACAATATGAAAAAGAAAATTCTAGTTTTGTTTTCGGAAAATATCCTTTGTCGAAAAATGCCCAAGAACGAGGAGAAATTCATATTTATAAAGAATATCTCAGATGCAACATTTGGAAATAGCAACCAAATGATGAAGGGTTTCTAGCTTTTCAATTTTTTCTTAAATCGATTTTATTTTCTATTGTAAAATCTAATCAGGTGGAACAAAAGTTCACCGTATTCTTTTGGGATCTTCTGCGTCGACGTGATGAAATGCCGAGCTCGGATGCTCGGGTTTGCGCCGAATTGAAGGAAGCTCTGAACATATGGGATCTCGTGAAGGGCATCGAACGTGCGACGCCCGGTTTGTGGGGCGAAGAACTTGCGATGTTACGTCGTGAGCTCATGAGGGATCGTGATATCTGGCTGGAGAACAATTTATCCGCGATTCACCGGTAAGTTTTGGCCATTTTTAGGCACCCACTCAATTATGACAAAATGTGCCTATTAAAATTGCCCCGAAATCTACGTTGGATATCCGTCTAGACTCGGATCTTAGAAACCTGTGCATGGAATTGAATCTCCCTTTTAGGGTAGTTGCATATGGTTGTAATCTCTATGCCCACCAAATTTAAATCCAAACGGATACTGTGAAACAACATTTTTTGAAAAAAATAGTCATTTTCAAGCAAAAAAAAAAGACTTTTTATGACCATATGTAGTTGAAACTCGGAAGTTTACGAACGAATCTTTTTCTAACTTTGAGAATGTCTGTATATGATTGTTAACAAGTCCCATCAAGTATCAATCCAATCAGACATCATTAAGTTTGCAATTTTTCCAAAAAAAAACACGATTTTTAACCAAAAAAGGCTACTTCAGTCCAGAGTTGTGAAAACACTAATGTAAAAGTAATGCATTACCCATTACTTTAAACAATGTGTATTGGACGAGTTTTCCATTACAAATTACAAAAGTAATGTGTAATGGATGCATGTGCCATTACAAATAAAAAAGTAATGTGTAATGGATGCGTGTCCCATTACAAATAAAAAAGTAATGTGTAATGGATGCATGTGCCATTACAAATAAAAAAGTAATATGTGAGGGATGCGTATTCCATTACAAATAAACAAGTAATGTGTAAAGCATGCACGTTCCATTACAAATTACAATTAAAAAAAAAAGTATTTTGCAGTGGAGAATATTCCATTACAAATAGAAAAATTGCCGTGCTCGTATTAGAAACTTGTACATTGCTGTCTCATTATTTTATTTCGCTCACTAAAAGTTCATCTACAATTATCACAAATGATCCATAAAGTAAAAAAAAAAGAACATGCACATTATGTAGGGATTCAATAAAGCGACAAATTTTGTATCAGTAACTTGTAATTTTTATTATGGGTAACACCGTGTAAAAGCGTTTTTTTGTTTCTATTTTTTAACTTTATGGATCATTTGTGATAATTGTGGATGAACTTTTAGTGAGCGAAATAAAATAATGAGACAGCAATGTGCAAGTTTCTAGAACGAGCAAGGCAATTTTTCTATTTGTAATGGAATATTCTCCGCTGCAAATTACTTTTTTTTTTTTAATTTTAATTTGTAATGGAACGTGCATACATTACACATTACTTTTTTTATTTGTAATAGAACCCGCATCCACTACACATTACCTTTTTTTTTTAATGGCACATGCATCCATTACACATTACTTTTTTATTTGTAATAGGACATGCATCCATTACACGTTACTTTTTTCATTTGTAATGGGACATGCTCCATTACACATTACTTTTTTTATTTGTAATGGAACATGCATACATTACACATTACTTTTTTATTTGTAATGAAACACGCATCTATTACACATTACTGTTTTTTATTTGTAATGGCACATGCATCCATCACACATTACTTTTTTATTTGTAATGGGACATGCATCCATTAGACATTACTTTTTTTAATTTTAATGGAACACGCATTCATTACACATTACTTTTGTATTTTGTAATAGTACACTTATCCATTTCACATTATGCAGTGTAATGGGTAATAAATACAGTAATGCATTATCAAAGTAATGCATTATTTACAACTCTGTAATTGATAACATTTTACATTCTTTTAATCGTCTTTTAAACGATAAATTTATTAGAATTGGCAACAAATTTGACGTACTGGCTAAACAATTGGCGGAGAGCGCAATGACGATAACGCGCTCGGTGGTCGAGGAACAAAATCGCGAGCGCAAAGTTCTCATGGAGAGACTCAAGCACTCGCGTGCAATGGAGGCTCAGGCAATGGCAAGATGGAGAGATTTGGCAAGGAGACTGACACATGAGAGAGCGCCCTGGTACTTTCCCGAATGTTATCCACGTAGCTGGGAGCTCGATCCCACGGAAGGACCTGCGAGAGTGAGAATACGTTTGCAGCGATGCCATTTGAAATTTGACAAACGTTTTCTCATGCCTGAACACCAGGATAAATTGGGTGAGGTTTGATTCTCGTGTACGTTTCAATTTTACCTCGAAAGCCGCCAAATTACAATCAGTTTACAAGTTTTTATGTTTTTAGAATTGGAAATTTCTTTTCCATCTGAAATCAAACAATTCTTTGCTAATAGCGACCCTCTTTTTCATCTGGTATATTTGTAAAAAAAACTTCAGCTCGATAGCTTCAAAATTCCGAAAGTTAGAGTTACCAAGTTTTTGATCATTTTTTAATTCAATGCTAATAATAATTGTCATTCAGAAAATTTTCTCCAAACGTTGAAGCTCGATAATTGAAAAATAATCAAAGGATGTAGGATATTTTTTTTCTAATTATACTTTCTAAAATATATTTTATTGCACTCCGTGCGCAAAGTGCCACTTTTCGCACGTTGCGCGTGCTCAAACTGGCACTTTGCGCACTCGTACAATAAAATTTCGTACGATACTAGTGCGAGAAACTTTTTCTCAACTCGTGTGATTGCAATATTCGCCTTGGGCTCATGCTGCAAACTCACACTCGTCAGAAAAAGTTTCATCGCACTAGTATCGTAATATACTATTCTAAAAACGAAGCATCAGGAAACAAGAAAATTTCTCAATACCAATTTGCCCGATTGATTAGAAATTTGCCTCCATTGTTGGAATTTACAAAATCTCTCTAAATATTAATTTTGGTTTCGTCAAACGGGTCTATTTCAACGAATTGCAGATGCGGCGAACGTCGAAGGACCACTGTCTTATTTATTCATGACAGTGCGGCAAGACACAAATGCAACGGCTCTCATAGAAAGGCTACACACGAGCGAGAGAATTCGTAAAATGTCTCAGGCCAGGGTCGTTACGCCACGAGCTGAATTACCCGGTGAAGCTCTCATAGGAGAGACTTGTCTATATTTCGTTCCCGAAAAGCCCGATATGCCTCTGCACACTGACGTAAGTACTGATTTCACTGCACGACCTCAGCGAGATCGAAAAAACTTTCCAGATTCAGGAATTTTTACTTCTCAGATTATTATTAAGGGGAGATATACACCTAAAAGCCGGAAAAGGAGGTCATTCTTATGAATTTTTTTAAGGAAAACTATTTGAAATTTCGGATTGAGAGTTTTCCTATCTCAAGGATACACATTCAGGAATATGTTCAATTTTTTGTATTAAAAAAAAATAAAAAATTGACGAGGTTGTTGCATAAACCAGGTAAAACAATCCAGGTAAAAAACGTAAAAAAATCCAGGTAAACGTTGCCCACTGGCTTTTCATGAAAAATCATCGGAAACAAAAAAACCAAAAAGATTATTATATTAGATACTATAATCTAGTACTTGTCATAGCCGATTTTGAAAGTATCGATTAATGACAAAACGGCGGACGTTTGAACATAAATAGCGATTTTTCGACAAAAAATTAATTTCTATTTTGCCTATAAAACAAAAACTAAACAACGAAAAAAAGAATCCTATGACAAATACCAGATAATGATGTATAGAATCGAGGCAATCGCTTCATTGGTTTTCGAGAAATTTTGGGCACTGATTTAAAAAACGTGGTTTTGAGAAAAACGTGGTTTTGAGAAAGCGGATGAAGCGGGGTTGCACTAGAATACGAAAATCGAGTACTTAGGAATTTGTCACGCACATAATCTTTTGGAATATAAATCTATAGATACTACCTTTTTAACAAAAAAAAAAGATTTTTTTTGAAAATCATAGAATGGCCTATCCCCTTAATCTAACGGGTAAAATCAATATCCCATCGGCAATTCTAAATTTGATAATTGTTCAAACTTTGGCTCAAAGTACACTACTGGAAGCAATTAAGAGATAAAAAAAAATTGCCTAAATTTTTAGTGGTTTTAAAAAATTCTGTATCTCAGTGAAAAATAGTCGTATCGAGGTCTAAAAAAAGCACTTTGAAGCATTTAACTTTCTTCAAAATTTTGATTGTTTGAAACAGAAAAACCGTTCGATTGCTCAAATTGAAACTTTACAGGGTTTTTGTGATTACATGATTTTCTAGAAAACCATAAACAGCCTTTTTCTCCTGTTTTTTCAAATTCATGTCAAGAATTGAAAAAAATTCTTTTTTCAAAAAACCATCATCATTGCTTGTAGAGAATTAATTCAAGTTTCTGAAGCCCCTCTTTTACTTCTTGTGAGATTATTGGTTGCTAAGATATCAATGGTCAAAGACAAAAGGATACTTTTTCATTAAAAGTTCGATAGTTCAGGGAAAAATGGTCGCATCGAGGTCTAATAAAAAGCAAATTGGAGCTGAATGACCAACCTACCTGGTCCATGCAATAGTTTAACTGAAACCATTTTTTCCAAGTCACTGGAGCTAAAAAAAAAAGTACATCAAATTTGCATTTGTTTCACCGTATTTCTTGAGTGGAACCTGTAGCTTTGAAAATTTTTTCGCTGAAGATCTTGAAACTAGAAACCTGAAGCTTCAAAATGCTTTTTTTAAGACTTCGATTCAACCATTTTTCACTGAGATACAGCATTTTTGAAAAGCACTAAAAATTTAGGAAATTTCTTTGGTTCTTTAATTTTTTCCAGTAGTATATTAAAAATTTCAAAGGGCCAGATTTATAATCATTTAACGAGATTCCGGTCTTGGCCTAAGTATTATTTTTTAAGATGGTTTATTTTCAGATCGCTTTGGGCGGTTTGGATTTAGCAATGGCCGGTGGAACTGCTTGGAGACTCGAGGATATTCGTGAGTTGCACAGAAGACGATATCAATTGCAGGAAACAGCGATTGAGATATTTCTCGTTACCGGAAGAACGTATTTGCTGGCATTTAATTCATCCAAGGTAACGATAAATTTGAAAATTTTTATTTTCATAAGAACTTTGAGATTTGGAAAAATATGAGGATTTTTCTTTTTTTTACTTTGACAAGGAAAGAGACGAATTCGCAACGGAATTATCAGCTTGTAATTTGCCAAGACGAGTGCCCGGCGATGATCTCGGCGAGGCACTTGCACTTTGGCGCAGCGGGGCTCTCACGAATTGGGAATACATAACTTGTCTCAACAAATTGGCCGGACGTTCTTACAACGATTTGATGCAATATCCCGTATTTCCGTTCGTTCTATCGGACTATACGAGCGACAAGATAAATCTCAATAATCCAAAGATTTATCGAAATTTCGAACGTCCAATGGCCGTACAGGACAAAAAGAACGAACAGCATTACGTTAATAATTATAACGTGAGTAAATGAATAATTTCGCTTGCACGATTTTTTGGCGAAAAAATTCAAATCGATAACTGCAAATTTACGAAAATTTCATAATCTGACTTTTTCCTTTAATTTCAAAATTTCTTTCAAACTGAACCCATTGAAAATTTCTTTGAAAAATCACTTGGTTCATTTGTCTCAAAAATTGAGATCGATAGTTGCAAAATTACAAAGGTTAAATCACAAATATCTCGAAATTTAAAAAAAATTCTCCTAAACTGCGTCCCTCGAATTCGTTTAAAAGATAAAGGACCCATGAACTGATTTTTTCAATATTTCAAATATGACACTAAAATCTCGAAGAAAATTTGATTTAATGAAAAATTTTACCAATTCTAGCCAATTAGTCAATCAAGCGAAAATTGTAAAAAAAAAATCCTTTGAGTAATATGACTCTTCGTAACTATTTTATTTTCTTCTTTTAATTTGAGTATCTGAAGCAAGCTCTGGCCGAGGGATTGAACCTGATTTCCCTGAATCAGGAGCCCTTTCACTACGGTTCGCACTACAGTAATTCCGGCACCGTTTTACACTTTTTAGTACGTCTGCCACCTTTCACAAGCATGTTTCTCCATTATCAAGGTAAGTAAACCATGAGGTTTGAAAAAAAAAAACACCCATGAATTAATTGCTATTGAATTTTTTTTCCTAATTTTTGCCAATCTTGCAGACAACAACTTTGATATACCGGATCGAACGTTCCACGCCCTCGCCACAACTTGGCGATTGACGAGTTGCGATTCCACGACCGACGTCAAAGAATTGATACCCGAATTTTTTTATCTACCTGAATTTCTTCTCAATTCCGAGGGTTTTAATTTTGGAACTCGCCAAAATGGCTGTAGAGTCGGTGATGTCGATTTACCGGCATGGTGCGGGGGCGACGCTCGTCTTTTTGTTCTCGCCCATCGTGCTGCCCTTGAAACCGACATTGTTCGTGAAGTTTTGTCCTATTGGATCGATCTAGTTTTTGGTTTTCGACAAACTGGACGACCGGCCGTAGAAGCCATCAATGTCTTTCATCCTGCGGTAAGCCAAATTAACAAGGTTCTTTTTATCAATTTATGTTGATTTAATTATTTGATTTATTGTTTCTCAAACTTAACCCTCAAACGCTAGAACCAGAGTTGTGAAAATATTAATGTAAAAGGAATGCATTACCCATTACTTTAAACAATGTGCATGGGATAAGGTTTCCATTACAAATTACAAAAGTAACGTGTAATGAATGAATGTTTCATTACAAATGAAAATAGTAATGTGTAATGGATGCGTGTTCCATTACAAATAAAAAAGTAATGTGTAATGTATGCATGAATGGACGCATGTGCCATTACAAATAAAAAAAATAACGTGTAATGAATGAGTGCTTCATTATAAATTACAATTGAAAAAAAAGTAATTTGTAGTGGAAAATATTCCATTACAAATTAGTGTGTTTCTACCACAATTTGGAACAGGTACTATTTTGCTCAGTCTATTAATTTTTCAATGAAAATAATTTGTGTGTATCAATTTTTTGTTTACTTTACTATCGTAGTGGTAAATGTAAAAATTACAATTGAAGAAAAACTTATAGGTTACAGTGTATATTAAGATAATATACACTCTAACCTATAAATGTAAATGTAAAAATTGCAATTGAAGAAAAACTTATAGGTTACAGTGTATATTAAGATAATATACACTGTAACCTATAAGTTTTGTAACCTATAAGTGTATATTATCTTAATATACACTGTAACCTATAAGTTTTTCTTCAATTGCAATTTTTACATTTACATTTACATTTACAGTGTAGTATTTTACATTTACAGTGTATATTAAGGTAATATACACTGACAGTGCATATTAAGTTAATATACACTGACACCTATAAACAGTGATTTTTTGGAGTAATTTTCACTCCATTGTTGTAAAAATTAAAATTCAAGAAAAACTTATAGGTATCAGTGTATATTAAATTAACCGGTTGACTGGTATTGCATCATATATGTACAAACTTGAATAACTTCTGAAATTTTAATCGATTTGGAAGAAAATTTAGATATAACTGTTTTTTTGGTATGCTCTATTCGACTAATCAATCAGATTTATGAAATTCAGAATCATAACCTCTAAATTACCCAAATCATATATAATTATTCTACACTTTTTGAAAAATATACTTTTTAAGTGATCGTATAATTGTAAAATTTTTACTTTGAGGTTTTTTGGGTTGCTAACTATGAATCCGCTATCCGAATCGCGAAATTCTAAATGGTGGATACTGAAATGTAAATAAACGAAAATAACAATAATGAATTTTCAGGAATTTACATTTCGGTGTTCACGTTCTTCGGATCTACCATTTCACCTTCAACTCTTATTTTTCATCCCTTCAGGGGGCTGCGGAGTGAAACTCAAGTTCAGGAACGGAATGAGCGTCCCAACAAACCCCCAAATTCAAATTTTTTGTAAAATCGGAAATTTTACCCTCAACCCTTATTTTTCACCTCTTTGGGAGGGTGCAAAGCAAAAACTAAGTTTAGAAATGGAATCGGCATCACTAAAAACCCCCTAAAACAAATTTTATTGTATTTTAGTAAAGAATATGCTTCTACCAGTTTTGGCACGAAAACTCGAAAATACACAAAATTCATCCATTACATATTACTTTTTTATTTGTATTGGCACATGCATCCATTACACATTACTTTTTTATTTGTTATGGCACATGCATCCATTACACATGACTTTTTAATTTGTAAGGGTACATGCGTCCATTACACATTACTTTTTTATTTGTAATGGCACACGCATCCATTACACATTACTTTTTTTATTTGTAATGGTACACTTGTCCATTTCACATTGTGCAGTGTAATGGGAATGAATACCGTAATGCATTATTAAAATAATGCATTATTTACAACTCCGGCTAGAACCTCGAAATTTACTATTCCCGCTAGAATGGATCCGTTGAGACCCAAGTAAAGTTCAATCTCCAATATCTCGGCTTCAAAGTGACATAATAGTATCGTACGAAATTTTATTGCACTCCGTGCGTAAAGTGCCCATTTTACGCACACTTCGCGTGCGTAAAATGGCACTCTCCGCACTCGTGCAATAAAATTTTGTACAAAACTCGTGCGAGAAACATTTTTCTGACTCGTGTGATTGCAGCATTCGCCTTCGGCTCATGCTGCAAACTCACACTCGTCAGAAAAAGTTTCAACGCACTCGTATCGTAATGTACTATTATTGTACGAGTGCGCAAAGTGCCAGTTTCAGCACGCACAGCGTGCGCAAAGTGGCACTTTGCGCACGCATCGTAATATACTATTATTGCACGGAGTGCAGTCTTACCTAAACGAATATATAACATATACTTACCATTTGCAAACTAAACTACAAAAAAATACCCAAAACGGTGCGGTGAAGAAATCGCTCGGGTCGTATAGGACCATTTCTAGCGTTTGAGACTTAAATAAATCCTTGATTCAGAATCTAATTTTTTATTTGATATTTTTTTGAGTCTGAGAAAATGAGATAAATCGTCGAGAAATATAAAACAATGAACATTTTATTCCTTCGGCAGACTTACTACGGCTTCAACGTCGATCAAATAGCCGAACCGTTGGAACGACAAGCTTGGGAAACAATGATCAAGACTTACGGTCAGACACCGGCTCAATTGTTCAAAGCCCAACATCCATTGCCCATACAAAACGTCGGTACTGTACCGACTTCCAACAGTTTGCCACAAGTAATCGAGGGTGTTAATGGTGAGTTAAAAATAATAAGTTGCATTGACGATGGGAATAATTGAGTTGAATTGACTGTAATTTTCACGAAAATAATTCTACTGAGATTACATTAATTTTTGGACAAATTCAACGATTGAAGATCCAGTAATTTTATTGGAATTTTTCCATTGACAGTGGAAATTTTTTTACTGAAATTATTCCACAGGAAATTCAGTAATTTTAATTAAAATTATCCCATTGGGGATGCAGTAATCGAAATGATTACACAGGCCCACAAAAAAAAGTTGTGCGTGCTGGGTGTCCCACTACATTTTTCCTACGTATTTTGTCCCGCTGAACACGAATCTGAAGTTAGAACTAGGGGTCGCACATGAAATGCTCGAGAAAATCCACAAAAACTGATAAAAATCATGATCTAGCAATCTTTTCGCACAAAAAAAAGTTGTGTATGCTGGGTGTCCCAATACGTTTTTCCCACGTATTTTGTCCCGCTGAACACGAATCTGAAGTTAGAATTAGGAGTCGATGAAGAAATGCTCGAGAAAATCGATAAAAACTGATAAAAGTATCATGAGATTTTTATGGATTTTCTCAACAAAAAAAAGTTGTGTGTCCTGGGTGTCCCACTACGTTTTCCCTACGTATTTCGTCCCGTTGAACACGAATCTAAAGTTAGAATTAAGGGTCGATGAGGAAATGCTCGAGAAAATGCATAAAAACTGATAAAAATATCATGATATCTTATCAGTTTTTATGGATTTTCTCGAACATTTCATGTGCGACCCCTAATTCTAACTTCAGATTCGTGTTCAGCGGGACAAAATACGTAGGAAAAATGTAGTGGGGAACCCAGCACACACAACTTATTTTTTTTGTGGGCCTGTGTTATTATTTTATTTGAAATGCAGTTATGCCACTCAGAATTATTAGTTTGGAATAATGATGATTTTTATGAAAATAAACCGATCGAATAGATACGAATTTACATCAAAATAAATCCATTGAAATTATGGTACTGCTTTCTCACAAAGGAACCTCTGTCTTCGAGCAAACGAGAATAATCCTTTGTGCGAATTTGTTTAGGCATAAAGTGGGGCAGCTATGTTGGAGCTCCGGGAAATGAACCACTGCTGTGCTGGAAGCATAAACATCGAGCTCCCCTGGCATCGTTGGTTCCCCTAACAACTGGCGATGTTTTCGGTCTGCCTACTTGCACCGCTCTTATTCTCGGCTATAACAAGGAAAAAGGTTTGTTTTCTATGGATCCGAGATACTCGTTTTAATGAATCACCAAAAATACGTTTCCGGCTTTGCAAATAATGTATATGGGTCATTCCATATAAAATCGACCAATAGTTGGAATCGGCCTCTTTCAATTTCGTTGAAATTTGGTCAGAAGTTTTCTTTTATCGTAAAACCAAGTTCTACCAACGGAAAAAAATAAATTATTTTTTTCGAAAGTTATGCAAAATTCCACCATTTGTTCATTTTTTTAAGTTCATTTTTTAAATATCCCGAGAACTATTATAGTTACGAAAAAATCGTTCTGGGTTCGTCTGCAAGAGTATACTTAGGGCTACGAAGAAAAAAATATGCCGAAAAAAAAAAATTGAAAAATGATGAATTTAGAGATTTGTGAATTTTCAAAAATCGTGAAAATCCACGATCAACGTTAAATTTTTGGTGCAATTTTTTTTATATAACAACTTGTACCGATCTTAAAAGATCGTTAAATTTTCAGAATCGCGTTTTTTTTCTCAAAAATTCATATTAAAAAAATTAACACAATTCTAAAAATTGTAGGATCTTTTCAGATCAGCACAACATATTATATTTAAAACATTGAACTAAAAATTTGATGTCGATCGAGGATTTTTAGGATTTTTTCAAAATTCATAATTTTTCAAAAATTTTTTTTCGGAATATTTTTTTTTCGTAGCCCCAAGTACAGTCCTTAACACGAGCCCAACACGTTTTTTTCGTAGCTATAATAGTTAGCGAGATATTTAAAACATAAACTTGGAAAATTGAAAAATTGTTGAAATTTTGAATTTTCGAAAAAAAAATTTCAATGTTTGTCCTTTGGTAGAACTTCGTTTTATGATAAAAGAAAACTTTATCGAAATTGAAAGAGGTCGATTCCAACTATTGGTCGATTTGACATGGAATGACCCATATATATATGATAGATTAGCATGATTGAAGATGAGGCTTCTCGAAATTAAATTGCTCATGAACATTTACGTACCTCTGTACTAAAAAAAAAGACTTCTATACAAAGTGAGGGTCATACAATTTTTTATCGTGAATCGAAGTAGAAAATCTTGAAATATAACAATTTCCGTGTTGTTTTTCAGATTGCAAGATCTTGGCTTTCATTGTTTTTCATAGTATGAAAATAGAGTGTTTCAAGTCCGATGACATATGACAATATACGTTTCTTTCTGACACACCCTGATTTATACGTTGTTCGATTACGTAATAACAAAAAAACCCTGCAAATTGGAATTTGCACATTGCTTCCTCATCTTTATCCATAGTTCACATAGCTTCCTTTAACTCACAGTAGCGATAAAATTTGGCTTCCTCATAAAAGAAGCTTTGTTAACTATTAAAAAAATATTAGTAATCAATGTGCAAATTCGATCGACTTTCCCCAAATTTGATAGCAAATAACATTAATAGCTATACTGGCTCTTCACAAAATTTCATTGCATTATCTAAAAAAATTCAAAAGTTATAGCGTTTACGCTTCTTTTATAACAATTAAAAATTTGATAAAAATTTAATCATTCGATCGATTTTCACCAAATTTAATAACGAACATCCTCGATAGCTATATTATCTCTGTGCAAAATTTCAGAGCAATATCTTAAAAATTGCACAAGTCAGAGCGTTTACGCTATTTTTCAAAAAATTAAAAATTTCATAAAATTTTAATCCCTCGATGGATTTTTGCCAAATTTAATAGCAAACAACCTCTATAGCTATATTAGCTCTGTGCAAAGTTTCAGTACAATATCTTAAAAATTGCACAAGTTAGAGCGTTTAGGCTATTTTTCAAAAAATTCAAAATTTCATAAAATTTTAATCCCTCGATGGATTTTCGCTAAATTCAATACCAAACAACCTTAATAGCTACGCTTATTCTGTACAAAGTTTGATTGCAATATCTTGAAAATTGCATTGCGCCATTCTTGCAAAAATGTAAAAAGTCGATAAAATCTGAACGCCCGTTATAATTAAGACACATTCTTTTCATAACGAAGAGCAATTCGTGGTCGACAAGTGTGCCAAATTTTAGCTTGATATCTCGAAGCGTTTTCGAGTTATTAATTATTTACATCTGAAACTCAGGATACACACACACACACACACACACACACACACACACACACACACGCACGCACGCACGCACGCACGCACGCACACACACACACACACACACACATCCATCTGGATATTTTTTCTAAATATGATTTCTCGATGTTTTAGGACATTTTGAAATACTCTACTTTCCGAGAAATATATAATTTCAATCGTTTTTAGGGACCAATATGCTCAGTGGAACTTCCGTTTTGGGTGCCGCCCTCGCTTCCTGGGCTAGCAATGACGGAATCGCGAGATTAAAGTCGAAAAAGGAACAACCACCAAGACCATTGATGAAATCTTTAGGATTCGACCCCGTAAGTACAGAAAATTCAATATATCGTCACTATGTACTAATATTATTATCTTTCCCTAAATTAAAGATAAATAATATGAGGTATTCCAGCCCAAGTGTGTAAACCCGTGACCCTGACCCTCTCGGATTTATTTGGTTTTTTTTCATATGATCGCATTGAGTCTAAAATACACCCTCATAATTTTTTTAGATTTTTCCAAACATCCCTTATATAAAAAAAAAAAATTTGAAAAAACGCCATTTTTTTTAAATCTAAAAAAATTCTGAAAAACCGTGATAATATATAAAAAATTTCAAGCTATCACCCGTAGTGGGCAGATTCTTTTTCTGTGTTTTACAACCTATTAACGTTCTCAAAATTCCAAAAAATTCTCAAATAGCTCACCTTGAGCAGATACTGAATTATTTTGGTACTCAAATTAATTTCGTTGTTGATTTTCGAATAATGCAATACGAATTATAAACCTTAAAACAAAAAAAATGAGAAGGCATTATTCTCATTTTAAGGTTTATAATTCGTATTGCATTATTCGAAAATCATCAACGAAATTAATTTGAGTACCAAAATAATTCAGTATCTGCTCAAGGTGAGCTATTTAAGAATTTTTTGGAATGTTGAGAACGTTAATATAGCTTGTAAAACGAGGAAAAAAAATCTGCCCACTACGGGTGATAGCTTGAAAATTTATATATATTATCACGGTTTTTCAGAATTTTTTTAGATTGAATGGCGTTTTTTTCAAAAAAATTTTTTTTCGAAATAAGGGATGTTTGGAAAAATCTAAAAAAATGATGAGGGTGTATTTTAGACTCAATGCGATCATATGAAAAAAATCAAATAAATCCGAGAGGGTCAGGGTCACGGGTTTACACACTTGGGCTGGAATACCTCATATACACTACCAGCGAAAAGTTTCCGGACAAAACTTCAAAAAAAGTTTGGAACATTTTTTTTATGCCATTTTGCCGGAACTCAACGTAAACTAATTTAACAAACGGCATTTCAAAGAGGAAGAATTCGGCTTCATTTCCTGGTTTTTAAATTAATTTTTTCAATTTGTTTTTAGATTTGGACTCTATTTTGAAAACAACTGTTTTTCGCCTTTTTTCCCCTCACTTCAGTTGCACCCATCTTCTAGAGGAAATTTTTTTCATGCATTTTTAGGATTGGAATCATAGAGTGGAAAGTTTGAGCTCCAATTCCCTTTTTTTAAAACTTTGAGCGATTTTTTTTGCAAGTTATTCTGTTTTTCTGAAAAAAGAGGTAATTTTACAAATCCCGTATAACTCTAAAATAAAGAGGATTCATGAAAAACTTCAAGGTAGCAAAAAGTTGCGTCTGTTTTCGTTGAGTCCAGGTGAATTTTTTCAGATTTTTTTTCTAACATTTTTTTATCTGACCGCAAATAGGAGAAAAAAATTCCAATGTGTTGAAAATAGTAAAATTAAGTATTTTCCCCCTTGAAATTTGATCAATAATCTCATAGTTCTCGAGTTATGGTAATTGAATAATCTGAGCTCCGACCCAGAAAATGAAATGTTGGGAAAAAAAATCGGAAAAATTCCTCTGAACTCAACGAACACAGACGCAACTTTTTGCTATCTTGAAGTTTTTCATGAATCCTCTTTGTTCTCGTGTTATACGGGATTTTTCAAATTTCCTCTTTTTTCACAAAAAACAGAATAACTTTGGAAAAAAAATGGCTAAAAGTTTTTGAAAGAAGGAAATTGAAGCTCAAACTTTCCCCTTTATGAATTCAATCGTAAAAATTCGTTTAAAAAAATTCCTCTAGAAGATGGGTGCACCTGAAGAGAGGGCGAAAAAATGCGAAAAACAGTTGTTTTCAAAATAGAGTCCAAATCTAAAAACAAATTTTCAAAAAATTTAAAAAACAGGAAATTGAGCCGAATTCTTCCCCATTGAAACGCCGTTTGTTAAATTAGTTGACTTCCGGCGAAATGGCATAGACAAACGTTCCAGACCTTTTTCAAGTTTTGTCCGGAAACTTTTCGCCGGTAGTGTATATTCTCAAATAGGAATAATCGTAAGAAACTTTTAATGTAAAATAAACCAAATTTAAACTGGGATTTTTTTGTTTCACGAAAAAAAAATTGATCAAATCCTCGCTGTTGTTTCCATCGTTAGGTCCTCGTCTCTTTCGAAATTTGTTCAATAAGTCCAAAAACATTTATAAATTTTTCAAAGATTTTTTAGTGCCTCCACTTTGGAAATTTTTATCGCCGAGTGAATTCGATTTTAGAAATTGCTGGTTGACGTTTGTTTTCATCGTTTCGAAATCTTTTTTCTGGAGAATACTCACAATTTTTAGATTAAATCTAAACTGTCACGCTAATTGTATAAAATCAAACTCACGATTCTTAATAATTTTCAAATTTCTTAAGAAAATTAACAAGAATATCGAATTACTTTGAAAATAAAAAAACTCAAGTTTCAACAATAAAAAAAAACAAGGAGAATTCTGGCGACGTAGACTTTTCAAACTATGTTTAAAAAAAAAAAATCTTCACAATGTTTGGACTTACAAATCTAAAATAGTTCACCAAAAGTCTCATTGAGTAATATTGCTAATTAATCAAGTTTAAAAAATAATATTTCTCAATTATCAATTAAGCCAACTTGATGGAGAACTTGATTTTTCTGAATGCCGATTTATCTTTGCAGATAACGATTCTCGGTTCAGCCCCTGATTGTGGTCAACTTTGGGCCGGTCATTTGTCCGGCAGAATAACCGTTCACGCTTACAACGTCGGAACAGTTGGAAAAATAGAATTCAGCACCGGAGCAGCGTCTGTATTATTGGCACACAGAACAGCCGTCAAGGTCATAGCTCTTTCGCGAGCCTTCAGTATCGCCGTTTCCGGTGATTCATCGGGGCTGATCGTTGTATGGGATCTCAACAGTTTATCTTACGTGAGATCGATCGCCTGCGATTTCGGACACTCGATAAATCTTTTGAGCATCAGCGAGACCCTCGGTGACATCGCCGTTACGTGTGAGGTGGCAAAATCAATGGCGGAAAATAGCACCGAGAACAAATCGGAGCTACGTGTATTTACGATAAATGCGAGACCCGTCGGTACCGTCTTGTCGAGACGGAGAATAACGGCTCTGTGTTACAGCAACGCACCCGAGGGCGTGTCCGTCAATGTCATCGCCACTGGTCTCGATAATGGAGTCATAAGGTAAATAGTTTTTATCTCTTTCCTCCCGGACTGAGATATCTGATAATCCTGTAAATAAAAATTGACCATTGAAAAATGAGGCAACTAATTTTATCTCATCGGCTCTAGCCGTTTTAAAGATTTCAAATAATTTTGTTTCTTTAGAGCAGGGTTGCGAAATTTGTAATGAAAAAGTAATGCATTAATCATTACTTTTTTAATGGCAAATGGAAATCATTTTCATTAACCATTAAATGTTAATGGTTAATGTAAATTATTTCCATTAACCATTAACTTTTAATGGTTAATGGAAATAATTTACTTTAACCATTAACTTTTAATTGTTAATGGAAATAATTTACATTACATGGTTAATGGATGGAAATTAACCATGAATGGATACATTACATGGTTAATTTACATGGTTAATGGAAATTATTTCCATTAACCATTCAAAGTTAATGGTTAATGTAAATTATTTCCATTAACCATTAAATGTTGATGGTTAATGTAAATTACTTCCATTAACTATTAAATGTTAATGGTTAATGTAAATGATTTCTATTAACCATTAACATTTTCATTGGCCATTAAAAAAGTAATGATTAATGCATCACTTTTCATTGAAAATTTCACAACCCTGCAATAAGGTAATGCAATCAAAATCGATATTTTTTTTCTGATTGGGTTTCATAGGTGTTAGTATTTGTCAAAAAAGTAACTCTCAGAAAATTTCAGCTTTGAAACAAAATTTCTAGAGGTCACTCAAATGACTTGATATTATTTTCGATTCTGACCAACGATCATGATATAGAAATTACGATTTTTCCGTGTCGCAACAAAAAATATAAGTGTTTAATGAAGCAGTGATCCACCCAAAATTGAGGTCCTTAAAAAAAAATTAATAGGCGTGCAGGCCACTTAGATTTTCATTATCATTTTTTTTCAAGGACCCAAATTTTGGGTGAATTATTGCTTCATTAAATACTTATATTTTTTGGTGCGATAAGGAAAAATCGAAATTTCTATATCATGATCGTTAGTAAAAATAATAAAAAAATATCAAGTCATTTGAGCGACCTCTAAAAAATTTTGTTTAAAGCTCAAATTTTGGGAGAGTTACTTTTTTGACAAATACTGACAGCTGTCAAACCCGATCGAGAAAAAGAAATTATTTAATGGTTAATGAAAATAATTTCTATTAACCATTAACATTTAATGGTTAATGGAAATAATTTACATTAACTATTAATATTTAATGGCCAATGGAAATAATTTACATTAACCATTGACATTTAATGGTTAATAGAAATAATTTACATTAATCATTAACATTTAATGGTTAATGGAAATAATTTACATTAACCATTAACATTCAATGGTTAATGGAAATTATTTCAATTAATCAACAAGAGTTAATGGTTATTGAAAGTATAAATGCATTAAAAAATGTAATGCATTATTTGCAACCCTGCTTTAGAGAGAGATTTTGTTTAGAGAAAACCAAAATTTTTAAAATTTTTTAGCCAGCAACCTTAATTTTTTCGCACTAATACAGTAAGCTGCCCAAGACCGTTGGGATTAAATTTGAAAAGAATAGCTTAAGGGGTTTGGTTAAAAAAAAAATTAATACCCTATGCCGAGGATGGATGAAATAAGTAGCGAAATGCAGAAATTTTGCAGTTCCATAATGGTGTAACTAACGATCCAAATGATGTTGAAGTTTGCATCGTTGCGATGCAACGAAAATAATTCTTTTAAATTTACTGTTAATGAGATTTACGTTTTGTTTGTGCATTTAAAATCTTAAATTCTTAATAGAGGTACGACAATAAATTTTAATGATTTTCAATTCAAACAATTCTTAGGAAAAATGGAATTTAATTGATAAATTAACAATAGCCGTTGCATCATATTCAGGCAAACTTCAGAATCATCGATCCAAAACGTTAAAAACACAAGCAGACTTGAAATTGTTAAGGCAACGAAAAGATTCTTGTACGTTCTAAATTTGCTCATGGATTCCTATTTTTTTCCACCATTTGCCGCCCTTTCGAAAATTTCCCTTTTTAAAAGCGATTCTTTTCAAATCAAAGGCTGAAATCGAAAGATTCAAAGATTCAAATCTCAAAATTGAAAAAAATCCTCCGATAGATATATACTCTTCGAGAAGTTTCTTTACGAATATTTTTTATCAGGCTCTGGAGCAGTTGGGATTTGAGGCTGGTTCGTGAGATCGTTAATGGTGGAAAAGGCTGCGGTGCCATAATAGCGGTTGCATGGGCACTCGATCAGCATCACTTGTACGCAGCGACCGAAGACTCGACAGTTCTAATATGGGAGGGCATGAAACGTTTGAGCAACGGAACACCAAAATTCATAAATCTAACGTCACTCTGACAAGAACATATAATCCACGATTGAATTGACCTTTTGGTGCCTTAAAAAAATTTCGTTAACTCGATATTTTTCTTTAATTTGTGAAAAGAGAAATTAATCATAAAAGCACGAATAAGATTTTTCGAGCATAAATTTGTTAAAAAATGATTTTATGCAGTTGCGAGGCTGAGAGTAGCCAACTTTTGAAAAAGTATTCATTGATTAAATGAATTGAAAGAAATTGTTTTTTTTTCAAAACAAAAGTTTTCTTGGCATTAAAAGATCATACTCGATGATTTTGTACATAGCTCATAATATATCGCAATCATTGTTAATTTTTGAACACATTATCGCAAAAATTAGTTTTATCAACCGACTTTAGAAGTCGAGAATCAATGCTAAGCGGTCGTCGTCCGATGAATCGTTATCCAGTCGATTTTTGTTTTGTTATTTTTTTTTTTCGTAACATTTTCGTTCACATTTTAATCCACGTACGAGCTTTATCGATGCAGGCTTTAATCTGTACTTCCTATCTAAATTTTAGTTCATAAACATTTATATTAGTTCTAAGATCATTTTATCGTTGAAAAAAAAAACAATTTTCACAGAATGATTTTTCTTCAAACATCAATGTCGATAAATTATTCATTTGGATATTTTATAATTGGGAAAAATTTTACTGAAAATTTCTTCTCAATGCAAAGAAGTCAAATTAGTGAAGAAAAAAACAGAGTATTATTTTATAATTTTTCTCTTCTTCTATCTATATTATGGTGTGTGAAAAAAAACCAATTTTTTTTTTGGCGAGTTACTAAAAGAAACTTGATTTTCTAATTTCAAACCTAGTTTCGTTTAACCGGAACTCTGTAACTCGATATTTAGGAATGCTGAGAATAAATTTTATTAAAAGGATTTTTTTTTTAAAGGCTATCTTCAACGAGATTCTCGGTCGAAAATAAATTTTCGATTTGACACACCATAATTTATAGTCTCTCTAAATACGTCAAAAAAATAAAATAAAATAAAATACTCGCGATGCTTTTTGGTGATATCGGAATATTCTATATTTTTATACTCAGCAAATCGTTGTTATGTCTGAAAGAATGTATTTGTGAAAGTACCCTCTTTTTTAAATATACCGTTGAGATATTTATAGATTTTCAAGTACTGATGTAAAGCTTTTTTTAAAATACAAAGAAAGATTTATCTTATTATCGTGTAAATTTATTTCTAGAAACTTTCAACCTTCCTCATTCATCTATCATATATTTTTTTAAAGATCTTAAATCCAGGAAAAATGTATTTTTTTTAAGTAAAAAAAAAACAGTAAAATTATATGTGATTCAAACATGGCTCTATCATTTCGAAGAGCGGATAATACTTTCCGGTTCTCGTGGCAATGTTTTGAGGTGTATCGCCACTGTCATTAACAATGCTGGGATCAGTCGACGGATGAAGCAGTAACAGCTGAAGAGCCGGTGAATTGTAAGAAGAGGCGGATACGAGATGAAGAGGCGTTTGATTTCCATTTGTACGTGAATTAACGTCTGCATTTGCGGCTATAAGGGTCGCTATGCAGTTAACGTTGTTCCAGCAGGATGCCGAATGTATGGGTTGCCAACCGTCGATCGTTCTCGCAAATTTGTCAGCTCCATTTTCCAGTAAAAACTGTTAAATTCACAGGATCTAAGATCGATGTTTGTAGGTAAAAAACAATAAGCTCTTTGATCTCATCCAACTGCTCAACTCAGAAATAAAAGCTGCCGCTGAAAGATGTGATCTTATGATCTAAATTACCATCTGCAAGCTTCACTAAAATACAAGAACGAATATTCAAGCATCACTTTTTCGTCTAGATATACCTTAAAAGTATCAAGAATATAGCAAAGTGTTGATTCGTTCAATAAAATAATGCATTACATAGATCGGTGACTACTAATTTAAAAACACATACATAAGCCCAAAGCTGGGCAGAAAACAGTCCGTTAATCGTTAATTAACAAAGTTAACATATTACTTAACGATTTAACTTTTAAGTTAAATTAAAAAATTATTAACGGTCTTCTTAACTTCCGTTACATTGAATTTCCGTTAACTGTAGTTCGTTACATTAGTTATTAACGTGATTATGTTTGTTTGAATTGCGCGCAAACGAACAGGATAGTGTTAGCATTAGCGGAAGTTGCAGTAATGAAGAAGATGATTATTTGCTAAGATTAGAATTTTGTAAGAACTTGGCTGGACTTAATGTCAAAAAACTCTCTTTCAGATACTGCCATTCTAGGTAAACCAGTTTTAATAAATCTATTCAATAGGTATAACACTGCTATTCCGTCTAGTCTAGCACGCCTTTTTTCTACAGAAAAAGATATTTTACGGGCTAAACGATCATCGTTCTCGGATGATAATTTTAATATCCTAATGTTTATGAAGGGAATAACATGCATCTAATGCAAAATGAATAGGAATCTAGGAATAATTCATTGCTACTGTTAATGTAACCTACATACACTTAAGGGACAATTAAGGGATCAAAAAAAATTCCTAAATTTTTAGTGGTTTTAAAAAATGCTGTATCTCAGTAAAAAATGGTTGTATAGAGGTCTGAAAAAGCATTTCGAAGCTTCACGTTTCTAGTTTTGAGATCTTTCAGCGAACAAATTTTCGAAGCTCAGGTTCCACGCAATCCTAAGAAATAGTGTGAAAAAAAATGTTGCAAATTTTTTTACTTTTTTTTTTAGCTGCACTGACTAAGAAAAAAAAATTCCAGCTAAACAATTGCATGGATCTGATAGCTTGTTTATTCAGCTTCGATTTGTTTTTTTAGACTTCAATGCAACCATTTTTCACTGAGATATCGAACTTCTAATGAAAAAGGGTCTTTGATATCTGAGAAACGAATTTCTTAGGGTTGCGTGGAACCTGCAGCTTCGAAAATGTGGTCGCTGAAATATCTCACAATTAGAAATTCAAAGCTTCAAAATGCTTTTTGAGACCTCGATACGACCATTTTTCACTGAGATACAGCAATTTTAAAAACCACTGAGAATTTAGGAGTTTTTTTTAATCCCTCAATTGTTTCCAGTAGTGTATAATTCTGTATTTTCTTTCTAAGAATATCTAACACTTAATCTACCGAATTGTTTATTTACCTACGAATTATCTTTAATATTTAATACTGAAACATCAATACAACTTCTGAGTTGTTAACTTTTAATGAATAACTTTAGTTTGCGTTACATTTACAAAAAATTAACAATTTAACGATTATCAAAGTTAAGTTTCTGAGTAGCGAATTAACCATTAACGAAGTCAACTTTTAGATAAACTTTGCCCACCTTTGCAAAAGCGGAACCGATTACACAGCCACACAAAAAGAAAAAAAAATTTCGGCCTGGGGGTCTGACTATGTACACTGTATGTTTTTGGGGTCGCTGAATCCGAATACGAGGTTGGTTTAATCCCAGCACGTCAGGGTTTAGCTATAACCTCAAAAACACTCCAAAATTAAGTTGTTTTCTAAATATCTCGAAAACTATTATAGTTACGAATAAATCGTTCTGGGTTCGTCTTGATGAGTATACTTGTGGCTACTAAAAAAAATTTTCCCAAAAAAAAAATTGAAAAATGACAAATGTGGAGAATTTTGAATTTTTATAAATCTTTTTTTTTTATATATTACCTTGAATTGATCTTAAAAGATCCTGAAGTTTTTAGAAAGGTGTTTTTTGTTTTTTCAAAACCATTAATTTTTTAATTTAAAAAAATCGTGTGAATCCACGATCAACATTAAATTTTTGCTTAAATTTTTATTATATAATACCTTGGACCGATCTTTAAAGATCCTGAAGTGTTCGGGATGGTGTTTTTTTGTTTCAAAAATTAAAAGATCCTGAAGATTCCAGGCTCTTCAAAGTTCACTCCAAGGTATTATATAAAAAAAATTCAACAAAAAATTTAATGTTGATCGTGGATATACACGATTTTTAGAAATTCAAAAATGCATATTTTTGAAAAAACAAAAACAAGTTTCTGAAAATTGCAGGATCTTTTAAGATCAGTATAAGGTATTATATTAAAAAAATTGAACCAAAAATTTAATGCTGATTTGCACGATTTTTAAAAATTCGAAGTTCTCCAAATTCATGATTTCTCAAAAAAAAATTCGCAATATTTTTTTTTCGTAGCCACAAGTATACTCTTCAAGACAAACCCAGAATGATTTTTTCGTAGCTATAATAGTTTTCGAAATATTAAAAAAATAATCTTGATTTTTGAGTGTTATTTTTTGTGGTTATAGCCAAACCTTGACGTGCTGGGGTTAAACTAACCTCGGATTCGGATTCAGCGACCCCAAAAACATACAGTATACATAGTCAGACCCCGAGGCCGAAATTTTTTTTAAATTTTGTGTGGCTGTGTTATTGACTGCATCCAAGAAACGATAAATTTAATAATAATTATAATACAATGTTGAAATACCTCGACTACTTCAACGTGATTGCCATAGCAGGCTTTGTGTAGCGGAGTGTAACCGTCCAAATCCGTAACGTTTATCAAACTTGGATCTTGGGCCAGAGACTTTCGTATAACCTCCAAACGACCATTCTCCGCAGCGATTAAAAAGGCCTTTTGATGAGGGTCTGTAAATTAAAAAGAAAAAAAAGGAATCACTACATACTCAAGACGATGAACAAATAACAAAGGTTGATGAACAAATAACGAATTTTTATAAACGCGAAAAATCGAACCTAACCTCTCGGATAACGAGATTTTTCGACACCAGTATTGTCGTCCTCCCAAGCGCTGACTTGCATACGTTCGCTCAGCGGTAAATTCATCATTTGATCACGAATAGCCTCCAAATCTTGCACTTTATCGTCATCTTCTTCCGAGGACATTTTTTACACTCTTTTGATGACTCTCACAATTGAAAACGGACGCGTAAAACCGCCAAAGTGACGAGAATAAACATCAACAACGACAACAACGCGAACCAACCGAGAGAGACAGACAGATATGCGCCGAGGGCGCTACATGCGGCAAGCGGGCGAATTACCGAATCTCTGACGTAAATATAACTTCAAACGTCAAAAAATTTTCATCAACGTGATACTTTGCGAAATTTACATCTTTTTCCGCGATTCAACAAGCGTTGTGATAAATTTATATGATTCCTTGATTATTCAAGGACGAAATGGACTGCTTAAAATTATTCGAAACTTCGAGTGTATTTGGCTACAGTGGCGTATGTATCGGAAGCGAGAAGTCTCACGTGCTGCAGAATTCATTGCTGTTGTTGCAAGAGGAAAATCATTTTCGCAAGATCTTTTACTGGGGACGAATAAATGGCGTGAGAAACGATTATCACATTGCTTATGGCTATGAAAAAGATTGCCTCAATGGACAAATTTTTCTTTATAGGTAATGGAAATAAATACACGCGGTAAACACATTTGAATTATATTTGAATTCTCAAGGTCAAGTGAAAGCTAGTCAAATGAGTGACTAATTATTCTGATAAACGAGTCATTTTCGAACTCTTTTCTTTCACAATCAGTCTAATTTATTTATATACAAAATTCTCAAATATTGTTGAAGTATAAATGAATCCTATTTCCGAAAAATTTGTAAAAAAAGTAGAACATTTTTAATGTATGAGGCATTCCACGTCAAGTCAGCCACCCCATTTTTTTAAAACGCCAAAAATCGCAAACAAATTTTTAGAAAGTAGTTCCAACTATCAAGAAAATTTGTGATTTTTTTCAGATTTTTAGATTACATTTTTTAGCCGGAAAAAAGTACAAAAAATATGTTTGTCCCATTTTGTAACTCGAAAATTATTCATCGTACGAAAAAAAAGTAGAACATAAAATTTAGGATTTTCTACGTGCTTTTTACTAAAATTTTTTACAAACTCGTCCGAAAGCTGCTTTGATATTTTTTTTCTTAGAATTGACATCTTTGATTCGTCTGTAGTTTTAACAGTCTGTGGTTTTACTTGATATATTTACAGACTATAAACAAATTGGCGTAGTGGAGAAACTATTATTTCAAATGCATTTTTATTGATACAATCTATCAGTGATTTAACGAAATAGTGTAGATATTGATATTTTATCATCATTAATCGTAGACAGGGAAAAATAATAAAATAATCTTGTTTTGATACTGCGAAGACGATTCCAGGATCATTGCTTCGATTCCAAAAATCATGCCCAAATCGAACTAAAAAAAAGTACACGCTGGCCATAGAAACGTCGTTGTACCCAAAGAGGGCAAATTAATTCTTTTTTGCAATCGAGAGACGTGAGGAGCCTTTGACTTTAATTTGAATAGACTTTATCGGCGTACATGAGTCCATTGATAAAGTTTATTAAAATGTACATAAAGATATTTGAAAAAATAAAAATGAAAAAAGTTTAAAAAATTGAAAAAGTACAAAAAATAAACAAAAATGCGGGCTTTAGAAAATATCTATAGATAGTCTTAACCCTGTTAATGCACAGAGAAATTTGTGTATTCATTTGGGATGAAAAACGCATGGGAAGGAATGGATTCTCCACTAAGCCAATTTTTGTTTAGTCTGTAAATATATCAAGTAAAAAACTGTTATAACTACGGACAAATCGAAGATGTCAATTCTGACAAAAAAAAATATCAAAACATTATTTGCTCCGAAAATGGCATATAGAGCTTTTGGAGGAGTTCGTAAAAAATTAAGTGAAAAGTACGTTGAAAATCCTAAATTTCATGTTGTACTTTCTTTTTCGTACGATGAATAATTTTCGAGTTACGAAATGGAACCAGAAAATTTTTTGTATTCTTTTCCGGCTAAAATATGTAATATAAAAATCTGAAAAAAATCACGAATTTTCTTGACAGTTTGAACTACTTTATAAAAATTTGTATGCGATTTTTGGTGATTTCAAAAAATAGAGTGGCTGACTTGACGTGGAATGCCTCGTATGCTAAAAAAAAGTTACCCTCAAAACAATGGATGGCGAATGGGACAAGTATTTGCCGATTTTCTACAATTGACCACATATGAATGAAAATTCAATGTTATTAAAAACGATCGTTTTATTTAGCTTGAACTGTCGGGAATGGTTATTGATGCCGAAACCTGACAAATGTGGACGATTTTTGGCTCCCCTTGCCGTAACAGCTTTCGAGGGAGATCCTGCAGTAGTTACGAATGTTTACAACGCTAATCCTCCATTTCCGCCCAATGAGGATCCCGACAAACTCTTTAAAGTAAAAATTGTAGGGGTGTGTGAATATTCGAATTTACGAATTATTCGAGACGAATCGATTCGAATAATTCGTATATTCGAATATTCGCACACCCCTACTAATAATCTAAATATTTAATTTATTTGTTAATTTTTCTAACGATGTATTTTCATAATATCTAAAAAAAAAATTTTTTAATTTTATATTTCATTGAAAGGTTGGTAATGAAACTTTCTTTTAAAAGTTATATTTTATTCGAATTTTCATTACTTCAGTAGTGAACTATGAAAAAGTATTATGATTAAGTTAGAACAACATAAGTTAGAACAACATAACTTCTTCATCGAAATCGATCAGTTTAAGGGCAGGCTAAAGACCCTCTCTCTCGCTCTCACACGACCCCTATCATCCTTTCTCTCTCGCACTCGCACGAAAAATGTCGGTATTGAGCCTCCTCTTAAGGGTAAAAAATAATTATTCGAATAATTCGAATAATTCGAAAATTCGATTCGAATGCTATTCGAACACCCCCCAAAAAATTGTAGTCTGTACAAGAGGGAGGGGGTCAAATTTAAAGACAGGTCACGAAAAACTTGAAAGGGAGCCAAAAACAGCTTAAAAATGTGACATAGCAGAGAAGTAGGGTCAAAATGGACCACTGTGGAGTTCATAAGTAAACAAGACAAAGTATAACAGCTATAAATAGGCTTAATCAGCATTTTGTGTTAAATTAAACGGCAAATAATGCGGCACGTGTCTTTGGACGATTATTCAAATGACAGGGACCGGTACCGCAAGAATTAAAGGAGGAAGATCGTTTGGCGTCCATAATCGAGTTGATAAACGAGGACGCAATGATAGTGCCACGGGGTGGCTGGTACAAGCGTCCCAACGGTGACGTAATAGAAAATTTAGCATTCGAGGGATTGTCCGTGGCTGAGGCTGTTGATGAGAAATCATATTTGCACGCTCGTCCACCGCAACAAAAATGGAACACAAATTTATTGACGAGACCCGATTACAATTATGCCATTGATTTTCTCGATTCCATTGGCACGGACGTGCCTAAAGGTGAGGATATATGAGGTATTCCTGCTTAACCGGACCCCCTTTTAGGCTGACCTCTTTCGATTTTCTTGAAACTCGAGTATGTTTTAGTGTCGCCTGAAAGTATATTGTACACCAATTTTCAGATCTCCAACTATAATACTCTTTGGAATACACCAAAAGTTATATTTCAAACTTTTTGCGTGTTCAGCGCTTCGAAGCTTTGGCACGGCGCGAAATAAAATCGAAAAAATTCTTTGACACTAGCTTTCAACAGTTCCCTGATGTATATAGCGTTTTTCTAACGAATTTTGTTTTTAGTAAATTTATTAAATTGATTTAACTAAATTTATTAAATAATCAAATTTATTAAATTAATTAAATTAAATTAAATTAATTAAATTAAATTAATTAAATTAACTTTATTAAATCAAATTTATTAAATTCGAAATTCGTTAAAAAAAACTATATAATATATCAGAGAACTGTTGAATACGAAAAACACAATAGTAAACGGGCCAGACCCTTCACCTCTCCAATTTCGACTGCAATTTTTTGAGGTTTTGTACTACCTCTGAAAAGCACTCAGGATTTTTTATAGATTTTTTGGAACGATTTCACTTAATTATAATTTTATAAGCAGATTACTGTTACACCCCAAATTTAGAAATCTGAAAAAAATCATAAAAATTCTGCTTTTTATATAAAAAATGACCACGTGATTTGACCTGGAATGCCCCATACGCAATTGTACTCGCCATGTTATCGTTATTGAATTTTTTTCAACGACAGATTATTTCACGATTTTCAGGATGCTGGATATTGCAAATTCATCAGGGTGATCGTTTAGCGATCCTTCAAAATTTATGTTGGTCGGGAATGACGTTCTATCACAAAGTAAATACGCCACATTATGGTGCCATGTATGTGGGACATGGCATAAAGAATCTGGATGCACCATTTATGGTCTAAAAATATAAATATGGCGTCATGTTGATTCGATAAATGAGGTTTCTGCAATATGGCGGATATTCAAAATGAAAACTAGTTTTTTATCAATAAAATAATAAATAAACTTTTATATATGAGCTCTTGAATTTCTTAGTTTGTTTAAAAATACAAAAATTAAGCTCGGAAATGTATCACTGCAAAGTAGGGGAGGGTGGGGCACGACGGCTCGCCTAAAAAGTTAAATGAAAAAAAAAATTGGCTTCTTATCACATTAACATAAATTTGATGTATCGACTCATTTTCAAGCCGATTCGCGATAACTGGGGCATAATGGACCACCCTAAAAATTAGGTCGAAAACTTTTTTTTTCTTCAAATTATGATGAATTTGATATATTCATCTAGTTTTAGGCCGATGCACTACATCCAGGGTAAAATGAACCATCAAAAAAAAAAAAAATTGAAAAACATTTATTTTCAACAAATGTGAAAAATTAAAAAAAAATTATCCAATATCTAAAAAATTTAAAATGATTTGTTGGGTTAAAAAAAAAAGTTTATAAATATAGAAATTATTTATTATTTAACGAATTTTTAATTAATCTATATATTTTTTATGTTAAACAAATAAACAATAACATCAATCATGATTTATGATAATTGTTTAAAAACCCAAGAAAAAAAAATTATAAATGAAACATCAAATTACGTGAAGAATGTAATAAATTACTTTTCACAATAATCACAAATATATTCCTTGGAATAATGTTTGTCTATACCTGCACAAGAATGATGAGACCATCCCTTACAATTTTTACACCGAATCCACGATTCCTTAGATTCCGAGTAAAGTCCTTTACAATCAAGAAAATGGCAATCATTATTTTCAACTTTCAAACAATTTAAAAAAAAATCTTTTGTGTGATAAATTTTTAAATTATTGGGTGTGATAACAATTTTTTTTTCATCACATCCGTTTTTAGAGGGGGGCCATCTTGCCCCAGCCTCCCCTATGCTCAGAAATTTTTGATCTCCCTTGAGAGACAATCTTCTTCGATCGCTCTGAATTCAAAATTTCAAATCGGTTTCAGGATTAATGAACCCCGACGTTCGATATACACGCATGATCTAAATATAAAGTTGAATATTTTTCATCGTCGATCGTTAGTCAACGGGCGTAAATTTCGTTAACGAGCTAATAATAAAGAGCGTCAACGATAGATTACGTTATGATGTGAGTTGCGACAATTAGCCTCTTAAACGGATGAACGAAGAGATTACTATGCGGCTCTATATCGCGCGCTTGTGTTAAACGTTGCGTCTTCGACGACGACGCGACGCCATGCAACGAATATAACGAGATCGCGAGTTGATCGGAAATAGAATCGATCAGTAAATGGATCGAGCCTGCCAAGCCGAGGAAGAAAATCTTTTTTTTGCCTCTCGGTCGTCCGCGGAGTGGGGTATACAGTTGTCACTCCATAAGTACGCGTCTTCTCGCGGCTCAGGGGGCGTCAACCTTCCCCCACTTACGGCCTGACCTTACCCCCACTACCGCGCGCAGCAATCGAGAGTGGGGGTACGAAAATTATGCGTTTCTTCGTTTGGAGCCATGTAGATGCGCACTTGACGGGTTGGGAGAAAAAAACATGCAGACATGATAGAACTGGATTTAATTGCCAATCCATTCACGTTAAAAAATGGTCAGTGAGAACCGCTGAGATTCCCATTAATTTTTACAGTTTCCCCCATCAACAGCGCCTCCTGGAAGGGCAAACAGTGAAATTTGCATATTTCTCAAATACAATATACAGATGTCACATATGACATAGTACATGTCCATCAGACGAATTTTTACAGTGTGGAACAGTAAAATGTACACTACGCGAAACGTTATATTTCTGTTGTATCTGGTGAACTTTTTACACATTTTACATTGTAAAAATTATCGAAGGCCCGTGAAAAAATTACAGTGTACATTGTAAAAATTGAAAAGAACGTAGTATATTTTGCGTTACGTTTTTTATTTTTCACTGAAAATACTGCAATTTCAAAAATAAATTATAGTGTAGTGAAACGTTTCGCAGGTTGATTTGAATAAGTTCCAATTTATTCAAATATTGCAATAAACCGTTATTTATCCTCGCTCAGGCTCATAACTACGAGGGCTTGCACTTGACTAATTAATCGTGAGATCAATTAATGAAGCGAATCTAGCTTAACCTCGCATCCATAAAGAGCACGAGTGTCACCGAAATGCAATGATGATCCGTTAAGAAAATGTAGTCTTCAGTCCATAGGACTGCTAGACCACAGAACGCGGGTGATGTTCCAACAATTGTATGTCAATTGAGGACGCCGATGTTGGTAATACATCGGACCTTATAGGTGCTCGGTGGCTCTCTCGCTGGCGCGAGAGGGCGCGCCGTCCGACGCCATCTAGCGGATCTCGGGCGAAATGCAGAGATCGTGGCACGCCGCAGGTCGTCCCGTTACAGTGCCACACTGTAAAAATTGAAATTGACGTTGCATATTTTGCGGTGCGCATTTGATTTTTCACTGGGAACACTGCAATTTCTAATTATGTGCTTTGAACATTCTACAGAGACCATTGTAAATTTTACAGTTCAAACACAGTGGATTTCGTCGTTTCTGCTTGTTATTTCTACTTTGTCATCTTTTTGCGATGAACAATGCATTTTTTACAGTGTAAATCAGCATTTATAATGGTTTGAAAAGTAGAAACCACATTAAATCCATTATTTTATAATGGATTCCCAGTGAAACGCCTGAGTTACAGTTCCGAACCGTATATTCTGCATTGAATTCAGTAATTCTTTAAATATTACACATGAATTGTCACTTATCATTTTTTTCCGTGTTGCATTGAATTTTTACAATATACCTTTTTTCTGATAGTCTCCCTTGTGAATTTTAAACTGGAAACCCTATTTAATCCAGACAGGGTCCTGGCTTGATTTACCTATCAAGGCCCTCTTGAATTTTAAACTGGAAACCTATTTAAACCAGACCGGGCCCTGCCTTGATTTCCTTATCAAGGCCCTATTGAATTTTAGACTGGAGAACCTATTTAGTCCAGACCGGGCCCTGCCTTGATTTCCCTATCAAGGCCCTATTGAATTTTAAACTGGAAAACCTATTTAATCCAGACCGGGCCCTGCCTTGATTTACCTATTAAGACCCTATTGAATTTTAAACGGGAAAACCTGTTATTGCCTTACCGGGGCCTTTTCAGGCTGTACCCGGGAAAATCATATTAGGGTTTCCACATTTAAGCCGACCCGGGCCCCGATTATTATCAGGGCTTCCCTAATTATTTTCCACACGGGCTCATTGTACAGATTTGCTTTTTGTAGGTGTGTCAGAGTATAATTTTTGCGATTTTTTTTTCTTAGCTCCAATAAAACGAACCTTTTTGCAACTTCCAGCGTGTTTCAGTTCACTTGTAAATATTAAAAAACAATATTTTGACATACAATAATATTGATTTTTCCACTTTGTTCATCGGCTAATAAGCCTGAATAATTTTTGTTCGGGACAAAGAAATTAAAGAATTTTTTAATAGTGACTTTTCGTCTTTTACGAGTCTTGAGTATGAACTCTTAAGGGGGAACGCCACCGTGACGGGCTAAAAATAGCCGATTTACGGGATTTTTTTGGTAAGTATTTGAGGATCAGACAAAAAGCCATTTATTAAATATATATTCAACTATATTCATACAAATTTCCATAGAAAAATATTTAAAATTGACAAAGTTATTACCATCATGAACGTAATTACATTAAAAAATGACTCCTTCTGGTGGCAGCGAAATAGCAATGAAAAATTATCTGAAATCAAAAACCCAAAAATTTGTTTAATCTACATAACAGTAACTATCGTTAAGCGTATCTACTTTTTAAAAATAATTTTCTTCACGAAATGGCGCTGATTTGAATTTTTTTTCTTTTCAAAAGATCTTAAAACATAGCAATATTCCAAATTTTGAAAATCGGCTATTCACAACCTTAACCAATGCAATTGCAAAAACAAAAATAAAAAATTTAATCGGTTCCCGTAGTAAAAAACTCCATTGAATCGCCAATGGCAACCAATGGTCCTCATACGACTCCATTGGACAATGAATGGGGACCCATTGAGATTTCCGCATTTTTCAATGGCGTATAGGAACGACCATTGATCAGTGAATGGATATCCATTGAAAAGCCACCATTGCCCAATGACGTCCATTGGACAGCAAATGCGGATGAACCGAATGATTACCATTGCTCAATGATGCCCAATGGTGTCCATTGGAAGGCAAATGCTGATGAACGAAATGATCAACTTTACCCAATGATGTCCATTGGGAAGTAAATGCGGATGAACTGAATGATCAGCATTACCCAAAGGTGCCCATTGGAAACCGCGTCGCGTTAGTTCCGAGACTTGGCGCGAGATGTCGCAGGACGGCAACCCGCTAAACTCCCATACGGATTATGCGAAGAGTATGCTTATCTAGACGAGTGTGAGCACGGAATATTAGCAGAAGTCGGTGTCCAAAAAATCCACGCAAGGAGTTCTTGCCGACTGATGCCCATGGGATAATCCCTATTCCGTTTGAAATGGGGAAGTCAATCCTCATTGGAAAATCCCTATTCGATTTCAAATGGCGAATTCAATGGTGAAAATGTCCTTGGGCAATTCGGCATTCATCTCCATTGGTTATTTTGGCAATGGGGAATGAATGGCGATTTTTCAATGGTGACGAATGGAGTTTTTCACTGTATGAAAGAATCTCCATTGATTATCGCCATTCATTCCCCATTGCCTACAAAAACCAATGGAGATGAATGCCGAATTGCCTATGGGGATTTTCTTCATTGAATCCCCATAGGATAATCCCCATTCCGTTTAAAATGGGGAAGTCAATCCTCATTGGGAAATCCTCATTCGATTTTAAATGGGGAATTCAATGGCGAAAATCCCCTTAGGCAATTCGGCATTCATCTCCGTTGGTTATTTTGGCAATGGGGAATGAATGGGGATTTTTCAATGGCGACGAATGGAGTTTTTTACTACGGGTTCATTGGTCTTCCAGCAATCGATGCCGTGTTGAAAAAAGTCGTTTTGAGATATAGGCGTTTAAAGTTTTCATTGCATATTCGTTTACTCTGAATGTAGTCATATCTTGAATATTTATACTTACATTAAACATATCTATTCCCGGGCCATATGATGGCAGGGATAGTCCCAAAGGACTACCTGAACTTCCTTTGGATATATCTCAGTCAATTTTTGAGATTTTGAGTTAAAAATTTGTTTACATATTTTTGAATATATGAGGCATTCCCTACCATTTCCACCTGCATCTGACCCTTGACCTCTCGGATTAGGCCCGCGATTTTTCATATGATTGTTCTCACTTTGAAACGCACTCAGTTTTTTTTTAGATTTTTCAGATTCAATTTGAATTTTCTACAATTTTTTTAAACGATTCTATTGATCGACACAATTTAAAAATTTGAAAAAATACTGAAATATCGTGTGTCAGATATCAACATTTTTAAGCTTAGAGCTGGAGTAGGGAGATTTTTCCTTCTTACTATTTTCAAGCTTATTAAAAAGAAAAAAAAATTTATTAGAAGCGGTAGTCATTTTATTATAATGATTGCTGAAACATTTTCATATGTCACACCGGGTTAAAAAAAAAAAACGATCATATTTTTTGCAAGAGAGTTTTTTTTCTTTATTTTGCTAATAAATGGTTCCGAAAAATCTAAAATTTTTTTCAAAAATTCGATATGACGTATGAAAATGTTTCCGCAACCATCCATAGTAAAATGACTTGCTTATAATTTTTTTAACGTTTTTTTTCGGAAAAAAATTGAATTTTTTTGACCCATCACAGTGGCGCCTCCCCTTAAGGATTTACGTCTACGAGCTCCGATATATCTTGAAGAAGCTAAGTGAGAAGAAAATTAAAAATTCCTTGAGAAAAATTCACTGAGAAAAAAAATGTTTGAATGAACTAAATCGTCAGTGAAATACGTTCAAACGAATATTTAGTTGGTACTTACGATTCAACATTTTTTGCCTGAATAATGTTTTGGTCAACCGAAGCGCAGAATTATTTACGAAACTAATTATTTAGTTAAACCAAATAAATATTTATTTGAACGTATTTGACTGACGATTTCGTTCGTTCCAACATTTTTTTTTTTCACTGCGGGAACGAAGAAAGTAGATGAAAAAGGGAGTCTCTACTGTACCCTTGCACTGCTGATTTTTTGGCTTTGGCAAAGCCTTACAGTGACACCGTTTCGTGTTTCTCCGTGTGGTTCACGTCGAGGTCCATCACACCCTCCCTTGTACATCACAAGAGAACGTAACAGACATCACAATAGTTCGTCGATCGGAGAGGCGTATTTGTCCTCGCGGGTCCCCGCTGCTTTATTTCCTTTCTTTTTTTTTTTACGAGATGTGAGGTGCGACGTTTTTACGGGCAACGACGGTGACCGTCGACGCGAACATATTAAGCTGTGCAATTTCGCATTGAAAGTAAAAAAAAAAAAAAAAAAAAAAGTTCGACGTACGCGATCGTCGCTGACAAGAAGAAAACGTATCCGCGACTCTGAGAGCGTTTGGCTTTTCGCTTGTTTCTTTTTTCAATAAATTCTCATGCTGGCAAGTATTGAAAAAGCATGGTTAATTATATGTTCACTCCATATGTATGTATGTCGATTATTGTGCATTAATGGTACACTTCTGGTTACGGACGAACTGCGGAAGATCGGATGAGTTCCATCGCGCGTCTGTTGTGTCTTTGCGGACTTCCGGTGTTCGCAAAACCATTCTCCAAAGTGTGACGGAGGGGATGAAATGTTATCCCATCATTCTAGACGAGATAATTGACATTACCTCGTAAATTTTTAAATATTTGTCAAGGAAATTCGATTTATTTATTTATTTAAATCAAATGTGGTTTAAGGGGTTAGGCCACTCTATGATTTTCAAAAAATTGATTTTTTGTTGTTAAAAAGCTTAGTATGTATAGAATTATATTCCAAAAGGTAGTTCTCGATTTTCGTATTCTAGTGCAACCCTTCTTCATCCGCAGCGGGCTTTCTACAAACTTTAAACGCGTTTGTCTCATCAGAACTACATTTTTCAAGTCGTTCGAACTCATAATCCAAACAACTTTCAATTGACTCATTTGAAATTTCAACTGTACATTCAAAATAACGTCCTCCAAAGCACTACATAGGATTTTTCATTATATTGCATAGTTACTTTTTTATAAACAATTTCCTGACGATTTTTTCATGGCATTTTATACTTTTTGATTTAAAAACGCACCATTTTTACAAAAAACAACATATCAAAAAAATCTTACGTACTTCGATAGCTATTCTTACATATAAGGTAAATGTCCCAATTATTGAACAGCTAAGGATCTGGGGGTGGAATTCGATGAGAAAAAAATATAAAATCAAGAAAAAAACCATCGCTTTCATGTTCAAATGATACTTTGATATTTTTACTTTCGAAAAATCACCCTTCAAATTATTTTCAAATGATTTCAAATGAAAAAAAAGGAATAACAATGTGAAGCATGCAAATGTCCCAATTATTGAACACTGGAAGTGCCTGTGTCCCTAATATTGAACAGGCATGTCCCAGTTATCGAACACTCTCGAGAATTCTTTTTCCGTTCTGAAAATATTATTTTGGGTACGATATTAAGAAATAAAAGCAGAATCAAACACTTAAATAATCTCTTATTAATCATGTAAATTAACAAAAATATATATTTAGTCTCTTTTGACAGGTTTTTGGTTCATTCGCATTTGGTTCATTTTTGCTTTTCAACTCGAACTCTATTTTATTTTTATTTTCAGCTTCCTCGTTTTTATGTTCTGTTTTTGTTTGATTTTGTAGCAGCTTTCTTGTTTTTCGACTTAAATATCAGAGAGCGAAAAATATTGAACATTACATTCGTATTTTTAGGTTACATTTAGGTTATATTCTCTTATTACTTTTCTTTTTATGTTTATTGCACGAAAATACAAATAAAAAATATATTTGACGATCTTAGAGTTGTTATTAAAATAATAAAGGTAAGTTTATTCAGGAACTTACAGTTTTTGCTTGAATAAATCCGATTCACACGATCTGTCGCACGTTAACTGTCTCGATGTTTTGATGGGTTTAATGACGCCATCTTGGAGAATTCGAGTGTTCAATAATTGGGACACACTGCATTTTCTATGTCCCAATGATCGAACACCGTATTTTTTAACAAATAATTAATGAAATTTTTTTTTTAATTGTTATTTGTAAGACATTTTCTGAGGAACCTGAAACGCTTTTACTTTTTAAGATGCGACAGTTTTTGAATTTTGTATGCCCTTGCGCATGAAGCGGCGCGTCTTAGCAAAAACGATAAGCAATTACTACGAAACGTCAAATCGGGTCACCGCTGCTGATTAAATAATTTTTTTCTCTATTAATTAAAGCTTTTTTTGCACAAGTAAGGTACATTTCGATACTTAAAAGTTCCATATATATAATGAAATTTTTATAAATAAGTAAATGCATGCGGGTGAATGAGAAATAATGAAAATACAAGATAGTGTTCAATAATTGAGACCTGTTCAATAATTGGGACATTTACCTTAATAATCGAAAAAACTTTGGTGTCTCATCTTAACTCAAAAATTATAGAGCTGCACAGTCGCCATTTTGACATACATCACCATAAAAAAATAATTTTATATCGCCAATTAAATGTATAATAAAACACTTTTTTTGTAAATCCGATTTATTTTATCGTTTCGCTAAAAAAAAATTAATGAAATTCAATGTACACTCTTGCATTGTACTAATTGGACAGCTATTCAAGATTTTTTATATCGAAGAAATTGAACAATAAAAAAAGTATGGAATATGATTTCTCAGAGGCATTTTGATATTTTAAATATCGAATAAATATTTGATCTTTGAATTTAATTTTTTTAATTCAATTTCTTTTACATTGAATTCAATGTAATGGAACTTTTGTTGATATTGCCATATTGGATAATTATTTTCTGGCTTATTGATAAACGACGCAAGATCGTCTCTTGTTTTTTTTTTCAAATTCATTTGCAACGATTACACGCACAATAGTTGTGATTTTTTTTGTGCAAAATTTCCAGCTTGTCGTTAACAACGAATGAATGATCGGATTGCATAATAATTTTGTGGACGGTGCCGAAGGTGACAGCGAAAAATCGCTTTTGGAAGCGCCGAATCTTTTGCATTCTCAATCGTGAATACGGGTATAGGAATTTAAATAATTCTTATTTTTGTAAAAGTATTTTTTGGTACCACAGAATCGTTGATATTGAATTATTTCGATTCACAAAAATTCTCACGTGGCAGATTAAATTGTTACGTTACTTTCCGTTAATTTTATTGAATATTTCTAATCCGAAGAAATAGATTTAAATGGGATCTAGTAATTTTGTAATAATTTTCGAAAAAAACATAATTCAATCAATTTATCAATTTATCAATTGATATCATTGACCGAATGTATTTTAACTCTATGTGAATTTAAAAAAAATAGTCAGTTAAATTGTTTAGGAGTTGGTAATAGGGGATGACTGGGAGGCATTAGTAAGGCCTGAATTTTAAGTTCTTAAGTTCTATCTTAAGATCAAACTTGAGATCAAACTTTCCATTGAACTCAAGGTGGAACTTAAGATCGAACTTAAGTTCCAATTTAAGATAAATCTTAAGTTTCAACTTAAGTGTCATTTATAAGTTCATACTTAAGTTCAAACTTTAGTACAAACTTCAGATCGATCTTATGGTTCAAACTTAAACTTAGTTTGAAGTTTGATTTTAAAATGCATCTTGAGCTTGAACTTAAGTTCGTGTTTTTTGACATTCTTTATCAAAATAATTGAATTCGATCGAACTTAAGTTCAAGCTCAAGATGGATCGTAAGTTCAAACTTCAAGCCAAATATAAGTTTGAACTTAAGATCGATCTAAAATTCGCACTGAAGTTTGAACTTGAGTATGAACTTATGACACTTAATGACACTTAAGTGCAAACTTGCGATTCATCTTAAATTATACCTTAATTTCGATCTTAAGTTCCAACTTGAGTTCAATGGAAACTTTGATCTTAAGATAGATCTTAGGAACTTAAAATTCGGGCTCAAGTCAAGCTTGGCTAATTACCAAAAAAAAATTAGTACTTGAAAAATGTTCCGAAAATGAATAGCATTGGTAAAATATATTTTAACCCTGTGTGAATTTAAAAAAAATAGCAATTTTTTTGGCGATGTATCGACAAACAAATTACAGTTACGTTACTGTTGAGTCAGTTAATGAAATTGTGTAATTATTAGTAATTAAGAGAGCTTAAAAGACTTCACCAGCGAGATTTGTTTCATTGCCAAAAAAAAGAATACTTGAAAGAATTTTTTATAAATTGAAATTATTAGTGAAATTTATTCCATCACTATATAAATTTGAAAGAATAATTTGTGAATATGTTTCAATAATTTTACTAATAATGGATCAATGTATACATTGAAATCGTTTCACTTTTGAATCGGTCAATGTAATGTGATTTTGAACAGAATTCTGTCAACCTTGATTCTGTCAATTTTTTTCCCCTCAAAATAATAGAGAAAGAGAAGCTAAGGCCTAAATTTTAAGTCCTTAAACTTAAGTTATTAAAATTTAGGCCTTAGCTTCTCTTTTTCCATTATTTTGAGGGGAAAAAAAATTGACAGAATCATGGTTGACGATAACTCTGTTTAAAATCACATTACATTGACCGACTCAGAAGTGAAACGATTCCAATTCATACATTGATCCATTATTAGTAAATTTATTGAAATATTTTCACAAATTATTCTTTCAAATTCTTTCAAATCTATCTTAAGATCAAACTTAAGATCAAACACTTCATTGAGGTCGAACTTAAGTTCAAATTTACGATTAATCTTAAGTTTGAACTTAAGTATCATTATCAGTTCATACTTAAGTTCAAACTTTAGTGCGAGCTTCAGATCAACCTTACCTAAACTTAAGATCAAACTCTCCATTGAGGTCGAACTTAAGTTCAAATTTACGATTAATCTTAAGTTTGAACTTAAGTATCATTATCAGTTCATACTTAAGTTCAAACTTTAGTGCGAGCTTCAGATCAACCTTACCTAAACTTAAGATCAAACTCTCCATTGAGGTCGAACTTAAGTTCAAATTTAAGATTAATCTTAAGTTTGAACTTAAGTATCGTTGTCAGTTCATACTTAAGTACAAACTTTAGTGCAAACTTCAGATCAACCTTAAGTTCGAACTTACATTTGGTTTGAAGTTTGATCTTAAGATGCACCTTGAGCTTGAACTTAAGTCCGATCAAATTTCTTTCATCGCCTCCCTCGACCGAGTTTTTTGACATTATTTGTCAAAATAATTAAGTGCGATGGAACTTAAGTTCGAGCTCAAGATGGATCGTAAGATCAAACTTCAAAACCAAGTTAAGTTTGAACTTAAGATCGATCTGAAGTTCGCACTCAAGCTTGAACTTATATAATGACACTCAAGTTCAAACTTAAGATTCACCTTGAATTGAAACTTAAGTTCGATCCTAAGTTCCAACTTGAGTTCGATGGAAAGTTTGATATCAAGTTTGATCTTAAGATAGATCTTGAGAATTTAAAATTTGAGCCTAAGAAACGAAGGCAAAGCCGAAAAAATACGACGTACACAAGATCGAAATTCCTCGATGAATGTCATTCTTGTCTCTCAATGACGATGAGGGCTTTTCTCAAGAGTGTAATCAATACCGTGAGCCGATTTGGCATGCCAGATACGAGCGGATCGTTTTACGAACACCTCTGTGACTATCCCAAGCTCTCGGCTCTTTCGCACTTGCCACAAAAAAGCTTTTAACAAAAGTCTCCTTCACTCAAATGTGTCTGACTATTTCGACACTTCGACTACTGCTTACAGCAACTTTGGACTAATTTCATTGCCATTAGTTATGAGCACAAAATGGTGGAATTCTTACTTGAAAAAAAAAAAAAACTTGGCCTCACGTTTTGTCGTACATGTTGCAGATGTAGAACAACATGGCGCTGCTAGACATCAAGTTCACCAAATTTGATAATACGCCATGGGGCTTTCGACTGGTGGGAGGAAGCGACTTTCCTCAACCATTGACCGTCATTAAAGTACGAAATTTTGAATATTTATATTAAAATTAAAAATACCACTCGATTATTAAATTATTTGATAAAATTATAAATAATGTAAGAATCAATCATCGATCATTAAGGGGAGGCTAAATACCGACATTAGCACCTCGAAAATGGATTCCAAACTTGCTCTAGCACGAATGGATTAAAATCAATAAAATTTTGACAGTATCATCAGAATTATGGCACAAATGGAGCCCCACTAAAATTTTTTCGGAAAACGAACGAAAAAATTACAGATCCGATTATCATCAAAAATCTGTAATTGAAAATATTAAATTATAATATTTTTACGGCATTTCGGCTAAAACCAAGAGTGGGGCTCCATGACGAACACTAAAGTACGAATATCGATACGTCTTCGACATTATTTTATGAAAAAACCGCGACGTAAATTTGGAATCCAAATCACGAGATAAATGTTGATAAATTTAGTGTATTATCGAAAAAACAAAATGGCGAAATCAAGTTCACAGAAATCCGATAGAGGGCAGCCCCGTGTGGAATTCCTATGAAATAAACATTACTTTCATCAGACTTTTATCCAAACTGTCTGACAAGTCAGTGGCAATTAACGAAAACGTTGATTTATGTCTCGCATTTGCATTTTGCAATTCATTCATCATTAATTCATAAATTCAATTGATATTCATCCACCGGTATTGGAAGAAGTTTGGACAGCGATTTTGAGTCGATAATGTAGGGCTTCAGTAATAATGTCGGTATTTATCCTCGCCTTAAGGGGAAGCTGAATACCGACATTTGCACCTCAAAAATGGATTCCAAACTTGCTCTCGCACGAATGGATGGAAATCAATAAAATGTTGACAGTATCATCAGAATTATGGCACAAATTTAGCCCCACTAAAATTTTGTCGAAATACAAAAAAAATTACAGATCCAATTATCATCAGGAATCTGTAATTGAAAATATCAAATTATAATGTTTCTACTGCATTTCGGCTAAAACCAAGAGTGGGGCTCCATGACGAACACTAAAGTACGAATATCGATACGTCTTCGACATTATTTTATGAAAAAACCGCGACGTAAATTTGGAATCTAAATCACGAGATAAATGTTGATAAATTTAGTGTATTATCGAAAAAACAAAATGGCGAAATCAAGTTCACAGAAATCCGATAGAGGGCAGCCCTATGTGGAATTCTCATGAAATAAATATTATTCTCATCAGATTCTATCCAAACTGTCTGACAAGTCAGTGGCCATTAACGAAAACGTTGATTTATGTCTCGCGTTTGCATTTTGCAATTCATCTACCATTCATTCATAAATTCAATTGATATTCATTCACCAGTATTGGAAAAAGTTTGGACAGCGATTTTGAGTCGATAATATAGGACTTCAGAAATAATGTCGGTATTTAGCCTCGCCTTAATAGTATTACGAAACTATAAAAAGTTCGATGTAAAATCGTGGGAAGTATAAATTTACATCAAAGGGGAACGCCACTGTAACGGGGCTAAAAATAACCGATTTTTGGGAATTTTTGTTTATAAGTAGGGATGATTATTCAAGAATCAGATAAGTATATATTCGATTACATTAATACAAATTTTTATAGAAAAATATTAAAAGTTGACAAAATTAGTACCATGAACATGATAAAAAAATGATTCTGGTGGCAGCGATACAGCAATGAAAAATCATCTGAAATAAAAAACCCAAAATTTTTTTAAATCTACACAACATCTACAAAATCGATGGTCGAACTTTAAAAATTTGCCGAGAATTGAAAAGTGATCGGAATCGAATAAATCAAGCAGAGTTTTGAAGCTTTAACGATTCCGAGCTCAAATTGAAGTCAAAATCTTATTTAGAAAAAAAATTGCAGTCATTTTAGAGAACAGATTCAATTTTGGGCCAATTTCAAATTTTTCAATCTAAGCATCCTCATACAGAACCAAGGATGATAAAATTGGGAAGCTATGTGCAAACTTTCAACTTTCGAATCATTTTTTGAAAATCTCAAAATTGTGGTAAATCATTTTGCAACAATATCAAGCTTGTCGAAAATCTGAATTCTTCAAGCAATTATTTATCAAATTAATCCAAATCATGATTATTATCCGGTAAATGGCAAAATATTTACCTCGATAGTTGCAAAATTACAATTCAATCAACCTCAATAAAAACTGAAAAAAATAAAGTCTTATTGATAAATATAAAATATGAAGAAAAATTATTTCATTTAAATTAGGAGCTATTTTCAATATCACTTCCTTGCAATTTTCGGTGAAAATAATGAGATGAATTGAGGTTTTGGAAATTCACATGAAAATAAATAATCGTAGATCGTATAAACCGAAAAAATGTGAATCTATGATTTTT
Organism: Alloplasta piceator; assembly: GCA_946863875.1. NCBI lineage: Eukaryota > Metazoa > Arthropoda > Insecta > Hymenoptera > Ichneumonidae > Alloplasta > Alloplasta piceator. The sequence continues at coordinate 19,381,838 of OX333077.1, read as the reverse complement.
GAAAATGGTTAAAAAAGTCCCATTTTTCGCGGAATTTTCCAAGAAAAAAAGGTTATTCTCCTCGTAATTTCTAAATTTGAAGGCTTAATTTTTCGTTCAGGTGGCGGAAGAAAGCCTCGCGGAATGCATGGGCCTTAAGACCGGCGATGTCGTCACCAGACTGAACGATCGTCCTGTAAGCAGCCTGACCCACGGACAGGCCCACGAGGCCCTCGTTCTTGCTGGCAATAACTTCACCCTTGGTGTCCTCAGGTTGAATTTCAAATATTGATATCGAGTATTTAAAAAAATTATAAAAATACTATACCTACACCTTCGAGACAAAGCTTTCGCTACGAAGAACACGGAAAAAAAGGAACAGTTAATATTACAGGGGGGCCCAGTTCGCATTGAACTCGGGAGATAAGAAACAGCGGAAATCACAGCATAAACTGGATATAAAACGGGGTGACATATTTAATTTTATTGCACTCCGTGCGTGAAGTGACCACTTCTCGCACGCTTCGCTTCGCTGCGCGTGCGAGAAGCGGGCACTTTACGCACTCGTGCGATAAAATTTTGTACGATACTCATGCGAGAAACTTTTTCTCAACTCGTGTGATTGCAGCATTCGCCTTCGGCTCATGCTGCAAACTCACACTCGTCGAGAAAAAGTTTCATCGCACTCGTATCGTAATGTACAATTACAGTAGAACAGAGTAATGTAGATCCTCTCCCACCAAAATGATGACTTTTCCTGTGACACACTGAGATTTTGACAGTGTACACTGGCTTAATCACAATTTGGTATGTGAATAATTCAGTGTCACCATTAAAAAAAATTTACTGTAGAATTTACATGAGATCACTGATTTTTTTCCTGCACGTAACTGCAAGGGTTCAAATGTACACTGTATTGAACATAGAATGATTCATTAAATTTTACAGTGTGACGCTGTAAATTCACTCTTCTTTCGACAGTTCATGACAATATCTGTGCACACTGAGATTTTTACAGTGTACAATGGCTTATTTTCAGGCTGGATTTGTGGATAAACCAGTGGGCCCGGTAAAGAAATTTGTCTGTAGAATTTACATGAAATCACTGAATTTGTTTCTGTACCAGGTGTGTAAGTATGAAACCGGAATTTGCCCATAGGTGGCGCTTGATGTCGATGCAGTTACCGACACATCACGTCAGCGGTGTCTTGTTATTGTATTGATATCCGACAAAGATTTCCAACTCACAATAACACGAGTTTCATTCAGTAGCATTAGTTTATTAGAGATAAACATGTCGAGTTTTGTGCCAACAAATTACGATTTGCGGACAGCCCTACTTTTCTGTTTTCATCTGAAGAAAACCGCAGCCGAATCGCATCGAATGCTTCTGGAGGCGTTTGGTGAGCATGCTCTCGGTAAAACACAGTGTTTCGAGTGGTTGAAACGGTTCAAAAGTGGCGATTTGGACGTGAGGAACGAAGAACGTGGAAGACCACCGAAAAAGTTTGAAGACGCTGACCTGCAACCCTTGTTGGACGAAGACGACGCTCAAACACAACAACAACTGGCGGATCAGTTAACGGTGACCCGAGAAGCCATCTCCCTTCGGTTAAAAGCCATGGGAAAGATACAAAAGGTGGGAAAATGGGTTTCATACTTTCGAAATTCCGGTTTCATACTTACACACCTGGTATACAAACTGCAAGATACACAGTGTACACTGTATTGAATACAGAGTGAATCATTAAATTTTACAGTGTGGCGCATTATTTTTTAGCGTGCACGTGCATTTTGTATATTTATATATATCTTTTTATTTTCGTGCCACTGGATTTAGACAGTCAAAATGACAGTGTGACGCTGTGAATTTTATCAAGTGTTTGATCGTATTGGTGGTAACAAAGGGCTTGTCTCGCGCGTGCCACCGTGGCGTCAAGCGCTGTGGCAGTTGGTAGTGAGTGGTTCATCGGAGACGGAAAGAAAAAGGTTGTTCTTGTTCAATCTAATTTTTAACCTAATGTACTTAAATGTATTAATCTGTACAGTTTTTGCTTTTTACGTGTATGTGCGTATGATCAAACGCGTCATGTGTGTATTGGGCTTATCTTTTTTCATTTCTGCGTATTTTTGTGCATGTCTGATTCACGAATTATGAAAAATTATTTTTAAAAAATACCATCGTAGTTGTATTCAACAACATCCTTGTCAAAATCGAACGTGCAAATAACTTCTCGAGTTTTACTATTCTCACTTGGTTTATCATTTCAACTAGGCTTCATTTCACGCTTGACATTGTCAATCGGAGACTCAAGGTCTTTGAACGATCTTGAACATGGCAGCTATCGACAATGTGCTCAGTTCGGCGGTGCCTCATTCGGTGGGTTCACTGGAAGGGTTCACAAAACTGGAGGGTTCACTTGGTCCACACTGTAAAAAGCAACGGTTGAAAACTGAAACTATATCAGTTGCTGCCAACTTTCTGCAACAGAGGATTTCACCATTGAAACACTTACGTGGGCACTGTCCATACAATAAACGCATTCATAGTATATAATACTAGGGCGATTTTTTTTTCGACTTTTTTTAATTTTCATCCCTCCCCACCTAAAATGCTGTTGCATATGTCTAAAAGAAACTACCCTGAAAGTTACAGCCCTTAATATTAATATTAAGTACTCGCCCTTCGCGTGAAAAGATTTCCCATCTAAAATACACGTAAATAAAAAACTTTTTTCTTAAAATTGCTATAACTCCGCGGCATTTTACGCTATCATATTGTCCTTGGTCGCAATTTTCGCAGAACTGAACGTTCTTCAAAAGTGTCCTGAGCAGCATAAGTGTAATTTAGACTGGTGAGATGGTACGAGTCACTAAAGTTGATTTTGACCCACACTTCTCGTTTTTTGCTGTTATTTTTGAAATGATCAGCGTTATCGAAAAATTGCCAAGGAAAGTTTTGTTGGAAATTTAATTTCCTACAAAAAAGGTCCTTTAGACCTACTTGAGAAAATTGATATTTCTTGAGATATTGAACCTTAATTTATTTGCGGTATAAAATTTTTACGGTTTATCGAACCAAAAGTTCTTAATTGTTGATATTCCATATCATTTCGCCACTGGTGATATGATATGTGATATGGTGATATGACATAGAATATCAAAAAATTGAAACTTTTGGTTCAATAAACCATAAAAATTGTATACCAAAACCAAGTTAAGGTCCAATATCTCAAGAAATATCAATTTTCGCAAGTAGGTCTAAAGGACCTTTTCTGTAGGAAATTAAATTTCCAACAAAACTTCCCTTTGCAATTTTTCGATAACGTTGATAATTTCGAAAATAACAGCAAAAAAACGAGAAGTGTGGGTCAAAATCAACTTTAGTGACTCGTACCATCTCACCAGTGTAAATTACACTTACGCTGCTCAGGACACTTTTGAAGATCGTTCAATTCTGCGTAAATTGCGATCAAGGACAATATCATAGCATAAAATGCCGCGGAGTTATAGCAATTTTAAGAAAAAAGTTTTTTATTTACGTGTATTTTAGATGGGAAATCTTTTCACGCGAAGGGCGAGTACTTAATATTAATATTAAGGGCTGTAACTTTCAGGGTAGTTTCTTTCAGACATATGCAACAACATTTTAGGTGGGAAGTGAAAAAAATAAAAAAAGTTGAAAAAAAAAATCGCCCTAATATAATACACATTAACACTGTAAACTTACGGATTTCATCAAGTTTATATTTCAGTGTTAAACTGTATAATTTACTTCGGACTACACTGTATTTTGGATTATGCGTTCCAGTAAAAAAAACTGTGGGGTGGCTTCGGTCCAAAGAGGACAGTGCAGAAACTGTAATAATTCACTTTGAGCTCACTGTTTATTTCAGTAAATATCGCTGTGCAATTCCTCGAGTCCAATGCGAACTGGGTAACCCCTGTATTTTTAACTGTTCCTTTTTTCCGTGAAGCAAAACGATGGAATTTGGACGTTTAAAAAAAAAAATTCGACCTTAACTTTCAGAAGTCTCATCTAAAATTGTAATGCAAAATGTCTTGGATGTAATTGTCATCGGAAGAAGCTATATTTAAAAGCAATGACTTTGTTTTGGCTTCGTACTTGAACAAACAGCCTTGACCCCATATAACGTTGATCATCGCCAAATTAATCTCTACTATAGATACATCCAACATGCAAAGTCGATCGATGATATTTTTAATAAGATTTTTTTTCTCAAAGTCCCTCCTCTTCAGTATCTTCGTCGACTTTGCACGAGAAGGTGGACGCTCGTGACGGTTCTCACCGACAAAAAAAAGTCGTCAATCGACAACTGACACAAATTTGTTCTCCCTTCTCTATTTTAATTTTTTGCCATTGCTTTTTTTTTTTAACGATTTTTTTTCTCGTTGAAATTCACCCTCAGACCCGCGAGCTCTCTTGAGACCATCGAGGCCATTCATCAAGACAATATCGTGCCCTACACGATACCAGTAAGTTTTTTCCTCTTTTCAATGTTTAAAGTGTCTTGCACTGTTAAAAAGGATATGGCATTTCAAACATTTTTCACATACAACAGTCAATGAAGTTCACACATCTTAAATTTAATATTTATATATTAAAATTAAAAGAGTGGACGTTGAAAATTAATATCCCCGTATATGAAAACTTTTCGCTATTTTGCGATACATTATTGGAAATTAATCCTCTTATTTCTTAAATTTACAATCAATCACTGTAAAAATGTCTTTAAATTTAATGTACAAAACAATACTTGTGAGGTCACGGAATTTTTGCGAACGGTTTTAAGAGTTTACATAGCTAATGAAGGGTCAGGGGCTCTGAAATTAAGTTATGAGGGGTTACTTAATTTATGAGGGGTTGGGAATCCTGGGATTAAGTTTTGCGGCTTTACATAACCTAGGGGTCAGGGGTCAGGGGTCGCGAAATTAAGTTATGAGGGGTCACTTAAGTTATGAGGGGTCAGGTATTCTGGAATACAGTTTTAAGAGTTCACATAACTTATCAGAGGTCATGGGCCCCGATATTAAGTTATCAGAGATCATTTAACTTATGAGAGGTAACGGTTTTTTTCAAACCAGTTTTGAGGGTTTACATAATTGATGAGGGGTTAGGAGCTTCAAAATTAAGTTATGAGGGGTCAGGAATCCTGGAATTAAGTTTTGTGCCTTTACATAATCTACGAAGGGTCAGGGGTCGCGAAATTAAGTTATGAGGGGTCACTTAAGTTATGAAGGGTCAGGGGATTCGAATTTGCCGATCCGAAAATCAACTTTAATGGATTATTGCTCATTGAAAAGCATATATTGTTATTTTTTCTGCACTCCAGCAATTCATATATCACACAAGTAGATGGACTTCATAAGTAGTCGATAGCGTAATAGGTAGCGTCTAGGTAGTTAGCTATACGATAGGTATAGGGTCGAGGGTTCGAATCCCGGTCGGAGAGAGCAATTAGATCGGACAATTCGTGCAGATATTTTTTTTCTCTGTACCTCTTTTTGGGGCCGGTAAACTATACATATCAAATTATTTTGCAAGAGCTATATATTTTTTATAACATGTTTAACAACAATTAATTCTAGCTACGGTAATGTAATTTTCATGACATGAATATGAAAATTCAGACATTCAATATGATTTCAATATACTCGCGTATTAGTATCGTACGAAATTTTATTGTACGAGTGCGCAAAGTGCCAGTTTGAGCACGCGCAGCGTGCACAAAGTGGCACTTTGCGCACGGAGTGCAATAAATTAATTTTAATACACATTTTTTGAATAACAATATAATTGAAGTTGAAATCTCAATGGCATGTACACTACCGGCGAAAAGTTTTCGGACAATACTTCAAAAAAGGTCTGGAACGTTTTTTTATGCCATTTTGCTGGAAGTCAACGTAAACTAATTTAACAAATGGCTTTTCAAAGGGGCAGAATTTGGCTTCGTTCCCGGTTTTTAAAATTATTTTTACAATTTGTTTTTAGACTTGGACTTGATTTTGAAAACAACTGTTTTTTGCCTTTTTCCCCTCACTTCACGTGCACCCATGACCCATCTTCTAGAGGAAATTTTTTTCATGCATTTTTACGATTGGATTCATAGAGAGGGGAAAGTTTGAGCTCCAATTTCTTGTTTAAAAAACTTTGAGTGATTTTTTTTCGAAAGTTATTCTGTTTTTTGTGAAAAAAGAGGAAATTTGGAAAATCTCGTATAACACGAAAACAAAGAGGATTCATGAAAAACTTCAAGATAGCAAAGAGTTGCGTCTGTTTTCGTTGAGTTCAGAGGCATTTTTTCAGATTTTTTTTCTAAATTTTTTTTATCTGACCGAAAATAGGAGAAAAAAAAATTGGGAAAAAATGTGGACAAAAATTCCAATGTGTTGAAAATAGTAAAATTAAGAATTTCCCCCCCTTGAAATTTGATCAATAGTCCCATAGTTCTCGAGTTATGGTAATTGAATGATCTGAGCTCCGACCCAGAAAATAAGAAAAATAAATGTTGGAAAAAAAATCGAAAAAATTCCTCTGAACTCAACGAAAACAGACGCAATTTTTTGCTATCTTGAAGTTTTTCATGAATCCTCTTTGTTCTCGTGTTATACGGGATTTTTCAAATTTCCTCTTTTTTCACAAAAAACAGAATAACTTTGGAAAAAAAATCGCTCAAAGTTTTTAAAAGAAGGAAACTGAAGCTCAAACTTTCCCCTTCATGAATCCAATCGTAAAAATATGTTCAAAATATTTCCTCTAGAAGATGGGTGCACCTGAAGAGGGAAAAAAGGCGACAAACAGTTGTTTTCAAAATAAAGTCCAAATCTAAAAACAAATTGTAAAAATAATTTAAAAAAACAGGAAATGCAGCCAAATTCTTCCCCTTTAAAATGCCGTTTGTTAAATTAGTTTACGTTGACTTCCAGCGAAATAGCATACAATAACGTTCCAGATCTTTTTTGAAGTATTGTACGGAAACTTTTCAAGGTAGTGTATATGATTTTTCAAATACATCAGTACATTAAAATCCAACTCCATACTTTTATTCTTTAAATACGAGTCCATGGATTTTCAATACTAACTTTGACATTTCATACACGGTATCTGCAAAAAACACTTCCTACACATATATATATTAATTTTAATACAGATTTTTTGAACAGTGCATAGTTTTTTCTTTCAATGCACAATATTTTGTTGTTTTTTCGTTTTCACTATACTCAAAGTATCCTTTTTTCAGCTCGATCAATTGCCACCTGTTTTTCCGGAAGAATTATTAACGTTGCCGGCTGAGGAGCCCAATTTCGTGGAAGAAACGATAGAGAAGATTGTGGAAGTGCCGAAGGAAGAATTACCGGAAAAACCGGTCGACGCTAACAGTGAAATTGTGCCGAACAAGGATCTCACCGATGAGGAAATAGCGCAATTGATATTGGAAGAGGAAGAATTGTTGCTGCCTGATCAAGGTGTCCTTGGGTGAGTCCTAGAATATGCCAGAGAGCGAGGGATTTTTCTAAATAATCCATTTGCAACGTGGTGTCTATTCGCTGAAGACGAAAATAGTACATTACATCACGAGGACGTAAAAACATTTTCTGACGAGTGTGAGTTTGAAAAGTGTCTTGAAACAAAAAAACCGTTCGATAGATCAAATTGAAACTTTGCAGAGATTTTGTAGGTATATTGAGCTGTAAAAGTCACGCTCAACATTAGTCGTTTTGTCAATATTTTTAATTTGGCCGTTGATTTTCTAAAAAACCATAAATAGCCCTTTTTCTCCTGTTTTTTCAAATTCATGGTAAGGATGGAAAACATTTTTTTTTCAGAAAACCATTGACAATTCTTGTAGAGCATTGATTCAAGTTTGTGAAACGCCCCTTCTAATTTCTGTGCGATCATTGGTTGCTGAGATATCAATGGTCAAACAGAAAAGTGTCTTTTTTTCGTAAAAGCTCGATATCTCAGCGAAAAATGATCGCAGCGAGGTCTCAAAAAAAGCAAATTGAAGCTAAATAAACAAGCTATTCGGTCCTTATAATGTTTTAGCTGGAAGAATTATTTCCCAAAAATTACAGCCAAAACAAAAGTGATGCAAATTTGCCAAATTTTTTTTTCTTGGTATTTCTCATAATTGCGTGAAACCTGTAGCTTCGAATTTTTTTTTGCTAAAAGATCAAAAAACTAGAAACTTCAAGGTTCAAAATGCTTTTTTTAAGACCTCGATACGACCATTTTTCACTGAGATACAGCAATGTTAAAAACCACTAAAAATTTGGGAAAATTTTTTGATCCTTCAATTTTTTCCACTAGTGTATAATTTTGTAATTTTGAGCAGTAAAAATGACATGATTGCTCAACTTTACTTAACTTAGAGGTAACCAAAATTCAAAAATTCTTAATTTTGATAGAAAAACGCAATTCTGAAAATTTCAGGACCTTATAAGATCAGTACAAGGTATTATATAAAAAAAATTGAACGAAAATTTAATATTCATCGTGGATTGTCGCGATTTTTAAAAATTCAAAATTGTCCAAACTCATCATTTTTCAAAAATTTTCTTCGGAATATATTTTTTTTTCGTATCCCCAAGTACTCTTCAAGACGAACCCAAAACAATTTTTTCATATCTATAATAGTTTTCGAGATATTTAAAAAATAAACTTGAAAAATTGAAAAAAATGTGAAATTTTGAATTTTGGAAAGAAAAAAAATGTATCTTTGTCTATGGAAAACTTTATGATAAAAGAAAACTTCTGACCAAATTTCATGGAAATTGAAAGGGGTCGATTCCAACAATTGGTCGATTTGACATGGAATGACCCTTGTATCTATTATGTTCTCAGTGTAGATAAATTATAGAATTAAATAGGAATTCTATGATCCAGATTCAGAGTTGTCACTGTAGCTTCTTTTTGAAAAAAATGCACAAACATTTTTTTAAATCTCGGTGCTCGATTGACTCGACAAGCTTGACTTGAGCTTAAGGGGAGGCTAAATACCGACATTAGCACCTCGAAAATGGATTCCAAACTTGCTCTGGCACGAATGGATGAAAATCAATAAAATTTTGGCAGTATCATCAGAATTATGGCACAAATGGAGCCCCACTAAATTTTTTTCGGAAAACGAAAGAAAAAATTACAGATCCGATTATCATAAAAAATCTGTAATTGAAAATATTAAATCATAATGTTTTTACGGCATTTCGGCTAAAACCAAGAGTGGGGCTCCATAACCAACACGAAAGTACGAATATCGATGCGTCTTTGACATTATTTTATGACAAAACCGCGACGTAAGTTTGGAATCCAAATCACGAGATAAATGTTGATAAATTTCGTGTTTTATCGAAAAAAAATGGCGAAATTAAGTTCACAGAAATCCGAAAGAGGGCAGCCCCATGTGGAATTCCTATGAAATAAACATTACTTTTATCAGACTTCTATCCAAACTGTCTGACAAGTCAGTGGCAATTAACGAAAACGTTGATTTATGTCTCGCATTTGCATTTTGCAATTAATTCATCATTAATTCATAAATTCAATTGATTTTCATCCACTGGTATTGGAAAAAGTTTGGACAGCGATTTTGAGTCGATAATGTAGGGCTTCAGGAATAATGTCGGTATTTAGCCTCGCCTTAAGGAGATTCTATGAAAGCCTCAATGGAAAGATACTTTTTTTTGTATAGGGTGAACTTTAAAAAGCTGCGACCACGAGTACAGAAGTTGAAGGAGTCAAAGGTTCTCGAGGAGTTGCAAAAGATCGCTTTCGAGGAGCCACCGCGTGTGCAGGAGCTCAAGCACACATCGACGTTTTTGCAAAAACCTCAGCGTCCTCCGCCACCGTCGAAGAGCGATCTCGATAAGCAGGCAAATGCGGAGGGCGAGCAATACAGAGTGGTGATAAAGAAGCAACAGAAGAAAAGTCTCACCGAGCGTCTGTTGGAACGTGGACTTTTGGAGCCGCGACAAGAAACGACACCAGAGCCGCCACCCTTTGAGGTAAACTACTCTCATGGCGGTAACGCTGACGACGAAGATGGCGCCGAAGACGCCATTACTCTATTACCCCGTACGATAAATATATTGCAAATTATGCCGCGTGTTCGCGAGATCGAGATCAACCAAGATCTATCGGTATCGCGAAATCTCGTTGATGACGAGGTTAACCCAAACGATTCGAGCGAGAAACTAACGACTTCGAAGAAACGCGATCTCTTGAAACTTCTCGATAGCGTGCAGAGTCTCGAGGCTCTGTTGCTGCGAAAATGTTCTCAACAAGATGGCGGCGAGTCTTCGCAAAATGGTGGCGTCACACCGCGAGTCATGTGTCCGCTAGATGACCCTCAGGCGCCACGAAATGGCCGCGAGGTGCCACGAAATGGCGGCGACGCGCCACAAAATGGCGGCGAGGCGTCGCAAGATGGCGCTTACGCGCGCAATCCGATATTCGTGGGGAATGACGAAAAGATAAGCGACGCTGATACGTGTACGGTTAATTATACACCTTGGTGTAACGCTTTTAAGACCGAGGTACTTCTCGAAGTACCTCAAAGCGAAGTTTTTGCGGAATTTACGGTAAAGATCGCGAGCACGAGAGACATGATCGAGATCGACGAATGTCACGAAAGCGCAAAAATGATCAGCGACGATTTTTCCATTTACGAATCATCGGATTCAATTAACAACGAGTTGAACGATAATATCTCGAATAATCTCGTTGAAATAAACGATCTTTCAGCGACAAAAGGGTTTGCTAAACGTGGCAAACGTCGTGTTCGGAATCGCTATTTGAAATGGTATTTTGGCGGGAAAAAGAGTTCGCAGGACAGCGTCAAATCTCGTTGCGGAATTAGATTGCGTCGACGGGGACGTTACTTGGAGAATTATTTGTCGCGAAATATCGGCAGCTTTTGCAGTTCGTTAAATTCATTCGTGAAGAACAAAAATGGCGTCGATAGCTCGAGACGTGGGTCGATCAAAAATCGATCGTATCTCGTTAGACTAGCGACGAAAAATTTCGATATCATTAAATCGGGCAAGAGATACTTGACTTCCGTAATTTTCGCGAAAAAGCGTGAAATTTCTGATCCGGAAATTCGCGGATTGCGTTCGTCGATGAAAAAACGTAGAGTTCGGGCTTCGAAAGCTCGTTACGTTGAAAAAATATCGCGTAATTTGTGCTCTTACGCGAGAGGATTGATTGGCCGCGAAAATTCGAATAATTTAGACTCCTCGTGCGAATCTCTCGATCCGCCATCATCGAGACGTTCGAACGTACTTTACGACGCCATTAAAGATATCATAAGCACGACCGGATGCTTCGTCACCGACATAATATTTCGAAGAGGGCGCCACTCTCGTTTAACGAGAAAATGGCGTTACGTTGATTTGAATACTTGCGGGGAAATAATTGACGATTTGAATTTTTCGCGAACAGGCGAGGACGAGCGCCTCGTCGACGAGGACGAATACTCGAACGATGATTGCGAGGAGGAAGATCAAAATTACGAGAAACACGATAATTCAAATTTGAAACGTCGAACCTCGATCGTTTCGAAAATGTTTAATTCGTGCTCGAACGTTCAAGATTTTGCGAAGTTAGCCGCTTGTGCTATCGTACCATTTACTTCAATCATTTTAATTTATCTGTACAAGTAGAAGCTTCATCGAGGGGTCATGCATTCGTGAAATAATTGAACCACCTCGATATGAAATCAGAATTGAAATCGTATAAAACCGACGTTACGAAAATATCGTTAAAATCACTTGAAATCAGAATGAAATCGCTCCGAGATGGTTGAAATCAATGTGAAGTCAATGTGAGATCACTTGAAATCATTTGAAATCACACAAAGACGTCATGAAATCAGTGAAATCATATTGTGAAATCGACGTTACGAAAATGTCGTTGATATCACTTGAAATCAGAATGAATCGTTCCGAGATGATTGAAATCAATGTGAAGACAATGTGACTTCACTTGAAATCGATTGAAATCTCTTGACATCACTTGAAATCACACAAAGACTTCGAGAAATAAGTGAAATCGGCGTTACGAAAATATCGTCGAAATCACTTGAAATGAGATTGAAGTCGCTCCGAGATGGTTGAAATCAATATGAAGTCAATGTGAAATCACTTGAAATCATTTGAAATCCCACAAAGACTTCATGAAATCAGTGAAATCATGTGAAATCGACGTTACGAAAATGTCGTTGATATCACTTGAAATCAGAATGATGAATGGCTCCGAGATTATTGAAATCAATGTGAAGTCAATGTGAAATCACTTGAAATCACTTGAAATCGATTGAAATCACTTGACGTTACTTGAAATCACACAAAGACTTCATGAAATCAGTGAAGTCATGTGAAATCGGCGTTACGAAAATATCGTTTAAATCACTTGAAATCAGAATGAAATTGCTCCGAGATTATTGAAATCAATGTGAAGTCAACGTGAAATCACTTGAAATCATTTGAAATCACACAAAGACTTCATGAAATCAGTGAAATCATGTGAAATCGACTTCATTCTGAAATCACTTGTACACTGCATACGGTAATGAATAACCCCTCGAGCTTCATTAAGGCGATCGAGTTAGCATCAAAGCAGCGATTTTTAATTATAATTTATAATTTTTGTATAATGCATACAAATATGATGTATTGTCTGGTGGGGGTCGAAGAGTCGACTAACCAATATTTCGAACGGCTGAAATCCCGAATTTTACGATTACGAGCGTTAGAATAACGAAGCACCGTAATCCCGATCTGCCAGAAAAGAGAAAGTCGAAAGAGCCGCCCCATGCGTAAGAGAGAGAGGAGGTGCATCTCTCTCTGTCGGACGCATGGGGCGGCGATCTCCGCTTTCGCTTTTCTGGCGTTCGGGATTTCGGCGCTTCGTTATTCGAACGCTCGTAATCGTGAAATTCGGGATTTCGGCCGTTCGAAATATTGGTTAGTCGACTTTGCGACCCCCACCCGTATTGTCCACGTGTTTCGGGACTAGTTAGAACCCTTAAGGTGCACCGATTTTCTGAAAAACCTAGTTTTGAGTTTTTACACTCTGCGCGTGATTCAAAAAGAACCGCTGGACGGATTTTGTTCTCCAACGTCTCATTTTCTTTGTGACGCTTTTTCCCACGGGATGAACGCCGCAGATTTTGATTAAAGTTAAATTTGTGACCAGGACAATGCCTTGAAAGTTCAAAATAGGCCAACAATGACAAAATAGGCCTGCAATTCTGAAATAAAGGACTAAAAAAAATGTGCCGCGTTCAGCCGATGAGGAAAAGTGTCACGATGAAAATGAGACGTCGTAGAGTAAAACCCTTTGAGCGGTTTATTCTGAATCACGCGCAGAGTGTAAAAACTCAAAATTAAGTTTTTTCAGGAAACTGGTGCATCTTAAGGGTTCTGATTAGTTCCAAAAAATGGTTCATTTGGTACCTCAAATGGTGAATGATACATCATATTTGTAGGCATTGTACAAAAATTATAAATTATTATTAAAAATCGCCGTTTTGACGCTGACTTGACCGTCTTAAGGGGTTGGAGCACTTCAAACTCGACAAATCTGGGTGTTGAATTTCAAAAATCGTTTTTACAAATTTTTGTACTTAATTCACGAAAAATAAGTCGTAGCTTGACGCCGAAAAATATTCGCAGTCATTAATTCGCTACAATATGGACTTTTTTACGCAAATTTTCACTTTCGATAATTTTAAGCTCATTTTGTCCATCAAAAACTTTTTATTCCACATACTGTGCAATTTTTTTATAAGCTACCATCCAAGAGTTACAAAAAATTTGCAAAAATTACACTATTCGTACTATTTTTATTCATAATTCCCCTTTAGAATGTATTGCCTATATAGTCCCAGCCAAAAATGGTAACTGATTGAAATTTCCGTACTTCGTGATATAATAAAAATCCGAAAATATTCAGCAACATTTGGCATGACTTAAAAAACAATTGTCAAAAATAATATTGTCCAAAAGTTATTAATAAATTGTTTAAGCAAATAATTATTCAAAAAAATTTCGGCAAGTTGTTTTTTTTTCTTAAACAAATCGAATGCGTTAATTTTTCTGAACGCATATGAATTTTTTCAGAACGTTCTCTCTATTTTGAAATATTATAAAAAACATTCTGAAATACAAACAAAAAATTGCCAAATTTATTTGTTATTACATACGGGTTTATCGTCAGCTTTGAAAAGTTTCGAAGACACTTGGCCAAAAAATACATAAATATAGCCATTCTAAACATTTCAAAACGGGAATTTCAAAATAGACAGAAAAATGTGGAAAAATTGATATGCATTCAGAAAAATTAACGCATTCGATTTGTTTAAAAAAAAAAAGAACTTACCGAAACATTGTCGAATAATTATTTGTTTAAATAATTCATTGATAACTTTTGGGCAATACAATTATTGATAACTGTTGCTTATGGCAATTTTGTCAGATTTTTATTGTATGACGAAGTTCGGGAATTTCAATCACACACAATTTTTGGCCAGGATTGTATAGGCAATACATCCTTAAGGATGCGATTTTTTTCTTAAAAATACTAAAATAGCGAAAAAATCTACTAAAATTTATGGAAACAATAATTTAAACCTGATTTAAGGTAGTGCGAAGGTGCTCTGACCTCCTTAAGGTTATGTAAAATAGACTCAGATGGTCACAAAGTCGCATTGAACTATTCTTTTCGCTTTTTAAATAAGGAAATCCGGCTTCATTACCATCGCAGTCTTCCCAGACTTTATAATTACACATATTTCACATGGCCTTAAAGGGACCCTCGAATTTTTAATTAAAAAATTAATTCAATTAAAAAATTCGAGGTGTATCGAAATAATCACGAAAAAATCATAATTAAGAAATCATAATTTCGCTATAGTGAATTAATAATCATGCTCTGTTTTGCACATAGAAAAAGGTACACACCGTTAAAAAGGTTGACAGATGACCGTGGCTCGTATCATCGATATCGTAAAAGAAAAGATGTATGGGATTATTTTATCGAATCTTTTATCTCATTTGAAAAAAAAAAAATCATTTTAGCATGTTTCTCATCATCATTGCACAAACAATAATTGCACATTACAGCATCACCTAACTGGATAAATACCGAGAAAAAACGGAATTTTTTTGATTTACCTTATTTAACCAAAAAATCGAATGCAGTTATTTTAAATTGAACAAAAACCCTATTTTAATGACACTTCATGGAAATCGTCCAAATAAATTTTTATTTCAATTAAAATAATTCATATTCGTTGTAAAAATATTTTTCATTAATTATCAACAATCCAAGAAGTCCGTTTTTCATCGTTTGCTAACCGGAAGTGCTTAGTATTACAGATAATTACTGTGTTATATTTTATCGATCATACGATTTGTAGAATTTTGCCAACAAAAGTGCATGATTGCGATTCATCTTAAGGAAAAAATGAAAAAAAAAAAATAACAGTTCAAAACTGTGGCAAGATCCAGCAGCGAGAAATAAAAACAAAAATTCAAAAATGTCGCGTTCGATGAACCTTCGCCGGTAAAAAAATCGTAGTTTGCAGCAAGTCATTTAAATGAAAAATAATCCCAAAAGTCCTTCCCGAATGAAAGAATGCCGCTGAAAAAAAAAAGTAGGGGAGACCGGGGACAAAAGTAACAGGGTACAGTTGTAACATAGCGAATATCTCCCAAGCTATAGTACACAGTAAAAAAAAAAAAAAAATGGTTGAATATGCAAAATCGTTCAGTTGAATACGTGCGACTAAATATTTAGTTGTACAATCCAAATTTTTGTTGCCTGAACAATATTTTGGTCAACCGAATCACGGAATTATTCCAGAAACTAATTATTTAGTTAGACCAAATAAATATTTAGTTGCCCGTATTCAACTAACGATTTTGCATATTCAACCATTTTTTTTCTCAGTGTAGGTACCATCGTGTTACTAGGCTACATTTGGTTACTAGGCTAGGAGACATCCGCACTAAACAGACTTGACCAGAGAGGTGTATTGGTATTGTCAGGCCCAAAGTAAACTTTTGCGGCTTTCGATAAACACGAATATCTCGATTACTGTGCTACATATAGTCATTATTTTTTCTTTCACAAGGTTCCTCGGACATTTTTGTGTCAACTTTCGCGATTTTTAAAGCCTCTAGCTTGAGAAAATTAATCAAATTCTAACTTTGAAGTAGAAAAAACCATCCGGGGACAATTGTAACAATTTTGCAGGGGACGGTTGTAACAGTTTGTCGGCTGTCAGTTGTCATGATAATTTCACATCCAAACATTGAATCTAACGTCAAACGGACTTTTTTTTTAAGTTTCTGTATGCAAAAATGCCTCTGCAATGCGTAAGAATCACGCAACGAGTCTGATGTGCTGACATGTCAACGTACGAAGAAGCGTATGAAAAGATCAAAAATGAAAAATCTATACAGGCAACCACGGCACGTATCTTTGGGTTATATGTCATGTTTCTCTGACAAGATTGGTGCACTGAGAGAAAAAATTACTAGAACCAATGAAATAAAGTTTTGAAGGCAAAAAATCACTTTTTTTCATTATTTGCCAAAACATATTAGATTGGTTCCCTTATATATTTACTTGGTTCATTTTTTTCAGTCAATTCCATAAATTTCTGTTTCAATAAACGAATTTACTTGAATCTACCAATATGTTATCAATTATATGTAACACGTTGTTTGAATCAAGAACACATTTTATCATTCAGAACTCTTTTAATACAGGAAGCACTGAGAAAAAAAATTTGTTGAATCAACAAATTAATTAGTCCAATCAACAGGAAAAATGATCGATTCAATCAAATGCGTGTTTATTAATTGTTGCTAAACATGTTATAAAAAATATATAGCCCTTGCCAAATAATTTAATATGCATAGTTTAGTGGCCCCAAAAAGAGATAAACAGAAAAAAAGACAAATCCGCGCCAATTCTCCGATCTAATTTTTCTGTTCGACCGAGATTCAAACCCTCGACCCTACCTACCATCATACCTATCCTACCTAACTACCTAACACGCTACCTATTGCGCTATCGACTGAGAAAAAACATTGTTGAATGAACTAAATCTTTAGTTGCATACGCACGACTAAATATTTACTGGGTCTAACTAAATAATTAGTTAGACCCAGTAAATTCATTCGAACCCTCGACCCTACCTACCATCATACCTATCCTACCTAACTACCTAACACGCTACCTATTGCGCTATCGACTGAGAAAAAAAATTGTTGAATGAACTAAATCTTTAGTTGCATACGCACGACTAAATATTTACTGGGTCTAACTAAATAATTAGTTAGACCCAGTAAATTCATTCGAACCCTCGACCCTACCTACCATCATACCTATCCTACCTAACTACCTAACACGGTACCTATTGCGCTATCGACTGAGAAAAAAAATTGTTGAATGAACTAAATCTTTAGTTGCATACGCACGACTAAATATTTACTGGGTCTAACTAAATAATTAGTTTCTTTAATAATTCTGCGTTTCAGTTGACCAACATATGATTCAGGCAAAAAAATTTGGGTTTGCACAACTAAATATTTAGTCGTGCGTATGCGACTAAAGATTTAGTTCATTCAATAATTTTTTTTTCTCAGTGTACTATGCACTTGAAAAAAGTTAGGAGTTATGAAGATTCGAATATAAGAAAACGTTTAAAAACCCAGTTTTTCAATTTTTAACAATTTATGTATACTATTAAAGTATACTATAGAAATGATAGTTCTTTGCTTGAAGGAAATAAAAATTTCATCATTCCAAACAAATATTCTATTAGAATAAAATAATGTGTTATTTATTTTACTACAGCTTCTTTACAAATAATCCCAATCAATTTTATATCTAATAAATATTGAAAATACGACAGAAATATTTTTAGAAGTAAAATAATGATGCATTATTGCAAAGAAATAATTTTGTTCGAAAAAAATAATTTAATATTGATGTCGTTTTTCAGATTCAAATAACCTCATGTTTATGATGCAATAAATCTAATTAATCCAATGAATGTAAATTTATTAAAATCTATTTAAATAAACATATTTTTATAAATAAAATAATGATGAATTTATTGCAAAGCAATAATTTTGTTCGAAAAAAATAATTTCGTAAGTCATTTTTTAGATCCAAATATACTCAAGTTCATGATGCCATAAATAATTGTCTTAAAAAAAAAAATTTCGTATTGAAGTCGTTTTTTAGATTCAAATAATCATCATTTTAGATTCAAATAATCTAATGTTTATGATGCGATAAATGTAATTAATCTGATGAATACAAATTCAATCAAATCTATTTAAATAAAAATACTTTTTGAAGTAAAATAATAATGACTTTGTTGCAAGAAAATAATTTTTTCGAAAAAAATAATTTTGTATTGAATTCGTTTTTTAGATTCAAATAATCTCATGTTTATGATGCGATCAATGTAATTAATCCAATGGATACAAATTTAATCAAATCCATCATGCATTTAATTGTTACTATTAAATAAGAGTTTAATATAATGGAGTAATGGATTCGTGAAAATATTTTTTTAAATGAAGAGTGATTTTCTTGGTTCAACAAATAAATAATCGAATTAATACTTTCATTTAATAAATAAATTCATGTTTTCAAATTCAGTAATTTTTTCTCTCAGTGTGTGTCTGAGACTTTATTCAATTATTTCATGATTCTTATCAATTCGATACGACTATTTCCATGTGTTAAGATTTTATCATTGTGACCGTAATATATATCCCTGTGATAATGTTTGATGTTGTAATAATATTACATAATATTGGTCACAATGGAAGACATAATTTTGTGTCAAAATGTTATGTTACAACTAGCCCAATCGACCGTTACAACTGTTCCCATCGACTGTTACAACTGCCCCCGGGGTAGGGGACGGTTGTAACAATTTCTTACACTTTTTATAAAGGCCTATACTTTTTTTTCAATGCTAGTTACAGACTTCAACATAGAACCATTTTGTAGACCATTACATGCTCTATGCAGGGTTATACGTGTTATTTACGAAAGCATTGTACTTTGGGCCCGGGAAAAACTAAAATACAGATTGTTACAACTGTCCCCGGTCTCCCCTACATTAAATTAAATTAAACAAAAATGAAAGAAAACACATTAACCAGATAAGCACACCGACCGTGACACCGGAGCCATCGGGACGTTTTTCGCGCCAGGAAGTCGAATCGCGGCCGGAATCGAGAGCGGAAGTTGCCGAATTGGATCGTGAGAGTCTGTGCGAGGATATCGGTACGAGCGAGGCCGAGAAGGAGCCCGAAATTCGCGTCGAGGTGCCGGAGAACGAGGAAGTCGAAACAAACGAGAATATGAGCTGTCCGAGAGTCGAGGAACCGCGTTATCCGGCTGTGCCGAGTTTCGACAAGGTCAAAGTCAAGGAATTGATCACGACCGAGATAAGCCTCGAGAAGCAACTCGAGGCCGTGCAAAATCAATTGCTCGCGCTGAAACAATTGCCGAGCGAAATTGAAAATCATCTGAGAATAGTGTCGGAACAGTTGTACAAAATAATGGAATTGAGCGGAGTTCAGAATGGAGGTGAGCGCGGTGGACGCCGACAGTCCTCAGGTAGTGAAATTTTTTTATTGTTATTTTTTTTTTGTAGTTTTTCATTTTTCACCGAAAGAAAATTAATCCAATTAGGTTTATATTTCTTTACGCATTTAATTTTATTTAAATTTTATTTGTTTCTTTTCTTTTTTTAATTTTACTTTGATTCCTCAAGAAACAGGACAGTCCTCATGAAATGTTAATAATTTTTTAGTTCTTAGTGTTGTACCAAAAGAAAAAGAGACGGATCATTTTTTTTTTTCACGTTTTTAATCATTATCGATTTTACCGTAAACAACTTATTAATCTCACTTGTTTTAATCAGTTATTTTATTTTTTCATATTTGTTGTACATTTTATTTTATTTTATTTTGTTTCCTTATAAAATAAGCTCTGTTACAAGACATTCCTCAGGTAGTGAAATTTTTTATTGTTATTTTTTTTGTAGTTTTTCATTTTTCACCGAAAGAAAATTAATCCAATTAGGTTTATATTTCTTTACGCATTTAATTTTATTAAAATTTTATTTGTTTCTTTTCTTTTTTTAATTTTACTTTGCTTCCTCAAGAAACAGGACAGTCCTCATGAAATGTTAATAATTTTTTAGTTCTTAGTGTTGTACCAAAAGAAAAAGAGACGGATCATTTTTTTTTTCACGTTTTTAACCATTATCGATTTTACCGTAAACAACTTATTAATCTCACTTGTTTTAATCAGTTATTTTATTTTTTCATATTTGTTGTACATTTTATTTTATTTTATTTTGTTTCCTTATAAAATAAGCTCTGTTACAAGACATTCCTCAGGTAGTGAAATTTTATTAATTTTTTTTTTAGTTTCTCGTATTTCACCGAAAAAAAATGAGTCTAATTAGGATTATTTTTCTTTTTTCGTTACATTCCATTTATCTTTAACAATTGTTGATTTTGGCGTGGATGATTTATTAATCTTATCTATTCTTTTTTTGTTTCCTTATAGAGGAAGCTTTGTTTTCGCAAAATTTTTTTTTTCGAGATTTTCATGTCAGCATGTTGAGAATGTCCCAAAACGTCCAAGAAAGGCATTTAGAAAAAATGTCTCCCTTGCTGCAAATTTTTTTGAAATTGCAAAATAATTGTCAATTTGGCGGGACTTTGAATTTTTTGAAAAATGTTAGTGGGTCGTCTAACTTTCGTAATTTTATAGTTATCACCATGAAATTAAATGCGCAGATACACTTTATAATAAATATGGTTGGGATTGAATTTGGGAAAAATCGCTCAAGAAGTTCGGTAAAAAAAAAAAATAATTTTTCGCAACAAATTTGTAAGCTTTCTGAATTTTGTAATTCTGCATCTATCGAGCTGAATTTTTTTGTGACGATACATTCAATAACAATGAAGAATAATACCAAATTTCAGAAAAATCGCTTGAGAGGTTCGGTTAAAAAAAAAATTTAATTTTCAAAAAAAATTGGTTAACGAATTAACGACCCAACATTCGTATTTTTAGAATTATCGAGCTACAATTAATGCACAAATACACTAGATGACAAGAATGGTTAGTGTTTAATTGGGGGGAAAACGCTCAAGAGGTTCGTTCTAAAATTTTTTTTGAAATTTTCGAAAATTACTTTTCAACGCTAAGTTTCTAAGTTTCCTAATTTAGCAGCTAACGAGTTCACTTATTTAGCACCAATACACTAGACGATAAAAATGCAATTGAACGGAACCGCTAGAAAATCATGCAAATTCGAAATTTGCACAAACCTTCTTTATTTGTTTCCATCGTTCGTGAAGCTTCCTTTATGAGGAATTCCTTTATGAGGAAGTCCTTTATGAGGAAGGAAGGAGACTTGACGAACGACGGAAAAAAATGAGGAAGTTATGTGCAAATTGCGAATTTGCATGATTTTTTAAATTTAATTTTGCTTCCCTCAAGGAACGGGACAGTCCTCATGAAAATTTAATAATTTTTTTTTAAGTTTTTACCGTTGTATCAATAAAAAAAGAGACGAATCAGTATTTTTTTCACGTTCTTAATAACTATCGATTTTACGGTAGACACCTTATTAATCTCACTTGTTTTATTCAGTTATTTTATTTTTTCATGTCTCTTGTTTATTTTATTTGTTTTATTTCGTTTCCTTATAAAATAAGCTCTATTACAAGACATTCCTCAGGTAGTGAAATTTTATTCATTTATTTTTCGTAAATTTTCATATTTCATCGAAAGAAAATGAGTCTAATTAGGATTATTTTTCTTCATTCGTTACATTCCATTTATCTTTAGCATTTATTGATTTGGCGTAAATTATTTATTAATCTTATTCGTTTTATTTGTTTCTTCTATTTATTCAGAGTTTATTTATTTTATTTTGCTTCCTCAAAAAGGCCCGTAGTAAAAAACTCCATTGAATCGCCAATGGCAACCAATGGTCCTCATACGACTCCATTGGACAATGAATGGGGACCCATTGAGATTTCCGCATTTGTCAATGGTGTACCGGGCTGACCATTGATCGGTGAATGGGTATCCATTGAACATCAAATGCGGATGAATCGAATGATCATCATTACTCAATGATGCTCATTGGAAAGCCAATGCGGATGAATCGAATGATCATCATTACTTAATGATGCTCATTGGAAAGCCAATGCGGATGAATCGAACGATCATTATTACTCAATGATGCTCATTGGAAAGCCAATGCGGATGAATCGAATGATCATCATTACTCAATGATGCTCATTGGAAAGCCAATGCGGATGTATCGAGCGATCAGCATTGCCCAATGGTGTCCATGGGGAGGTAAATGCTGATGAACGAAATGATCCGCCTTACCCAATGATGTCCATTGGAAAGTCAATGCGGATGAACTGAAAGATTAGCATTTCCCACAGATGTTCATTGGAACCCAAATGCGGCTAACGATGAAATGATCAAAATAATCAGTCGATAGATTCTTAAAAAGAGTGTATGAATTAATAATGATAAGTAAATAAAATATATATATATGCAACTGATTCTATACGCTCATTATTTTTTCTCGGAAATTGCATATATGAGCTTCAATCATTTCTATTAAATGTAATAATATATATATGTATATATAATGCGTATATAATTATTGGTCGTTAGGCTAATATTAGCATTATGATTAACCTTACTTACTGATAACTTACATCATTTGATTATTTAATGCGTAATTCCATGTATATATAGCAATCATATGAAAGAATCTCCATTGATGATCCCATTTATTCCCCATTGCCCACAAAAACCAATGCAGGTGAATGGCGAATTACCTAGGGAGATTGTCTCCATTGAATCCTCATGGGATAATCCCCATTCCGTTTTAAATGGGGAATTCAATGGCGAAAATGTCCTTAGAAAATTCGGCATTCATATCCATTGGTTTTGTGGGCAATGGGGAATGAGTGGCGAACAGCAATGGAGATTCTTTCGTATAGTAAAAACTCCATTCATCATTCAGTCGTCAAATAGTATTTGAATAATTTTCTTTGTACTTTATTTTATTTGTTTTGTATTGCATCCCTATAAATGAAGTTTTGTTGTTGTGAACTAATTTTATAACGAAGTAATTTTGAAAAAAAAAAATTCTGGGGAAATTAATTTTTTTATAAATGCATAAAAAATCAAGGAGGGGTGACATTGCATTTTGAAAAAACAGCTCAAATGGTTCAAATTGTAAATAAAATTTGGAAATTTTAAGAAAGTGCTGAAAATATCAGGTGCAAACTGTAAATTTGCCCACACATCCAGAAGTAATGGGTAAATTTGACATTGCCAATTTTATCTTCATTCAGACGAGGAGAGCAACTTGAAGGAAGACGACGATGGTCGAGCACCGAGAAACTCATCGATTTCATCGGATCAGGAGAAAACAGATGAGAATGATGAACATCTCAGACCGTCTGAACCGGAAATGGGAGAATCACCGGCAACGTTGATGAGTGACGAGCCACCTATAATCATTGAACCCGAGGCCGAGGACGACGAGATACCAGAGACGAAAGAATTGGGCGAACTTAACGTAAAGGACGAGGAGAGTTATGTGAAAAAATGCATCGTGTCGTATCAGTCGAAAGTTTTGAAGTCGCGAGAACCAAGTCCCGCTCCTTCTCACGGTAAGATAAATTATCTACAATTTTTTTAAACATACCTTTATGACGGTATTCTAGTCGAGAATTATGAAAAAAAAAATTTTTTTTTTGCATGTTCTTAAATTTTTGACCTTTAAGAATATATCCTCGAAAGAAATTTTTTGAATTCCAATTATTTACGAAGTTATAGCTATTTTTAGTAATGCAGCAACTACGCTCGTCAGGTCAGAAAAAATCGGACTAAGACGTATATGTGGCATTCCACGTCAAGTCGGCCACCCCATTTTTTGAAATCACCAAAAATTGCATACAAATTTTTATGAAGTAGTTCTAACTGTCAAGAAAATTCGTGATTTTTTTTAGATTTCTAAATTACATTTTTTAGCCGGAAAAAAATACAAAAAATTTGTTTGTCCCATTTTGTAACTCAAAAATTATTCATCGTACGAAAAAAAAAGTAGAACATAAGATTTAGGATTTTCAACGTGCTTTTCACTGGAATTTTTTACAAACTCTTCCGAAAGCTCTATATGCCATTTTCGGAGTAAATAATGTTTTGATATTTTTTTTTCCCAGAATTGATACCTCCGATTTGTTTGCAGTTTTAACAGTTTTTTACTTGATATATTTACAGACTATAAAAAAATTGGCTCAGTGGAGAATCCACTCCTTCCCATGTGTTTTTCATCCCAAATGAATACACAAATTTCTCTGTGCATTAACTGGGTTGAGACTATCTATAGATATTTTCTAAAGCCCGCATTTTTATTTATTTTTTGTACTTTTTAAGTTTTTTCACCTTTTTTCATTTTTATTTTTTTAAATATCTTTTTGTACATTTTAATAAACTTTATCAATGGACCCATGGACACTGATAAAGTCTATTCAAATTAAAGTCAAGGGCTACTCACGTCTCTTGAGTGCAAAAAAGAATTAATTTACCCTCTTTGGATACACCGACGTTTCTATGGCCAATGAGTACTTTTTTAGTTCGATTTGGGCATGATTTTTGGGAATGAAGCAATGATACTGCTTTGTTCCTAAAATCATCTTTGCGGTATCAAAACGAATTATTTTATTATTTTTCCCTGTCTACGATTAATAATGAAAAAATATCAATATCTACAATATTTCGTTAAATCACTATATAATGATAGATTGTATCAATAAAAATGCATTTTAAACAATGGATTCTCCACTACGCCAATTTTTTTTATATTCTGTAAATATATCAAGTAAAAAACTGTTAAAACTACTGACGAATCGAAGATGTCAAGTCTGAGAAAAAAAAATATGAAAACATTATTTGCTCCGAAAATAGCATATGGAGCTTTCGGAAGAGTTTGTAAAAAATTCCAGTGAAAAGCACGTTGAAAATCCTAAATCTTATGTTCTACTTTTTTTTTCGTACGATGAATAATTTTTGAGTTACAAAATGGGACAAACAAATTTTTTGTATTTTTTTCCGGCTAAAAAATGTAATTTAAAAATCTGAAAAAAATCACAAATCTTCTTGATAGTTAGAACTGCTTCCTAAAAATTCTTATGCGATTTTTGGCGATTTCAAAAAATAGGGTGGCTGACTTGACGTGGAATGCCTCATTTATCAAAACTACCACCCTCAACACGGCTGACATGATATCTCAAGTTCTACTCAACCGATTTACTTCGAATTTTTTACCAATCTTCAATGTATAACTCTCGATCGCCCCTACCACTTTTGTATCAAAATTTTTTTTTTTTACTATTGTAAAAAAATTAAAATCTATGAAAAAAGAGTCGAATAACGCCTTTTTTGTTCAGACAGCCGCCATTTTGCGAAGTTTTGTTTTTGCTTTTTTTCTGAGGTAGAGGCTATAACGAGAGTCTTACTAATGAATCCTTACTTGACACACTGGGGTACAAAACAACCCAGGCCTAAATTTTCTTAATTTTAAATACCTAAATTTAAAAAATGGGACCTATAGCGACATCTGCCATTAGTTCGAGGATGCTACTCCTTCAAGCTTATAGCATCACTCTAAGACAATAAGTTTTTATGTAGTATAACGTTTTTATGTAGTATAACGTTTTTATGTAGTAGACTAGTAGCGAGTGCGAAAATGTTGTGCAAATTTTGTGTGCAACTACTACTATTTTTTTTTCTTATAGTGCTATATATCAAATAAACTCAGTTAAATTTTCAACCATTTTTGTCGGAAAATAAAAAAGTTATGATATTTTCGTAAAAGTTGTCATTTTTTCGGTTTTTTAGGTATAAAAATTTTTTTATCATATTTAATTTCAATATTTTACTATAAATCCTGTATAACTTTGGGAAGTAACCTCTTAAGAAGTTCTAAAAAAATTGGCAAGTTAAAATATTAAATGGTATAGTTTTTATAAGAATTTTTGTTGCTGGGGTACAAATGACCCCAGCCCGCCAAATACCCCATTCTGCAGAAATATGTCAAGTAAGGGTTAAGAATCTTTTTTTAAATTTTGTATCGAATGACTAGAAAGGTTGCAATAGTGTCAGTCAGCACATCTCTTTTTTGAGCCACAACTTTACCAGCTTATAACTTACTTAATTTTCATTTTTTTTTCTCGAAAATTTTCTTGTTTATTGTCAAAATATAACTAATTATGTTGTAAAAAAAGAATGGTAAGAATATTTTTTGTTTTTTTTTTATCGAGCTCGACAAAACGCTCAAAATAAATGTCTAAACCGGAATACTGCCTTAAGGATGCCCCTACCGTCCCAGCCAACATTTTTATGATTGAATTTTCCGTACTTCGTGATACAATGAAAATCTAAAAAAATTTAGCAACTTCAGCATTCCATAAACAACAATCATCAATAATAATATTGCCCAAAAGTTATTAATAAATTGCTTAAGCAAATAATTATTCAACAATTTTTCGGTAAGTTTTTTTTTTCTTAAACAAATCGAATGCGTTAATTTTTCGGAACGCATATGAATTTTTTCAGAATTATCCCTCTATTTTGAAAATCTCCTTGTGACATTTTTGTAATGGCTGTACTTATGTATTTTTTGGCCCAGTGTCTTTGAAACTTTTCAAAGCTGACGATAAACCTGTGTGCAAAAACATATACAAAATTGGCAATTTTTTTTTAGTATTTAAGAATATTTTTTATAATATTTCAAAATGGAGAGAAAATTCTGAAAAAAATCATATGCGTTCAAAAAAAACTAACGCTTTCGATTTGTTTGAGAAAAAAAAACTTACCGAAAATTTGTTGAATAATTATTTGTTTGAACATTTTATTAATAATTTTTGGGCAATATTATTATCGATCATTGTTTTTTATGGCATGCCAAATTTTGCCGAATTTTTTCAGATCTTTATTGTATCACGAATTACGGAAATTTCAATCGGATACAATTTTTGGCTTGGACGGTACGGGCAAAGCATCCTTAAGGCGAGGCTAAATACCGACATTATTCCTGGAGCCCTACATTATCGACTCAAAATCGCTGTCCAAACTTTTTCCAGTACCAGTGGATGAAAATCAATTAAATTTATGAATTAATGATGAATTAATTGCAAAATGCAAATGCGAGACATAAATCAACGTTTTCGTTAATTGCCACTGACTTGTCAGACAGTTTGGATAGAAGTCCGATAAAAGTAATGTTTATTTCATAGGAATTCCACATGGGGCTGCCCTCTTTCGGATTTCTGTGAACTTGATTTCGCCATTTTGTTTTTTCGATAATACACGAAATTTATCAACATTTATCTCGTGATTTGGATTTCAAACTTACGTCGCGGTTTTATCATAAAATAATGTCAAAGACGCATCGATATTCGTACTTTGATGTTGGTTATGGAGCCCCACTCTTGGTTTTAGCCGAAATGCCGTAAAAACATTATAATTTAATATTTTCAATTACAGATTTTTTATGATAATCGGATCTGTAATTTTTTCTTTCGTTTTCCGAAAAAAATTTAGTGGGGCTCCATTTGTGCCATAATTCTGATGATACTGCCAAAATTTTATTGATTTTCATCGATTCGTGCCAGAGTAAGTTTGGAATCCATTTTCGAGGTGCTAATGTCGGTATTAAGCCTCCCCTTAGACCTTATAAAGGATTTTTTCAAGTGTGCTGATCGAGAGGGTTAAAAAATGTGACGATGAAATTGTTGATGTATTAAATTTCAATCGATGTAATGAATTTTAGGAAGTTACGAACTGGATCCAAATCTTGCACCGAAAGATCAAGTAATACAGGAATTAAAGGTATCACAGAGAGGTCCCAATGTTGCCTGATAATTGTTCAAATTATTGTGCATTTGATTTAATTAATTCATCGTTATTGTCTACTAGATTAAAAAAAAACTTTTTTTTTGTTTTCTGACTTCATGAAACATAATATTGAACCTCGTGGAGGGAAATCACCGTGCGATTTTTTTTAGCGGTGACTCTTTGACTTTTTATTTTTGCCATTTGATTAAGGCCTTAGGCCACCCTAGCACTTTTGAAAAATTGATTTTTTGAAATTTTATTTTAAATGGACCTCAGAAATGATGTCCCAAAAGTTTATGGCCGGGAAAAATCTCTAAGTACTCGTTTTTCGAATTTTAGTACAAGGCCGTCTGGTCCTACTAAAAACTTCAAACGCCTTTATCTCACAATTGCATTATTATTGAAAATTTTTTTTACTTTAAATGGTCTAACAGGACCTCAAAAATGGTGTCCCAAAAGTTTATGACCGGGAAAAATCTCTAAGAACTCGGTTTTCAAATTTTAATACAAGACCGTCTGGTACTACTCAAAACTTCAAACGCGTTTATCTCAAAACTGCATTTTTTCAGTTGGCCGGACTCATAACTCAGACAATTTTCCACCGATTCACTTGAAATTTTGAATATATCTCGAAAACGACATTGTCTGTGGAAGTACGTAGGTTTTTTTTTTTATATTGCATAGTTCATTTGTTATTAACAATTATCTGACGATTTTCTAGGTAGATTTTTCACTTTCCACCTTAGAAGTGCGCCATTTGACCAAAAATCAATATATCGCAAAAATCCTACGTACTTCTATAGCAGTGATTACATATGATCGAAAAAAATGTATCGGCTTATTATGATTAAAAAATTACAGGAGCTGTTAGTCCGGCCGTGAACTCTGAAAAAACGGAGACGTTATCGCGAAAACGCTGCGCAGCCGCCATTTTGAGATTAATCGCTTCAAAAAAAATATTGTAAACAGTCACTGATATGTATGATAACACCCCGTTTTTGTAATCTCGATTTATTTTGTAGTATTTCTGAAAATAAATCCCCAAAAAGCCTATTTTTTCGGTCT
The DNA here is from genome assembly GCA_946863875.1 of Alloplasta piceator. Taxonomy (NCBI): domain Eukaryota; kingdom Metazoa; phylum Arthropoda; class Insecta; order Hymenoptera; family Ichneumonidae; genus Alloplasta; species Alloplasta piceator. The sequence continues at coordinate 19,352,773 of OX333077.1, read as the reverse complement.
CTAGAGTGGCCTAAGGCCTTAACACGTAAGAAATTATGTTCTGACGTTTGGAGGGAGATAATAATTTTTCTATACAACGGACGGTACTCTGTATAGTTGCGTTTGACAACTTACATGTTTCTTCGAATCGGGGCGTCGTAGAAAATTTTTAAAGGGACGATCCTTCGAGATATGGGGAGTTCTTTTTCAAGCGGGCCACTTATCTTTTACCCTTTCCAATTTTTTTCAAAATCTACCAGTTTGAAATATTAGTCAAAAGGAACGTCTGTGATTTTTGAAAGATTTTTTTAGGCGTCCGTTCAGGATTTTCAATTTTTCATCACAAATAGTTTCATGAAATAGGAAAACAAAAAACAAAAAAAAAGTTTTTTTTTGAAGCAGTCTATTGTCCACCTATCTTGGAAAAGTGGTATGTTTGAAAATTACCAATTGCAAATTAAATCAAAGAAATGTAAAGAAATTCAAATTAATGAATATTGAAGTTATCGAGAAAGTTTATAAAAAAATTTATTCCTGACTTTGGAGATTCAATTTAGATGTTCGAAATTTAATACTTTTTTTCAACTACAAAATTTGCAACGACAAATTCAAAAAACCCTTTTTGTTAATTGCCCTCCCCTTATCATTTTCTTACTTTGTTGACTCATTATAATAATCACCCTTCGTCGATTCTGCCAACGAATAGCACGAATATGTAATAATTCGTCCAAAAAACATTTTCGTTTATTGCAATTCCTTCCTATATTTGTCAATCCGATGAAAAAAAAAAACAAAAAAAATTTGTTGTGTTATTGAATAAAATAAAAATATCATGCTCACGATTTATTCGCAGCAAAGGGGAGGAAGAAGACGTTCGAACGATCTTTGGCCCCAGGCTAAGCAGCTTGAACTCACTTATGGACGAAGATGGAGGTGTCCAAATGATTTTTTCAATGACGAGATGATCGCCGAGGTCTTGTCCTCTCAGGCGGAAGTTATACGCGGTCGAGCAATGGGGTAAATAACCCTTTTTCTTATTCTTTTCACTTGTAAAAATTAGTAAAAAATAATTTGTCAAAAAAGAAAATAAAAACCCTGGAAATTGGACATTTGTACATTGCTTTATCCATAGTTAACACAGCTTCCTTTGTCACAAAATATAGCCATCAAATTTGGCTTCCTCATAAAGGAAGCTTGTTAACTGTCGAAAAACATGAGCAATCAATGTGCAAATTTGTCAAATTCTTTCAAATTTACTTCTTCTCAAATTTGATTTTTGCCAAATTCAATAGCGAACAACCTTGATCACTATTTTGAATGTGTACAAAATTTCAGAACAATATCTCGCAAATAGCAGAAGTTAAAGTACACTATTTTTGAAAAAAAACAAAATTTGATAAAATTTTAATCATTCGATCGATTTTCACTAACTTTAATTACGAACAACCTCTGTGCAAAGTTTCGATGCAATATCTTTAAAATTGCACGAGTTAGAGTGTTCAGCAAACACAGTTCCGAAATAGTTACGAAAATGTTACGTAACGTGTGTTACATTGGACATAACATTTATGTCACAAACTCCGTGAATGAAGCAGAGTTTGTTCTCAAATATGTCATCCTATAAGCAAGTCACAGATACGAAATATCTACGAGAAATAATAATGAAATAAACTCATACCCAAGATGTAACATATTCAGCTCATCGATGTAACAAACTCATCACATAGCCATAACAAACTCAGATAATAGATGTAACAAACTCAGATCATAGTTGTAACAAACTCAGCTCATTGATGTAACTCCTACGAAACGAAGCGTAACCCTGGTAACGCGAAATACTCGTAACAATGATGTCAATGTGATTTCGTGGTTACAGGTAATTTACGTATATACATATTTTATGAACAAATTACAAGAAATTTATGTATTTCCAACCTACATATTAGGTTGGAGTTTTATTTTTATTTTAACATTTGAAAAGTACAATTTAATTAAAATTTATAATTTTTGTAGAATACCTACAAATATGATGTATCGTCCACCATTTGAGGTACCAAATGAACAATTTTTTGGGACTAGTTAGAACCCTCAAGGTGCACCGGTGTCCTGAAAAGCCTAGTTTCGAGTTTTTATACTCTACGCTAATAAACTGCTGGCGACGTCTCATTTCCTTTGTAAACTTTTTCCCACGGGATGAGCGTGGCACATTTTGATGAAAGTCAAAATTGTGACCAGGACAATGCCTGGAAAGTTCAAAATAGGCTAACAATTTCAAAGCAGGCCTGCAACTCTGAAATAAAGAGCAGAAAACATGTGCCATGCTCATCTCATGGGAAAATGAGTTACGAAGGAAATGAGACGTCGTAGAACAAAATCTGTCTATCAATTCTTTCTGAATCATGCGCAGAGTATAAAAACTCAAAGTTAGGTTTTTACACAGAGTGTAAAAACTCAAAACTGGGTTCTTACACTTTGTGCATGATGCCGAAAGAATTGCTAGATAGATTTTGTTCTACGACGTCTCATTTCCTTCGTAACACTTTTTCCTATGGGATGAGCGCGGCACATTTTGATTAAAGTCAAAATTGTGACCAGGACAATGTCTGGAAAGTTCAAAATAGGCTAACAATTTTAAAGCAGGCCTGCAACTCTGAAATAAAGAGCAAAAAACATATGCCGTGCTCATCTCATGGGAAAACGAGTTACGAACGAAATGAGACGTTGTAGAACAAAATCTGTCTATCAATTCTTTCTGAATCATGCGCAGAGTGTAAAAACTCAAAGCTAGGTTTTTACACAGAGTGTAAAACTCAAAACTGGGTTCTTACACTCTGCGCATGATTCCGAAAGAATTGGTAGATAGATTTTGTTCTACGACGTCTCATTTCCTTCGTAACACTTTTTCCTATGGGATGAGCGTGGCACATTTTGATTAAAGTCAAAATTTCGACCAGGACAATGCCTGGTAAGTTCAAAATAGGCTAACAATTTCAAAGCAGGCCTGCAACTCTGAAATAAAGAGCAAAAAACATGTGTCATGCTCATCCCATGGGAAAATGAGTTACGAAGGAAATGAGACGTCGTAGAACAAAATCTGTCTATCAATTCTTTCTGAATCAGTCGCAGAGTGTAAAAACTCAAAGCTAGGTTTTTACACAGAGTGTAAAAACTCAACACTGGGTTCTTACACTCTGCGCATGATTCAGAAAGAATTGCTAGATAGATTTTGTTCTACGACGTCTCATTTCCTTCGTAACACTTTTTATTATGGGATGAGCACGGCAAATTTTGATTAAAGTCAAAATTGTGACCAGGACAATGCCTGGAAAATTGAAAATAGGCTATCAATTTGAAAACACGCCTGCAACACAGAAAGAAAGGGCAAAGAGAAATTAAGCGAACGTGCAACGCGAATAAGGTTATAAACCGAGTAAGGGAAATTTCTGGGTATTTTTCCATCACGGCAAATACCCATATAACTTATTTTTTTCTTTTAAATAAAGCGATTACATTAAACTTACCTCTTGCAATGCATGCTGTAGTATTCTGGTTTATTCTGTATTACGCTGGATTATTCGATATCACCTCCTTGTACTTTACACTCACATATTGTTTACGTTCCTTAATCGACATAACCTTAAAATGATTGAAGACATTTCTCGTAATATATGATACGTATATGTTGCGGATTTGTTACAAGAAATGACTTGTGACATTTATGTCACACATTATACATATTTGCTACGTAGCCTATACTACGAGATTATAATATCACCAATGTTCTATAATTGTTACAGCAATGTTCTATAATTGTTACGGATTTGTTACAAGAAATGTCTTATAACATTTATGTCACAGTGTGACATATTTGCTACGTAGCCTATACTACGAGATTATAATATCACCAATGTTCTATAATTGTTACAGCATCGACTCGTAACAGTTTGACAAGTTTACAGTACATGTAAATATCTCGTATAAGAGTGACGAAATCTTGACGTATCAATGTTACGTATTTGTGATGTCTATAGTTTTTCGTAATTCCTACATCTTTCATTGACATCCTTACTACATATCGTCAGGACGTATTATATACATCTCGTTTACGTGCGTTATGAAAAAGTTACGAATTTGTGATGAACATTATATGACGTAGTTATTACATTTCAATTATACGTAAATGTTTCGTAAATCATCCAAGTGTGTTTGCTGGGTTTATGCTGTTTTTCAAAAAATTAAAATTTTTATAAAATGTTAACCCCTCGTTGGATTTTCGCCAAATTCAACAGCGAACAGCCTTGATAGCTATACTAGTTATATACAAAGTTTTAGTGCAATATCTTGAAAATTGTGCAAGTTAGAGCGTTTATGCTATTTTTCAAAAAATTAAAATCTCATAAAAATTTAATCTTTCGATCGATTTTTGTCAAATTCAATACCAAAGAACCTTAATAGCTATATACTAATTCAGTGCAAAGTTTGACGGCAATCTCTTGAAAATTGCAGAAGTTAGAGCGCTTACGCCATTCTTGCATAAACGAAAAAAGTCGATAAAATCTGAACACCCGTTAGAATTAAAACAACATTTTTTCATAATGAAGAGTAGTTCGTGCTTGTCAAGTGTGCCAAATTTCAGCTCAATATCTCGAAGCGTTTTCGAGTTATTAATTATTTACATCTGAAACTCAGGATAAGCACACCCACGCGTACGCACACGCACTCGCACACGCACACGCACACGCACACGCACACGCACACGCACACACGCACATACATCTGGACATTTTTTCTAAATATGATTTCTCGATGTTTTGGGACATTTTGAACATATTGGCATAAAAATCTCGAAAAAAATGTTTCAGGAAAGCTTTTTCATAAAGGAAGCTTTTCCTTCATGAGGAAGCAAAACAAAAAAAATGTTCAAAAATTTATTACCAAACTACGATCATCTGATGAATTTTTTTTCCTATTCTTTTCTGTCAAAAAATTATAAATAATAGCAATTCGTTTAAAAATTAAAACAAAAATAAATAAATAAATGAAAAAAATAGCAAGATATTGATTTTGCAAAAAATGAAAAAAATAACAAGATGTTGAATGATCAGTGTAATTGCGTTCATCTGATGAGTTTTCTTTCCCTATTCTTCTCTCTCGAAAAAAATATTAATAATAATAACTCGTCAAAAAAAAAAAAAAAAATGAACAGATGAATAAAATGTAATAATACGATATTTTTCTAATTGGTCATGATCAATTTCAAGAAGTTTGAAAAACCTCCTCGCCAAATTACCATCATCCGATGGGTTCTTTTTTCCATTTTTCTCTCTCGAAAAAAAATATTGATAATAGTAACTCGTCAAAAAACAAAAAAAAATAAATAAATGAATAAATCGTAATAATAACAGTCTCTTGTTTCAAATGGTCACGATAAATTTCAAGAAGATTGAAAAATATTGATTGCCAAATCACGATTATCTGATGGGTTCTTTTTCCTATTCTTCACTCTCGAAAAAAATAATAAATAATAGTTAATCGTTAAAAAACAAAAAAATAAATAAATAAACGAATGAGAAAACCATAATGATAATAACACAATATTTTTTCCATCGGTCAGGGTAAATTTCAAGAAGTTTGAGAAAAATTGGTTGCCAAATTACGATCATCTGATGGGTTCGAGTGTTTACAAAATGTTGCACAAAATGGAACGAGAGCCAAGAACGGGAATTCCGGCGAGACCATCGAAAGTTAACGCTGCCGAGGATATAATCGAGAGAGTGGTGAGCGATACAAAAATTTTAATCAAAACTCGGATTACCATTTGTCAAAATGATACGAGCGAGAGAGACAAATCATTTTTCGACGATCTATCGATCAATCGAAACTTGAAAAAAAAAAAAAAAATGTCCCACCTGAATTTAAGTTTTCTCGCTGTTCCAGAGATCACCAGCGTTGAGCATGACCGATGACAGAAGCACTCGAGGAATCAGCCATTGACACTCACGTACGCCTAAAAAAAAAAAAATAATAAAAGTTGAACAAAAAAAAAAATGAAATTATAATAATGATTGTTCAATTGCTGAGTATTTATTCACACGAGACACAGATTTGAAAAAAAAACGAAAAAAAATCTAACCCGGAATTACCCGACTTACTTTTATAATAAATAATAACTAAATACTTTTTTTTCGACAATTTACGATTGATTGTGCATTTGACATATAAACATACGCGTGTACGTGTATCTTGTACATAAAAATACAGACCCTATCAATATTGAAAATATTTTTCACGAGTTCAGTGTCTTGTCATCATTTTTACCGTCAATAATAATAATAATAATAATAATAATAATAATAATAATAATAATAATAATAATAATAATAATAATAATAATAATAATAATAATAATTTCTGCGTATTTTTTATGACAAAAGTCAAGAAAACACGATCATCATTCTAAACTCACGAGCCTTTGCTAATTATCCAACTTTAGATGATTAAAAAAATAAAAGTGTCGATGCTCCTTACTTTTTTTCCTTTTTTTTTGCACGATCAAAAGTGCGTGCTCATGACTATCCGTTTTTGACGGGAAACCCAAGAGACTTCGAAAATCACTAACGCCCAACAGTTTTTAATGTAGTTTTAAAAAATATTTTTTTTTTTAACCAACGAAGGATTTTACATTGATTCACGCTTCTGTCAATTTTGGTTACACAAAAGTAGAGATTTGCGAGGCGCGAAATTTTTTTAAACGCACAAAAAAGGATTTTTTATAAGAATTCATAAATAATTTGAATTTTTAGAAAACTTGTTGGTGAATTTGTGTCTAACTGAAAAAAAATCAAAACGAGGTCCTCAATGATTAAATTTTTTTTTTCTTTTTTGACCAAAAATAAAACCTTTCACTAAAATTGCAGTATGTTTTTTTTTTAAATACATTTTCGGTTTTATTCTGGGCTCATCCTTTTTGTAATCGTTGAAGCTTCAAAACACCGCTTGGTTAATCCGATTCTGATAATTTTTCGATTTTTTGCAGATTTTTAAATTTTGACCATCGATTTGTACAAATTTTTACCCTTTTTTCGGCGTTTTTCAAAGACCCCGCATTTCTACAAAAATTTAGTTATCGAAATGAACCAAACAACATTCTCTAATAAGTTGAGTTACGGCCTTTAAGTGCAAAAAAAAAAATTTCAGGTCAGTTCAACCAAAGTGGAGTTATAAGCACTTGAAAATTCGTCATTTCGAGGTTTCTGAAACTTCCAGGAAATAGGAGCAATAAAATTTTTTTATCATTTCAAAACCAAATTTCAGTACTAAGCTCACTGCTGATTACACATTACACAAATTTCTCGTCGAAAAATAATTTATACTCGAATTTAGAAGCAATATCTCGAGGAATCAAGTGTCGAAACGAATCTCGAATTTTCCAAAAAAAGATCCTCGTCTTGCACGGAAAAAAATTATCAGTGAGAACTGCTGAGATTCCCATTAATTTTTACAGTTTTCCCCATCAACAGCGCCTCCTGGAAGGGCAAACAGTGAAATATGCATATTTCTTTAATACAATATACAGATGTCACATATGACATAGTACATGCCCATCAGACGAATTTTTACAGTGTGTAACAGTAAAATGTACACTACGTGAAACGTTATATTTCCGTTGTATCCGGCGAACTTTTTATACATTTCATATTGTAAAAATTATCCAGGGCCCGTGAAAAAATTACAGTGTACATTGTAAAAATTGAAAAGAACGTAGTATATTTTGCGGTACGTTTTTTATTTTTCACTGAAAATACTGCAATTTCTAAAATAAATTATAGTGTAGTGAAACGTTTCGACATTTGAATAAATTCCAATTTATTCAAATATTGCAAGAAACCGTTATTTATCCTTGCTCAGGCTCATAACTAGGAGGGCATGTACTTGACCAATTTATCGTTAGATCAATTAATGAAGCAAATTTAGTTTAACCTCGCACCCATAAAGAGCACGAGCGTCACCGAAATGCAATGGTGATCCGTTAAGAAAATGTAGTCTCCAGTCCATAGGACTGCTCGACCACAGAACGCGAGTGATGTTCCAGCAATTGTATGTCAATTGAGGACGCCGATGTTGGTAATACATCGGACCTTATAGGCGCTCGGAGGCTCTCTCGCTGGTGCGAGAGGGCGCGCCGTCTGACGCTATCTAGCGGATCTCGGGTGAAATGCAGAGATCGTGACCCACCGCAGGTCGTCCCGTTACAGTGCCACACTGTAAAAATTGAAATTGACGTTGCATATTTTGCGGCGCGCATTTGATTTTTCACTGGGAACACTGAAATTTCTAATTATGTGCTTTGAACATTCTACAGGGACCATTGTAAATTTTACAGTTCAAACACAGTGGATTTCGTCGTTTCTGCTTGTTATTTCTACTTTGTCATTTTTTACCGGTGAACATTGCATTTTTTACAGTGTAAATCAGCATTTATAATGGTTTGAAAAGTAGAAACTACATTAAATCCATTAATTTATAATGGATTCCCAGTAAAACGCCTGAATTACAGTTTCGAACCGTATATTCTGCATTGAATTCAGTAATTTTTTAAATATTACACATGAATTGTCACTGATCATTTTTTTCCGTGTGACATTATTATTTATTCGAGCGACTGCTTACGATAGAATGAGCAACGGCTTGAAAAGGTCTCAAATGAAAAGAATAAAAAAAAAAAAAAAAACAAAAACAAAAAAGTGCACATCAATGCACATAGATACGATTCTCCTCCGTCATCACATTGCGCAAAAAAACTGTTTGTCTTTATTTTATGCTACTTTTATTTTTCTCTCTGGAATCCCCACGTTCGTCGGTTTGCGCCGTTTCCGTCCGGGAAAGAATAATTATATAGGTGGCATCGAAAAAATGAGTAATCGCGTGTATTCCCGGGCCTCGTCGTCGGATCCGTAAGACCCACTTAACGCGATTGAGTCACGCCATGATACATCTCAAAATGTGACCTATCGATCTGGGTCATTTTGCGTCAGGTCAGTAAATTCGAAAATCAACGGTAATTTTGAATAATTTTTGGGGACGATGATAAATTGGAATGAGCGAATGAAAAATTGATTCTGGCACCCCTTTTTCAATTTTCTCGCCCTCGAACAGGCTTCGTTATTTACATGCAACATGTTGCAGCAGAATGTCATGTCATCCTATATATGGAGCATTTCAAACCGATTCGACCTGGGTCTGACCCCTTACCTCTCCGATTTTGTCCGCAATTTTTCATGGCTTTGCAGTACCTCTGAAAAGCACTCAGAATTTTTTTCAGCGTTTTTTGGAGTCATTTGACTCAATAATAATTTTATAAACAAATGTACTGTTAGCCCAAATTTAAAAATGCCCTGAGTCAAAGTCGGCCGGGGTTTCCCCCTTTTTGTAAAAAGCTCTTTCAAAAAAAAAAAAAAATTAAAAAAAGAAATAGAAGGAGAAACCTGAATTGTGAAAATGTTTGGATAACGGCCTCAATTCAGGTTTCTCCTACTTTTTAAAAATTTTTTTTTCGAAAAAGCTTGTTATAATCAGGAGGAAGCCCCTGTCTACTCTGGCTCAACGCTTGAAATGTCTCATATAAAAAACGGGGTTCTTGTGATTTTTTTCAGATTTTTAAATTTGGGCTAACAGCACATTTGTTAATAAAATTATCATTGAGTCAAATCGCTCCAGAAAAATCTGAAAAAAATTCTGAGTGCTTTTCAGAGGTACTAAGGTAAACGGCCCAGTTACTGACACTGTCCCGGAATGTGACACCGACGGCTCAATTTTGATTGCCATAAATACAGTTTTTTTTCGAAAAATAATCTAATTGCGGGCTAATTAAAGAGAATTTTTCACTTTCAATTATTGGAGAAATACACCTTATAGAATTAAATATTTAAAATAGACATGGACCAGTGAATAGTACAACATGCGTCTCAATTGCTCCGCAGCCGCAGTCCTAGACGAAACCCAAAAGCTACGACAAGCGACATACACTGCGACCTCGATAATCGGTACCTCGATCGTTGCAACTGCAGCGTAGTGGGAGAAGCGCCAAGCCAATCGCGTCAGGCTGCCGTCAGCCACCAGCGGCGCAGAGACGGTTCTGTGCAATGTGCGCAACCCCACTTCTTGCAAGAGCCGGTCTCGACGGATTCCGATTATCGAGGTCGCAGTGTATTGTGAATTTTGTTCGTCATGCAAGTATAAAACGACATAAAAATGGTATCAACATCTTCAGCAGGAACCAGACTATCGACGAGATAAGAAATGATTTAACTTTTGGTTAGGTATTTATTTAAACTCGCGGTGTCAATAACTGGGTCATGTAATTGAGGTTATGCCCCTGTTGTTGAGCCTCGATTTGTCACCTGTTGCAACGAACAATAAAATATCAGAAATCCGACGCCGCGGCTCTAAAAGTGTCACTAACTGGGCCGTTTACCTTACAAAACCATAAAAAATTGCGGACAAAATCGGAGAGGTAAAGGGTCAGACACAGGTCGAATCTGTGTGGAATGCTCCATATATATATACACACTATATATATATATATATATATATATATATATATATATATATATATATATATATATATATATATAGATACACAGGTGGGTCGAAAGAAGAAACCTCACCTATATCTCTCGCGGTCTCTCGTGATGATCATCTCTCTCACGAAGCGGGGTCCGAGCGAGACCGTGACGTAGACCCCTAACAATTTATGTAAAAGCATTCTAGGCATGATTCACGAACTAGTTCGCGGACTATACCAGCCTATCTCCGTGACCGCCACCGGGCGAGGGCGCATATGATGCAGCTGTGACCACAGAGAAACGAGAAAGAGAATGAGAGAGAGAGAGAGAGAGAGAGAGAGAGAGAGAGAGAGAGAGAGAGAGAGAGAGAGAGAGAGAGAGAGAGAGAGAGAGAGAGAGAGCGAGAGCGAGGGAGAGGGAGAGAGAGAGAGAGAAGGAGAGAGAGGATGATGAGGGTGGTCCATGGCATACTTTCTTCTGCGTCATCATGAGAATGAAATGAGCCCGGCCAATTTCTTCACTTTGTACATAAAAAACGGTGAGAAAATTCTTTAAATACCAAAAGAATTATTAAAAGGCATTTTTCAAATTAATTTTTTTATCTAATTAATTATTATGTTTTATTTTCATTAATCACTTTGCGAAGAATTTGGATTTAAAAAAACCAAAAACTTGTAAACGTTGTAATGTGAAAGTTGATTTTTTTTAAAACAAAGAATTTTGAAATAATACCTTAAGGGCTTTATATTTGACAAAATTTACAGCAATATCATTTGCAAACGTCCAAAATTCTTGTAATTTTGTACTCATCGATGCGATACTTGAAAAAAAGACATCCAGACTTAGAATTCTTGAGTCGCAACCCAAACAAAAAAATATCGCGAAAGTTGGGAATTTGCAAATTGCTTGATCATCATTTTTTTGCTACTCGCGAAGCTTCCATTACGGGGAATTCAAAGTCGAGAAATATCGCTGGAAGAAAATGACGAAGAATCAATGTGAAAATTTTTAATTTTCACGATCTCACCTTTGTTATGGAATCAAAATTGGATATGACGTGTTTTTAATTTTCATCCTTTTCTATTGAATTTTTTAATCGTGGTGGAAGATTGAAAAATAAAAATAAAAAAATAAACAAAAGATGCTGGTATAATTTTAACCTCGAGGAGGATCTTATTTGCTTTTGTCTTCATTGTCAGGGACTCATTCCATGGGAATGAGTATGGGGAAAGAGAAAGATGGGCGCATCAGGGACGAGGTCGCGAAATGTCCGGTAAAACGTGTGTATGCATCCAGCAAAAGCGTACAGGAAAACGAGTCTTGATCCGGGCTCTTGGTCGCGTTTAGTATGTGTATATACCTATATATGTATATATGCATATATGCATAAGGAAATGTGGGGCAAAATGGGCACTGTGAGGAAATAAGGCAATTGGGACGTTGCACATAGTTGAAACTCGTTTCTTCTAATAAAAAATAGTATTCATATAAATTTTTGTTTTCGAAAATCAAGTAAACGAGGAAAAAAGTTGAAACATGATTTTTTTCGCTTTCAGGCCTTTCACATCACTTTAAGGCGGTATGCGAGTCAAGAATTTTGAAAAAATCAATTTTATTTTGCATACATTCAAAGTTTAGACCTTTACGAGTATATCCTCGAAAGGAAATTTTTTAATTCCAATAATTTACGGAGTTATAGCTATTTTAATGACGTAGCAATGACGCCCGTCACGTCGGAGCAATCGGACTAGAGACGTTTTTCTCAAACCTACTTTTCTCAACACGGCTGACAAGATATCTCAAGTTCAACTCTACCGATTTACTTTAATTTTTTTTATTAGAATTATTTTTTTTACAATTGTAAAAAAATTAAAAACTATGAAAAAAAGTCGAAAGTTTTTTGTTTAGACAGCCGCCATTTTGCAATTTTTTTCCGTTTTTTCTGAGATAGGGGCTATAACGACACTCTTACTATGACCCATGCTGGTCACCACGGGTCAAATTGACCCGAGCTCTCACTTTGAGCTCAAATATCTCTAACTATCCGGAACCTCTTTTTTCTTAAAGCACCATATATTGAAAGTAGTATTTTTTTTCTTGAAGTACCATATATTGAGAGCATCGTGTAGAAATTTTTCCAAAAAATCTTACGACTGCAAGAGTCACAATTTTTTAAGTAAAAAACCGGATTTTTGAATCTTTTTTTTTCATGATTTTATTTTATGTAGATGTTAAAAAAAAACAATTTTTTTATATACTAAAATGTTCAAGGATAATTCCTATATATTTTAAAATCAATCAGATAGGTACTTTTTTTTGACAACCATCCAAAAAGTCGGTCGGGTCAATTTGACCCAGTGTGACCAACTTAGAATTATTTTGAGGTGTGACCAGCGAGGGTTAATTAAGAATTTTATTTTATTTAATTATTTATTTAATCGTGTTCACCAGCTTATAATTTATTAAAATTTCATTTTTTTTCTCGAAATTTCTTAAGTTTATTGTCAAAATATTAACAAATATGTTGCAAAAAAAGAATGGTAAAACGAATATATTTTTGTATCGAGCGCGACAAAATGATCCTTGCTATGAAGATATTTTGGTAAAAGTGATTTACCATATTATGATCAGCGTATGTTGGGTTGTTTTTTTTTTAAAGCGCTGAGTCGACAATTTTTTTTTAATTTTTCCAACTCTTCATCGATGATTGACATGAGAATGTCATTATCTACATTCGATTTGGCACGAGGATTCTATTTTGGAATATTTACCCTCGTTACAATAATAATTCCCTCATTTTAGGGATTTTTTAAATTTTTAATAGTTGTTGATCATTTTCGAGCGTGCCCATTTTACCCCACATTCCCATGTAAACATATACATGGGCTCTATAAGTATAATCGTGGACATATATAGTCACACGCTGTTTTCTGCCAGCCGGTTGTGAACGAGAGGGAAAGATACAGATACTGTCTGACGAGCGGTTGAATTGAGAGTGCAGCAATGGTATTACAACGAGTCATACAGTGATAGGTGTAGATGGGCACTTTGGCAACTCTACCAGTTTTATCTCTCTTGAAAGAATGCAAAGTTTTTTTGAAAAAATTCTCCATCGCTATGAATCTGCAGATTTGACCATTTATTGCCAATTCTAGACCCAAACCTGCTGGGCAAAAACTCTGCGTATCAACAACTCTATCAAAAAAAACTCTACCCACTGAAAATTTTGCCCGAAAATGTTGCGCACCTTTAGCGAGCAACGAATTCTCGTGTCAACAATTCTACAGAGCAGCACAACTCTACCCATTATTAAATTAATGTTATCTCACAAAAATTTAATTGAACGACTCTACCCAACTCTACACCTTAACGACTCTACTTTACAACACCTTTACCTGAGAACAATTTTATCCAACAACAAATTTGGGCAAATAAAAACTCTGCCCAACACCAACTCCTTTCAACAAAGACTTAACACAATAGCAAGTTTATTCAACAAAGACTAACCATCAAACTACTTTACTATAAATCAACTCTACTTGTATAGTCTTTATTTGAAGACTTTATTTGGGTAGAATCGTTAATTAAAGACAATTTCATTGAATGACTCTACCCAACTCTATACTATAACGACTCTACTTTACAACACCTCTACCCAAAAACAATTTTATCCAACAACAAATTTAGGCAAACAAAAACTCTGCCCAACAACAACTCCTTCCAACAAAGACTTAACACAATAGCAAGTTTATTCAACAAGGACTAACCATCAAACTACTTTACTATCAATCAACTCTACATCTATAGTCTTTATTTGGGTAGAATCGTTAATTAAAGGCAATTTCATTGAACGACTCTACCCACCCCTACACTATAACGACTCTACAACATCTCTACCCAAAAACACTTTTATCCAACAACAAATTTAAGCAAACAAAAACTCTGCCCAACAACAACTCCTTCCAACAAAGACTTAACACAATAGTAAGTTTGTTTAACAAAGACTAACCATCAAACTATTTTACCACAAATCAACTCTACATGTATAGTCTTTATTTGAAGACTTTATTTGGGTAGAATCGTTAATTAAAGACAATTTCATTGGAGGACTCTACCCAATTCTACACTATAACGACTCTACTTTACAACACCTCTACCCAAAAACAATTTTATCCACCAACAAATTTAGGCAAACAAAAACTCTGCCCAACAACAACTCCTTCCAACAGACTTACCGCAATAGCAAGTTTATTCAACAAAGACTAACCATCTTTATATAAATACTTTACTATAAATCAACTCTACATGTATAATCTTTATTTGAAGACTTTATTTGGGTAGAACCGTTAATTAAAGACAATTTCATTGAACGACCCTACCCAACCTTACACTATAACGACTCTACTTTACAACACCTCTACCCAAAAACAATTTTATCCAACAACAAATTCCGCCAAACAAAAACTCTGCACATCAAGAACTTCATCGAACAAAGACTCAACTCAATAGCAAGTCCATTCAACAAAGACTAACCATCAAACTACTCTACTATAAATCAACTCTACTACTCTACTATAAATCAACTTTACTTAAACACTTGATTTGAGTAAAATCTTTATTAGTCTATCCAACAAGGACTCTACCCAACAAACTACTCTACTGGAAAACAACTCTATTACGTCTTTACCGAAATACTTTCCTTGTGTAGAATCGTTAATTAAAGACTCTACCCATGCGACAACTCTACCAAAACATGAGTAACCCCGAAAAAGTGAAGAAAACGGTGAATCTACTACTATAAAAACATCACTAGACACGATCAGCAGCTAAAATGACTCGATGCAATGACAACTCTACCAGATAAGACTTTACAGAACATTGCAACCGAACTGCAAATCTACAGTATGACAATTCTTTCGTTCGACTATTCCAAAATATGATATCGGATAAATTCGCCAATAACTAACCACGCCAGTGAGTTGCAGCTTGGTACAGTTTTACACTGAGCAAAAAGTTCAGTTAAAACAACTAAATCCATTTAGTTGAAAAAAATTTAGGTGATTCAATATTAATTTGTTTGAAATAATGAAACTATAATTAATTCAACAAATGCATTTGGTTAACCATAAGATATGAGGTGAACGAAATTATTTGGTCAATTTCCAGATACAGTTTAGTTCAATTTACACGTTACTGAGTTGCTGTACAGAAATATTTCGTTGATTTCTAGTACATTTTAACTAAGTAAATTTAGCTGTAACAAAAAAACAATTCATATTTTCAATCCCCCATTTTATTTGGTACAAAGATATTTGTTTGATTGAACTAAAACTTTGCCCATTCAAGCAACGATTTAACCGATGTAACTAAAACTTCCACTGTATCTTTGTTGAATTACCAAAATGATCTCGTTGAACATCCGGAAACAAAATTTGGTTGAGTCAAACAAATTTTTGCATTTTCAACAAATTTTTTTTCTCAGTGTATAATTTCTCAGGGATATCCTGATCCTTCTCATTCGAGAGTTTTGTTTTACATTATTGTTTCTTCGGTAGAGTTTTTACTGGTAGAGTTTTGCTAACAGAACAATGTACGAGCATGCATGTATAAGTATATAGCAAAGAAAGAGGAGAGATAATGCCGGTAGCTTCCGCGAATTCTTACACACGTGAATGCACAGCGTGACGCATACACGCGAATAACAAAGACACAAAGCGTCAATTACAATCACACACGTGAAAGACGGCAATTCGAATTCACAAAGTTAGATGAATGGATTTTTTTATTTTTTTATTAATGTCATTGAGGTATTTGATTTTTAAGAAATTTTCTTTTTCAAAATTTCAGTTCAAATACGTTTATGTACGTCTCTTAAGTACTATTATATATGAACGCGTATAATAAATCGGCGGACTTGTGCAATCTGTTAAATCTGCATTCATAGATTGTTTGCGGGTACTTATAAACGTATATAGATTAGGGCGACTCAAAAAAAAAAATGTTCGCAAACAGGCTCAAAAATTTTATTTAGGTATAAAAAAAGACCTACTAAAATGTGAGCTCTTAATATTAATATTAACATTGTCCGCATCACACTTTTCGATTTTCCATAAGAATAACAAAAATTGTTCTTATGTCTTCTGATTTTTATAAATAGCAAACGATTTATCATACGGGAAATCTGCAGACAGATTTTTGTAGAGAATTTAACGCTCTACAAAAAAGGTTTCGAGTAATTTTTTGATAAGTCCACTCGTTCAAAAGTTATTCGATGTAAAAGTTTAATTTTTCCTAAAATTGGCCGATTTTTGGATATTACATCGGAACTGTTAGTTTTATCGACAAAATTTGGATGAAATTTCATGGGAAACAAATCAAACTTTCGAGAAATGTTAACCAATGGTTCTCACTATAATAATAATAAAAAAAATAGAACGCTTTAAGGAAATTGTGCAACAGAAGTTTGCTTACAAATTTTATTTTTTTATTAAGAAAACGACATTAATTGTAGTATAACAGTAAATTTCTATTCGATTTTATTTTCAAATAAAAAAAAAATAAAGAAACTGAATTGTTAAGATAATTTCTGCTGCACAATTTTTTTAAAGCGTTCCATTTTTTTTTGTTATTATAGTGATAACTATTGGTTAACATTTCTCGAAAGCTTAATTTATGTTTCACATGAAATTTCATCCGCATTTTGTCAATAAAGCTAATTCCTGTGTAATATCCAAAAATCGGTCAAATTTACGAAAAGTTAAACTTTGACATTGAATAACTTTTGAACAAGTGGACTTATAAAAAAGTAATTGGGAGCATTTATTACAAAAATATGTCTATAGATTTCCCGTATGATAAATCGTTTGCTAGTTGCAAAAATCAAAAGATGTACAAATAATTATTCCCACGTCATTCTTATGGAAAATCGAAAAATGCGATGCGGACATTGCTAATAATAATATTAAGAGTTCATATTTTAATAGGCCTTTTTTTACATCTAAATGAAACTTTTGAGTCCGTTTGCCTATTTTTTTTTTTTTTTTTTTTAATCGCCCTAATATATCTATATATAGTTTATAAATGCAAGTACTGCAAGCTGAACGCGTTTCGTTGATATCTTGCACATGCAGACAGATGTTAAATGCACCGAGGGCAGAATTCGTGAATACATAAATATATATGTGTACATGGTATATGCTAGCGTAATGCCCGAGCTCGATTGTGCCAATGCACTTATAAATGCGGTATACGCAACGCGAAACGGTCGTAAGGTGCTTCCTCTCCACCTTCTTCTACCACCTATATCGCGATCTATATCCTCCGGTTCTCCAGGTTGGAGGGGAAGGTCTTGTTGTTCCGAACGAGCAAGCGGAAAGAGGAAGAATGAGAGGAGAAGTGTACGGAGAGTGAGAGAGGGCAGGAAAGACGGAGAGAGAGAGAGAACATTGTCGAGAAATGGGGGAAAAAAAGGAAAACGTTGAAGAAGAAGCAAAAGGAGAAGGCGACGAAGAAGAAGAAGGAGAAAAATGAGATAAAGAAGAAGAAGATAAAGAAGAAGTGACCGAGGAAGGGATGCAAGTGAAATGTCGAGAATTCCGCGCCTGCCATCGGCACGATCCCACCACCGCACCAATCCCACCATCCTTGCGAAGGTGGTGGGGGTACGCCCCCATGCGCATGCGCTCTTCGACTGCTGCTATACGACTCGCCTCAACTATACGTTCACGCTCGCTTTCGACGCTGCACGCGCGGTTTTTCTTTTTTTCCCTGCATTTAAAAAGGATTTTAGTCTTTAACGAAGCAAAGAAACACTCTGGAAAGAGTCTCAAGTGTATCTTTTGTCCGGTTTTTTCGGGGCTCGCGTCACTTTAAGTTGGGATAACGACGACAAAACACTTTGGGCCGTAAAAAATCGCGCCAAATTTGAATTTATCGTCAACTCGGAGAAACAATGTCTATCAGGTGAATCTCTCCTATTTTTTACAGGCACGATTGCCTATAGATACTCTGTGGAAAAGGCAATTTCAACGATTCCAGGGCCGTAAGAAGTGTTTGTGCTTTGGTGTTGCCTTTTTTCTCGCTCTTTCGCGCTTTTTTCTCGTCCACTCGAAAAATCGTGCACACATACGAGAATAGAACGATCTCGCGCGCGCGCGCCGAGAAACTCGGTGTGTATGTGACGGCGCCGCGGGTGCGTGGTTTGTGCGGGCGCGAGATAGAGCGGACGTTTCAGTTTGAGATACAGAGCGAGCGTTGCCGAATAAGAGGAGAAACATTTGATTTGCCCGCGGGAGTTTCACGAGCAAGATCCCGCGAGCATCGTCGTCGGTGATATACATATATATATATTTTTTTTTCAACCAATAAATCGAACGAGTGTTAATTCCCAGATATATATATATATATATGTATATATATTTCGTGCGGCAAACGTGAACGTTAAATCGTCGTCCTCGTCGTTTAATCCTCGTGACCCGGTTAGCCTTGCCGCGTGAACGAGGCGAGCGAGATTTTCTTCTCAATTTCATTGTATCATTCGAATTGAAGAGAAAAAAAAACGAAGAAGAGAGATAAAATTTTTGCGACGATCGTCAGTTTCGTTGTTTTTTTTTGTTTTTCGACGCTTCGCTTCGAGAATATCGCGTTACACACCGAGTTTTTTCTCCACTTTTGAATTCTCGTATTCTACGTTGGTTTGAGTGATGGCGCAGCTGATCAGCGTCAAATTGTCCCGGTTCGACGGTTCACCGTGGGGTTTTCGTCTTCAGGGCGGAAAGGATTTTGGCACACCCCTCATCGTTCAAAAGGTAAGTGACGATTTTTTTTCTCTTTATCAACGAGTTTATTTTTATTTTATCTATAGGTATGTCAGTGTGAATGAAGAAATATATTTAGAAGAGAAAGATCGATAGATCTATTTGCGGGTTTTTCCGAGTCAATATCCGGGGTAATTATATATTGTAGTTTGCATCTAAATGTCGATCAACGTGTCAATTAATTAATCGTATATCCGTTGATATAGATTTTGTTGAGCTGTAGTAGTGATAGATCATACATCATAGATCATAGTTCATCTCTAAAATAGATGGATCATCGATAGATTATCTAAATATATATCATCGATGATCTATATTAACATCGATTATTTGTGGTCGATAAATCAGTAATCCATGATCCATATACCAATGGTCTGAGGGCTGTAGATCAATGATCTAGAATATAAAAATCAATACTATCGGATCTAAAGAACGATCACATCATATCTAACACAATGATCTAATGTGTATGTCGATCTACCGAGAATATAAGATCTATAGATCAATGTAGAATCTGTAGATAACGCATGATAGATCTACAGATTAATGTTCAAGGATCTACATACTAATTATTTGGGATGTGTCTATAAATGATCAGTGATTTCGATCGGAAACCGATTGTCAAGGATCCATGATCATGATCTAGGATTTTGATGCACATATCCAACGATATAAATCAATGATCCATTTATTCACGGTCCACTATTTATTTATTCAGGATTTTCTGTAGATTCATAATTTGTGATTGACGATTCATCAGTGATCCATAGATCAATTTGTACAAAAATCGCGCGATTTTCAATAATCGCTATCCTTAGATCGATAGATCATGGCTGATTTTTTTCGGACATCGATTTTCTGACGAAAAATTATGTTTTGGATAAAACCTATCCACAGTGAAGATTATATAAATCCAATCTTTGATACTTTGATTCTCGATCATTTTCTACAATAACGCGAACTACGTATTATGAGTATTCTTCATATCGATATCACTATATCGATCGAAAATCGATTACCGAGGATCTATGATCATCATCTACGATTCATGATCCGTATATCCAACTACATAAATCCATAATCCATATATTGACGATTCATCAGTGATCTATAGATCAATTTGTACAAAAGTGCACGATTTTAAATCATCGGTATCCTTTGATCGCTAGATCATGGCCAAATTTTCCTATACATTGATTTCCTGTCGAAAAATAACGATTTGGGAAAAAACGGCCCACAGTAGAGATTACATAAATCCGATCTGGGATTCTCGATCATTTTCTGCAATAACGCGAATTACGTATTATGGATATTCTCGAAATCGATCGAAAATCGAATATCAAGGATCTATGATCATGTTCTACGATTCATGATCCATATATCCAACGATATGAATCCATGATCCATAAATTCACGGTCCATGATTTATTTACTCCATAATCCATAGATCATAGTCCATAGATCAATTTGTACAAAAATCACGCGATTTTCAATCATCGGTATCCTTGGATCGATAGATCATGGTCGAATTTTTTCTTACATCGATTTTTGGCCGAAAAATTACGTTTTGGGAAAAAGCGGTTCGCAGTAGAGATTATATAAATCCGATCTTTGATTCTCGATCATTTTTCGCATTAACGCGAATTACGTATTATGGATATTCTCGAAATCGATCGAAAATCGAATATCAAGGATCTATGATCATGTTCTACGATTCATGATCCATATATCCAACGATATGAATCCATGATCCATAAATTCACGGTCCATGATTTATTTACTCCATAATCCATAGATCATAGTCCATAGATCAATTTGTACAAAAATCACGCGATTTTCAATCATCGGTATCCTTGGATCGATAGATCATGGTCGAATTTTTTCTTACATCGATTTTTGGCCGAAAAATTACGTTTTGGGAAAAAGCGGTTCGCAGTAGAGATTATATAAATCCGATCTTTGATTCTCGATCATTTTTCGCATTAACGCGAATTACGTATTATGGATATTCTCGAAATCGATCGAAAATCGAATATCAAGGATCTATGATCATGTTCTACGATTCATGATCCATATATCCAACGATATGAATCCATGATCCATAAATTCACGGTCCATGATTTATTTATTCCATAATCCATAGATCACAGTCCATAGATCAATTTGTACAAAAATCGCGCGATTTTCAATAATCGGTATCCTTGGATCGATAGATCATGACCGAATTTTTTCTTACATCGATTTTTGGCCGAAAAATTACATTTTGGGAAAAAGCGGTTCACAGTAGAGATTATATAAATCCGATCATTGATTCTCGATCATTTTCTGCAATAACGCGAATTACGTATTATGGATATTCTCGAAATCGATCGAAAATCGAATATCAAGGATCTATGATCATGTTCTACGATTCATGATCCATATATCCAACGATATGAATCCATGATCCATAAATTCACGGTCCATGATTTATTTATTCCATAATCCATAGATCACAGTCCATAGATCAATTTGTACAAAAATCGCGCGATTTTCAATCATCGGTATCCTTGGATCGATAGATCATGACCGAATTTTTCTTACATCGATTTTTGGCCGAAAAATTACGTTTTGGGAAAAAGCGGTTCGCAGTAGAGATTATATAAATCCGATCTTTGATTCTCGATCATTTTCTGCAAAAACGCGAACTACGTATTATGGATATTCTTGCTTGGGGCTTTGATCCTAATGATTTTCGGAAATGTTATTTTGGCATCTCGAAGAACGAAAGCGACGACGATCGCCGGGAAATGAATACGAGGAGTATCTTAGACGAAGGTATATAAGAAGAAGACGAGGAGGAAGATGAGCAAAAAGAAGAATATAACAGCACAGACACACGTCTATCCACGAGCGAGTAATAGTTACGTAAGGGAGTCACGTTGAAAGCCAAATTTCACGCGCATCGACAGAAATCGTTGCCAACCACTATCCGTCTCTTTCTCTCTCTCTCTCTCTCTCTCTCTCTCTCTCTCTCTCTCTCTCTCTCTCACTCTTTCTCTTACCCTCGAGGAGACAAGATTTGGCAGGATGTCTCACGCCTGTAACTCGAGATGGGCAGCACACGACGTTTATTCGACTTTGAGCTCCCGCTTATTATCGGCTCGACTCTTCAATCGAAATTTCCCTCTCTGCCATGTTTTTCATTCCCCCTGTCTCATATTTATTCGTATTTTTATCAAACTCGCAAAAATCGCGGTTTTCACCTTGAATATTTCACACGAGAGAATCTTCGATGACACCTCTTTTTTGGGCGGGAATCTCAGCGTCTGACATTTGGTTGCACGAGTCCAAAAAAAAGACAGGACATTCTTTTTCGTTATTTATTTTCCACCCAGGAATTTAAAATTGTTTTTTTTTTTGCAGTCTGAGCTAATTTTGAATTTACATGGAAATCTTTATAATTTGTTGCCGATGATTTATGGTGAAAAAAGTTAGATGGACATTTTGATAAATTTGCAAAATTAACGAATTTGCTGTTTATTAATATTTATTATACAAAATGGGTGTGGAAAAACTGAGGTCTCATTTTTAATGGCTCGAGGTCTCATTTTAACAATAAACGATAAATTGGCATAGTAAATTATTTAATGATAAATTGGCGAAATTAACGAATTTGCCGTTTATTAATATTTATTATAAATAAAATGGGTGTGGAAAAACTGAGATCTCAGTTTTAATGGCTCGAGGTCTCATTTTAACAATAAATGATAAAATGACGTAATAAATTATTTAATGATAAATTGGCGAAATTAACGAATTTGCTGTTCATTAATATTTATTATATGTAAAATGGGTATGGGAAAACAGAGGTCTCATTTTAATGGCCTCCAGGTAATGTGTGCAAATTGAGGCGTTTTTTTGGGCTCTAAGCTTACCCCTTAAGTCTGGATGACGAAAATGATCGAGGAAGATCGTTTAAAGGGAGAGAGAGAAAAAAAAGTGGTAATGATGAAGTTTGCGCTCGAAATTTCCCGCGAGGAACAGAGAGAGAAAGAACGAAGTTATATGGACGACGGGCTCTGGTAATCCGAGGCAAATTATTTGGGTGTTCTATTTCGAGAAGGTGCCTTTGCGAAACTCGCGAGCCGGGGCCAGACCCCGTGTGCGCCGCGACGCCTCGAGTCTTGCTTCTTCTTCTTTCTACCCCGCGCGCCCTCTATCGTAGTCACCGCGAAAATAAATTTTACACAAATATAACCCTCCCTTTTTCTATCTCCTTCGTTTAAAGCTATTCGCGCATATCAGCTTCCCAAAAGTCCTCCTTGAAAAGAGAGAAACTCTTTTCGACATCCGTCAACTATACTTAAATCGGGAAATCGACTGTCAAATCCCACCACGAGAAGCAATACCAAAAATTAGGGGTGTGCCAAATAATTCAAAGTTTTGAACCCATTTTTTTCAAACTTACTTGAATTTTTTCAATCTTATTTTTATTTTTTTCAATAATTGTATGAGGATGATTTGTCCAAATCATTTAAAAGTGAATTTTTGAAAAACATTTTTTTAATAATTAAATTGTAAATAACTAATACCCTTGAATTAGGGGAGGAATTTTTTTTTGCTACATTTCAGAGTGAATTGACGTTTATTGGATATTTTGTCAGATTTTTTTATCAAACAAAATTCTACGAACCCCGATTCTTGTTCTCAGCTTCAACCCTTATTTATTCGCACACCCCTATTAAGAATTATATGAAATCAGCAGTGAATTTTTGAAAAACATTTTTTTAAATAAAATTGTAAATAACTAATGCCCTTGAACTAGGGGAGGATTTTTTTTCGCCACATTTCAGAGTGAATTGACGTTTTTTGGATATTTTATCAGATTTTTTTATTAAAAGAAATTCCACGAACTCCGATTCTTGTTTTCAGCTTCAACCCTTATTTATTCGCACACCCCTATTAAGAATTATATGAAATCAGCAGTGAATTTTTGAAAAACATTTTTTTAAATAAAATTGTAAGTAACTATCACCCTTGAATTAGGGGAGGAATTTTTTTCGCTACATTTCAGAGTCAATTGACGTTTTTTAGTTGTGTTATCAGATTTTTTATCAAAAAAATTCTTCGAACGCCAATTCTTATTCTCAGCTTCAACCCTGATTTATTCGCACACCCCTATTCAAAAATATATGAATTCAGCAGTGAAATTTTGGAAACATTTTTTTAAATAAAATCGTAAATAACTAATACCCTTGAATTAGGCGAGGAATTTTTTTTCGCTACATTTAAGAATGAATTGACGTTTATTGGATATTTAGTCAAATTTTTTTAACAATAAACATTCTACGAACGCCAATTCTTATCCTCAGCTTCAACCCTTATTTATTCGTACACCCCTATTCAAAAATATATGAATTCAGCAGTGAATTCTTGAAAAACATTTCTTAAAATAAAATTGTAAATAACTTATACCCTTGAATTAGGGGAGGAATTTTTTTTCGCTACATTTAAGAGTGAATTGACGTTTGTTGGATGTTTAGTCAGATTTTTTTTATCAATAAACATTCTGCGAACGCCAATTCTCATCCTCAGCTTCAACCCTTATTTATTCGCACACCCCTATTAAAAAATATATGAATTCAGCAGTGCATTTTTGAAAAGCATTTTTCCAAATAAAGTTGTAAATAATGAATAACCTTGATTTAGGGGAGGATTTTTTTTTCGCTGCATTTCAGAGTGAATTGACGTTTGTGGAATTTTTTACAGATTAGACAAAATACAGGAATCCGGCGTGAATTTTTGAAAAACGTTTTCTTTTTAAATAAAATAAAATAAATTTTTTTAATTAATTTGAATTAAATAATTAACCCTTGAATTAGGGGACGAATTTTTTGTTTCGCTATACATTTTAGAGTGAATAAACGTTTGTGTGATATTTAATCAGATTTATTTTATCAAAAAAAAAATCACCGAACATCAATTCCTTAACCTCAGCTTCAACCCTTATTTCTTCGTACACCCCTATTTAAAAAAAAATGAACTCAGCATGTTTGAACCTCGTATTTTTCGTACGAATGTTTCTCCGCGGGAATTTGACGAGAAAAAATCTCGCACGATTTTACAGATAACATCCAAAATCGTTATCAGCATTAATACCCGTTTACAATGTGATCAAGTTTTGCGATATCCCGTTTGACTAAAATCACAAGAGGCTTATCACTGTCTGCAAGCATATGAAATACGCTTTCTTCTTTGAATTCCTCCAATATTTTTGAGATAAGAGAACATTCGCGAATTGGTTTTGCCGTTTATCCGATTCAATTATCGATATCAAACTTTTGTATGATAAAAATTCAGTGATCGATCAGTTCCGACAATTCACCTTAAGGCGAGGCTAAATACCGACATTATTCCTGAAGCCCTACATTATCGACTCAAAATCGCTGTCCAAACTTTTTCCAATAGCAGTGGATGAAAATCAATTAAATTTATGAATTAATGATGAATTAATTGCAAAATGCAAATGCGAAACATAAATCAACGTTTTCGTTAATTGCCACTGACTTGTCAGACAGTTTGGATAGAAGTCTGATAAAAGTAATGTTTATTTCATAGGAATTCCACATGGGGCTGCCCTCTTTCGGATTTCTGTGAACTTAATTTCGCCATTTTTTTTTCGATAAAACACGAAATTTATCAACATTTATCGCGTGATTTGGATTCCAAACTTACGTCGCGGTTTTGTCATAAAATAATGTCAAAGACGCATCGATATTCGTACTTTGGTGTTGGTTATGGAGCCCCACTCTTGGTTTTAGCCGAAATGCCGTAAAAACATTATAATTTAATATTTTCAATTACAGATTTTTTATGACAATCGGATCTGTAATTTTTTCTTTCGTTTTCCGAAAAAAATTTAGTGGGGCTCCATTTGTGCCATAATTCTGATGATACTGCCAAAATTTTATTGATTTTCATCCGTTCGTGCCAGAGCAAGTTTGGAATCCATTTTCGAGGTGCTAATGTCGGTATTTAGCCTCCCCTTAATTCTTATCTGAAAATTTCTGGCAGAGAATTCAAAAAAGAAAGTTTTAAAAAAAATGTCCAAAGCCGCAAAAAATTTCGATGAAAAATCTTATGTCATGGATTGGCAAGTTGAAATATTATTATTATAAAAAAACAATAAAAATTAATAAAATGGGGAATATATAAACTATAAAATTAAGTTATTTTAATTATTAAAGTATGGCAGTTATATAAACAAATCTGTGAGGAATGCAAATGGAATATCTCATCGATGACATTTTTTTTTCTCTGCAAAAATATTTCTGGAACTATATATTAAGTCTATTCTCGCACGTGCTCAATCGTTTGTCATGAGCCGAGTGACATTTACTTAACAAAACTGTGAAGCTTGTCAGCGATTACTTTATACGACGTTCGACAACGTTCAACCAAATGGCTCGGCGTATTTGTCGTTGTGCAAAAATGAAGAAAAAAAGAAAAATCGAAGTTAAAACGAAAAACCAAGTCAGTTAAATTCCAACAAAACCGCGTCTCTATTGCCGGGACGTCTTGGCAAACGTCAAATTTGCGCTGGTAAAATATGCGTGGATAGTCAGACAGAAGTTTCATCGCTGTGACGGCACTAAAGGGGAATAATGGGGCAAAATGGACCACCCTAATTAATTTGCAAATTTATTCCAAATCAAAATATGGCTTTGCACCGCCATATTTAAAATTAGTGATCTTATTGATTTTTACTTCTATTTAGCGATAGACTAGTTTTTTGATTCATCAAGCAAAATATTTCAATTCGATTAAAAAAAAAAAAATTACCCAGTATTACTGTCAGAATATTACAAAGAGAAATTTTCATGTTCCGAAATTTTTTTGACACTAATCTTGAACTTTTGATGATGAAATAAACATGAAAAATTATATTGTCACGGATCTGATTGAAAAAATTTGCAATAATTCACAGATAGTATTTTCAGTTAGAAATGCATTGAATTTTGAAAATATTGAGGTACGATACGAAGGCAAAATGTGGGGTTCACGAAGTATGTCTCATTGAATATTTTATGCACATTGCAAATATATATACATTAGGGTGGGTCAAATGAAATGACTAATTTTTTTTTCCTCGATATAATGAAAAATGTATTGTTTGGCATCTCAAAAAAACCCTCTGCAAGTATTAGCACTTCATATTTAAATGAAGAGGTCAATTAAGGGTCAAAAAAAAATCGGTGATAATTAGTGATTATTATCATCGATTATTTTTTGAACGGTTAATTTTATCGATTAGACACAAGAGAGCTTCTTTGTAGAGCATCGAATGTTCTACAAAAAAGTGCTAAAAAAACTCTCCTAATCTCAACGGTTAAAGTCTAATAATTCCAAAGTTAAAAAAAAAATCCTATGTTATTTAAATGGGAAATAAAAATTGGCGATGAGGGACCTCTTAATTTAAATATGAAGGGCTGATACTTGCAGAGGGTTTTTTTGAGATGCCAAACAATACATTTTTCATTATGTCGAGGAAAAAAAAATAGTCATTTTATTTGACCCACCCTAATATACATATTGCGATAATGGCGTCGCATTATCGCTTCGTTATGGTCATTCGCGTGGGTTTTGAAGCACACAAATTCTGCAGCGTTTACGATTGGCGACGCCTCAGTGATAAGTGATAAGAAAGCATTTTTTCCTTTTCCAACGCCCGTCCCAACCACAAGCGATGTGACCAACGTGTCCGCAATTACAAAACCGGAAGTAGAGACCCAGTTCCGCGTATATATCGTGCAACTATGATAGCATGGAGATTCAAAAATGTTCGACAATTCATTTTAAAGAATTGCGTCGATTCAATCGCTGAAATAAATTACGAGTATTTCATTTTTCGTGGGCAATTTTTCATTACTAAGCCTGTGAAGTTTTGTAGATACAAATCTTAACAATTTAAATATTTTGGACCAGGATTTTGAAAAAAATTTTTTTTTTGCACTTTCAAAATTCAGACCTTTGAGAATATATCCTCGGAAGGAAAATTTTTAATTCCAATAGTTTACGGAGTTATAGCTATTTTAGTGACGCAGCAACTATATGCCCCTCACGTTGGAGCAAATTGGGCTATATATAGACGTTTTTCTCAAAACTGCTTCACTCAACTCGGCTGACATGATATCTCAAGTTCTACTCAACCGATGTACTTCAAATTTTTCAATCAATCTTTAATATATATAACTCTCTATCGTTTCTACCACTTTTGTATCAAAATTATTTTTTTTACTATTGTAAAAAAATTAAAAACTATGAAAAAAATCATCCAAATTTGAAATTTGCACATAGCTTCCTCATTTTTTTTCCGTCGTTCGTCAACCCTCCTTTATGAGGGAAAAATAATCGGTGATAATTAGTGATTATTATCACCGATTATTTTTTGAATGGTTAGTTTTATCGATTAGACACAAGAGAGCTTTTTCGTAGAGCATTAAATGTTTTACAAAAATGTGCTAAAAAAACTCCTAACATCAACGGTTAAAGTCTAATAAAATTCCAAAGTTAAAAAAAAAAATTCTCTCTCTTAATTTAAACATGAAGGGCTAATACTTGCAGAGGGTTTTTTTGAGATGCCAAACAATACATTTTTCGTTATATCGAGCTTCACGAACGATGGAAACAAATGAAGAAGCTATGTACGAATTTCAAATTTGCATGATTTTTTAGCAATTCCGTTAAATTACATTATTAATTGTTTTTGTCATCGAGTGTACTGGTGCTAAAACAGTGAACTCGATAGCTGCTAAATTATGAAACTTAGTGTTAACTAGTATTTTTCAATAATTTCAAAAAAATTTGGAGAACGAACCTTTCGAGCGTTTTTCACCAAATTCAACCCTAACCATTCTTGTTATCTACTGGATTGGTGCAAAAAAAATTAGTTCGATTCTTCTAAAAATACGAATGTTGAAGCGGTAACTAAATTTTTTTGAAAATTAAAAAAAAAAAAAATTGAACCGAACCTGTCAAGCTATTCTTCTGAAATTCAGTATTATTTTTCTTTGTCATTGAATGTATCGTCACAAAAAAATTCCGCTCGATAGATGCAAAATTACAAAAGTTAGAGAACTTACAAATTTTTTGCGAAAAATTAAATTTGTTTTTAAACCGAACCTCTTGAGCGATTTTTCCCAAATTTAATCCCGACCGTCCTTATATTATGAAGTGTATCTGCACATAAAATTTCAGGGTGATAACTGCAAAATTACCAAAGTTAGATGAACCACGAACATTCTATAAAAAATTGAAAGTCTCGCCAAACTGTCGAATATCTTGCAATTTGAAAAAAAAATGCACTGAGTACAGGGACATAGATGGTCCACTTGTATACCAAATTTCAAGTCGCTGGCCCAAACCTTTCTCCGGATATAACCATTTTAAGGAAAGCACAAAGCGTACACACACACATACATACGCGCGGACATTTTTTCTAAATGCCTTTTTGGACGTTTTGGGACATTTTGAACATACTGATATGAAAATTTCGAAAAAAAAAATTCGCGAAAACCTTCTCGTTTGCTTCCTTTATGAGGAAGCAAAAGAGTCGAAAAACGCCGTTTTTTTATTTAGACAGCCACCATTTGCAAAAAAAAAATCCCGTTTTCTCTGAGGTAGGGGCTATTTAACGACATTCTTACTAATTAAGAATCTTTTTTTAATTTTGTATATGATGACTAGAAGGGTTGCAATCGTGTCAGCCAGCACACCCCTTTTTTAGCCCCAACTTTACCAGCTTATAACTTATATAATTTTCATTTTTTTTCTCGATTTTTTTTATGTTTATTTTCGAAATATTAATAAATATCCCAGATAGACAGCATGATTATCACGCCGTGTATACATTTAATGAAGCAAATTTTCCAGTATAGTGGCTACACGTTGTGATGCATGCCCATGAGTTCATTTAGCATGATAAATTTACAAAACATTTCGATCTCATCATGTCGTTTACAAATGCATCATCCGTTGACTACAAGATGAACTCATAAGCCGGATAATTTACATTCTGCAATGAACATTTGCAGATGCATATCATATGAAAGCCATTCAATGATTTTTTTGGTGTATTTACTAGGTTAGCATTGAAAGTATACATGCCATGCATGCAATATGATGGCGTTATGCGTGTTTCTTAGTTATACATTCGATGAGCGCAATATGACGGCTGCAAAATCACTGCAAAATGACACCATGTTGTGACGAACTTCGCAATTGCAAGTCCAAAAAATTCATTAAAGTTAATAATGTTCACCAACATCTGAGAATTTTTGCAAATCACGGTCGCCATATTGAATTTTAAAAAATTGTTTTTATTTATCTTTAAACAAAATTATTTTAATTAATTTTTTTTTAATGTTTCAATTTTGTTGTTTTATATCTCAGTTTCATATAAGCAAACAAACTTTTACAAAAGTTGCACTATTTTTCATCATTTTTTCAATCAAATAGAACCCCCATTTTCAATTCTACAAATTTCCCTATAGCTTCGATTGAGATATTCGAATTCGCGAAACTGTAAAAAACACTAAGAAATTGACTTTCACGAATATTCCATTTTTTTGAAATTTTGTATGCCATATTGAATCGTCTTTTTTTTTTATTCTTAATTTATTAATTACTTTCATTTTTAACTGTATATATATAATATTCAAATGTGACTCGTTTTCCCTGGCATGTCACCACTGATATATCATGTAAGTGAAGAAAATTCATAAGTACTCGGTAGCGTAATCGGTAGCGTGTTACGTTGTTAGGTAGGATAGATAGGCAGGTCGCAGGTTTGAATCCCACTGAAGACAGAAGAAATTGAAACATAATAAAACGGGGACTTTTTAAAAAAAAATTTTAATGTAATCGGTTCAGAAGCTATGTAAATGCAAAAATATACATAATAAAAAATTTTGCAAGCAATAGAAATTAAAAAAAAACCGTATGAAAATTACAATAATTACAATAATACCTCACATCCCGACGGTCATATGAGCTTCATATGAGAGCAACCAATTTCACCACGGTATGACGTCAATATGATCTTCGTATGAACACCACAATTTCGTCACGCCGTGACTGCCATATGAGCCCCATATGATGTGTTATTGTCAATCATCGTATGATGCAAATATGACTTCAAGGTGAGCACTCATAAGCGACACACGGCTGTGAGTGTTCCTATGCGTCATAGATGTTTGCAATATGATGCCAATATGAGCTACATGTGTCTATCTGGGATGTTGCAAAAAAAAAAGAATTTTAAAAATACATATTTTTTTTATTGAGCTCGACAAAACATTCAAAATGGATGTCTCCAGACCAGAATACCGCCTTGAAACGCTTTGAGTAACCCTCATTTTTTTAATCAAAAAATATCGAAGAAATAATTGCTTTGTTAGAGGTCGACTTCAAGCTTTGACAGAAAATTCACGAAATGGTAGACTCTTGCCAAAGTACTGGATACACTTTATCAAAATTAACTCAACTAAACTGAACCCCTTAAAATATTTTTATTCGTAAAATTCTAGCGATTATTTTGAGGTTTTTTATTATCACAACCAACAAGATTAAATCACTATTTCATCATCATCGCTGATAGACCTTTATCGATATATATTCGTGACGCATCATCACACTCATATCAGCATAAAGACGTATCAAAAATTCAATAACAAGCTCCCGTGGGTCGATGTAGGCAGATTATGCTCTAATCTCATCAATCATGAATCGAACGTTCGATTTCGTCGTTTAAAAAGAATCAGCTATCATTAAAAAAATATCAAAATAAAATTGAAAATCACATTGCATCTATTTATCGCTCGATTTAATTCATCATTATTTTTCTCTATTTATATTTTTTTGCAAGACTATTCTAAAAAGACTTTCTAAAAAAAAAAGCAAGGATCGAGCGTGATAAAGTCGATCAAAAATACGTATGAAAAGATATGTCAATTTTATGAAAAAAACATCTTATAAGTTCTTTCAATTGACTATTTATCCCTCGATTGAATCACCTCCTTTTTTTAACCTTGACAATTTTTTTGCAAGGTCATTCGAGGCTAAAAAAAATTAAAGAATCGAATCGACGAAGCCGATCGAGAAAGATCAATTGAGAAATTTTTCACGGTCATAGAAATAAATAAATTCTGCAAATTCTTTCAATTATTCGGCGTCTTTTTATCGCTGGATCGAATCACTTTTTTCCTCTTTCTGTTCGTGTTTCCATTTTTTGCGAGATAATTTTACTTATTAAAAAACAAAAACAGAGATCAATCGAATCGATAAATCCAAACGAAAATTATTTATCGATAAACTCAATTACTGTGGAATAAATCGAATGTCAATTTGAAGATAAATTATTTTGCATTTTTTAATTATGCGTTGCTCGTTCAATGGGTCGAATTTGCATTAGGTAAAAAATAAGGATAACTCGAGTAGCGATAAATCGAATCGAAAAATCGAAAATGGGACCAGGTCGACAAAAGTCGAAGTCACAATCTTTCGATAAAGTCCCTCGACGATCGTTTTTATCGGACTGGAATAAAACGTATCCAAAAGGTCAGATATACTTCGATCTTTATCTAGCCAAGGGGGCAAAGAAAAGATCGTCGCTTGTCCAATGGGGAACCCCCGTTGTCCATTCTACCTCCAACGTTTTCGTATTTGCCGCATGAAAATCGTTACATAGAATCGGTAATCTCCTCGCTCGCAAATCGATCTTGAGAAGCATGTTCGGCGTGGTGTCCGCCTTGTTAATCGAAGATTTTCTATATATATTTATATAAATATATATGGGTCATTCCATGTCAAATCGACTAATAGTTGGAATCGACCTCCTTCAATTTCGATGAAAATTCGTCAGAAGTTTTCTTTTATCATAAAACAAGTATCGAAGGAAAAAAAGAAATTTTTGTCGAAAGTTATGCAAAATTCAAATTCTTACCATTTTTCAAGTTTATATTTTAAATATCTCGAAAACTATTATAGTTACGGAAAAATCGTTCTGGTTCCCCCTTAAGGTTGTTGAGATCCAAATCGCAAATGATGAGGAAATTCTGAAAATTTGGTATGTTTTTCAATGAAGTATTTAAGAGGTCGTGTAAAAATTTCACGACGATTTGGAAGATCGTTATCGAATAATTAAGATTAACAAATTAAATAAAATTAAATGTAGTCTTATGGAAACTGATATAACTTTGCGATAAGTTTTTTTTTTGGTTTCTCAATTTTTTAATATCTACAATATACTGAAAGCAATGGAGAGAAAACGAAGTTTATTGATAAATATTTTTTTATTTGTTTAAAAAATTGTTTTTAACAAAACGTTAATTTCTTAATAACATGCTTCCTAATCGTCGTGAAATTTTTACATGACCTCTTAAATACCTCATACAAAAACATACCAAATTTTCAGAATCATCATTTTTTATTTTAACCCTTAAGGAGGTTGAAGTAATGATGATATAATTCTGAAAATTTGGTATGTTCTTACATGAAGTATCCAGGAGGTCGTGTAAAAACTTCACTACGATTAAGAAGCTATTTATTGAACAATTAACATTCAAAAGTTTCATAGCTTCTAAACAACCTTAAAACGTACACGGGGGGATATGAAAAAAAAAAATATTCTCAAAAAAAAAATTGAAAAATGATGAATTTTGAATTTTTACAAATCGTAAAAATCCACGGTCAACATTGAATTTTTGGTTCAATTTTTTTTACATAATATCTTATTGTACTGATCTTAAAAGACCCTGAAATTTTCAGAAAGGTGTTTTTTTCAAAATCAAGAATTTTTGAATTTTCGTAAAAAAAATTTTCTTTTTTTACCACTAAGTTAAGTGAAGTTCAGCAATCATGTAATTTTGTTATTTTGAGCAGTAACAAATTCAATTAAGGACATAAGAATGTAAAAACAAAAACATAATTGCTCAAAATTACAAAATTACATAGTTGCTCAACTTTAATTAACTTCGAGGTAAAACAAAATTTTTTACCAAAAATCAAAAATTCATATTTAAGAAGAAAAAAAACACCTTTCTGAAAATGTCAGGATCTTTTCAGATCAGTACAAGGTATAAAAGAAAATGTATATAAAGAAAAAAAAGGTATATAAAGAAAATGGAACCAAACATTTAATGTTGATTTCGAATTTCCACAATTTAAAAAAACTCAAATTTCCCCAAATTCGTCGTTTTTCAAAGAAAAAATTCGGAATATTTTTTTTCGTAACCCCAAGTCTCTTTGAGACGAACCCAGAACGATTTTTTCGTAACTGTAATAGCTTTCGTGACATTTAAAAAATGAACTCGAAGAATTGAAAAAATTTTGAATTTTGCATAACTCTTAAAAAAATTCGTTACAATTTTTTTCCTTCGGTGGAACTTTGTTTTATGATAAAAGAAAACTTCTGACCAAATTTTAAGTTGAAAGGGGTCGATTCCAACTATCGGTCGATTTGACGCGGAATGACCCATATACGTGTGGAAGAGAGTAACAAGAGAGACACTTTCTCGGTGGGATAGAAGATCTGGAAGACCATAAGTAGTTGTTCCTCCTATCGGAACACGCGGCCACGTTATCGCAATGGCTATCGTGTTTCGTTAATCGAACGATCGGAAGATCCTCGATCCTTCGCAAGCTCCGCTTTTCTCTATTTTTCTCTCTCCCGCCCTCTTTTTCCGTATCATACATGACGCAAGATCAAGAGGCCGTATCTTTTATCCCCTCAGAGGAAAAACCAAGTCCCCGGGATTTTTATCAGAGCGATATCTAGCGACCGATATCAGGAAAATATATATAAATCGTTCACGTTGGCAAAAGACAAGGATCATCATGAGAGTGAAAAAGGGGTTGCGCACGACTATCCAAGAAGCAAATGTTACAAAATACACGAGTACTTAATGTCAATCGAAGAGAAAAATATCCGCGCTATAAACTCTAGCGGCGATTGCTATCTCTCGGTCCTTATAAAACCGTGGAGGCCTGACTTGATACACTTTTTTTTCATTCGATTATATTCAGAGTCTAACGTGCAATCTAGCACGAGAGGCACGCGGTAATAAAATGTACATTTGTCGGGAGAAATATGCGGAAACAACATTTTTCTTCGCTCCGAGAAATAGATTTTTGCCATTTGGCAAATCGTTGTTGTATCGATGTCAATGGTTTTTAGGGTTCATGCCTCGAAAGGAAAAAAAAGGGAAACTTTTGAAGGTCCTACTTTAGAATGCCAAAAAAAGCAAATTTTTAAGATTTTTTTCTCAGTTCCACTATCGAATATGACTACACTGCGACCTCGATTCTCGGCACCTCGATCTTTGCAATTGCAGCGTAGTGGGGGAAGCGCCAAGCCAATCGCGTCGGGCCGCCGTCAGCCACCAGCGGCGCAGAGACGGTTCTGTGCAATGTGCGCAACCCCACTTCTTGCAAGAGCCGGTCCCGCACAATTCCGATTATCGAGGTCGCAGTATACAAAACTATTATTACAACATTGTTTCATCCTTCGAAAGTACAAAACAAACATTTATTTTTTATTTCCATTTTTTGAACAATTTATAGACGGAGCCAAAGTCGAAAATGTCTTGGCTCATGGCCGACAGTTAATCTCATTATTGGCAAGTTTAAAACAAAAGAATAAAAAAGCATTTTATTGCACTCCGTGCGCAAAGTGCCACTTTTCGCACGCTGCGCGTGCTCAAACTGGCACTTTGCGCACTCGTACAATAAAATTTCGTACGATACTAGTGCGAGAAACTTTTTCTCAACTCGTGTGATCGCCTTCGGCTCATGCTGCAAACTCACACTCGTCAGAAAAAATTTCATCGTACTCGTATCGTAATATACTATTAAAGAGGAAAGTTTCTTACGCAACAATTAACCACTGTTAATGAAAAAACGATTGAAACAAAAAAATGGCGGATGTTTGAAATGAAAATAAAAATTTAATTTTTCGCAATTTATTTCAAACATCCGTCATGTTTTTTTCTTAATCGATTTTTCATTAACGATGGTAAAATGTTGTGTAAGAAACCTTCCTCTTCAAAATCCTTTTTTATTTTTTCGTTTCAGATATGCCAATCCTGAGATTAAGTGTTGGCGATGGCACAAGACATTTTCGACTTTGGCGCCTCCTATAAATTATTCAAAGATTCAAAATAAAAAATAATTTGTTTTTGTATTTTCGAAGGATGAAACAATGTTGTAGAAATAGTTTTATAGCCATATATGAAAAAGGAGTTGAGAAAAAAATCTAAAAAATTTGATTTTTTGGCGCTTCGTTCATTTTTCGTTCATCAATATATCATCATCTTATATCATATGAAAACATTTCCATATAGTTATGCTCCCCAATTGAACCTGGGTTTTTGTTAAATTCTAATCGAAAAATAAAAAAATAAAATATTTAACGTATCTTTAATTATGTGTCTCTTAAGCTTCAATGAAGCAAAATTAAAATCACACCGGTGCTTTTCAACTGGAAAAAAGCGCTCGTTTCAATGAAGCAAATGGAATATTAATCCGATATGTAAAAAAAAATTGACAGCCAAAAAACTGAAAAAAAAAATAGTTTTTATTTTTATTCGGCCCCTAGAGTTTACTAAATGTTATCAAAAATTTAACTGAACATCGTTCAACACGTGAGAAACGTTCGGTAAATTTTTCAACTTGCCTTTTTTCTTCGTTCACTGAGAATTAAATGTGCAGTTACTCCGTAAAAAGTCGACGCTTCCTTTCCATCGAAACTCGTTCAAGACAAAACTTATTAATTTTATTGCCAGTGAACAAAAAATAGAGGCAAGCTTAAAAATTTACCGTACGTTTTAACCATGTTGAACAATGTTCAGTAAAATTTTTGATAAAATTCAGTAGACCCTAAGGGCCGAAAAAAAATAAAAACAGTTTTTTTCTCAGTTTTTTGGCTGTCCATTTTTTTTTACATATCGGATTGTTATTCCATTTGCTTCATTGAAAAGAGAGCCTTTTTCCAGTTGAAAATCACTGGTCAGATTTTAATTTTGCTGTATTGACACTGAAGAAACACATAATTAAAGGTTCGTTATATATTTTATTTTTTTATTTTTCGATTAGAACTCAACAAAAACCCGGACTCAATTGGGGTCCACAACCACATGAAAATGTTTGCACATGATATAAGAAACCGATATATTGATGGACGATAAATTTTGAGACCCACAACTGAAATCTGTCCCTCTACCGCTGATATTTGCCGAGCCCCCCCCCCCCCCCCTCCCACGTGAGATTTGGCGAG
Organism: Alloplasta piceator; assembly: GCA_946863875.1. Classification (NCBI taxonomy): domain Eukaryota; kingdom Metazoa; phylum Arthropoda; class Insecta; order Hymenoptera; family Ichneumonidae; genus Alloplasta; species Alloplasta piceator. The sequence goes on along the minus strand of OX333077.1, from coordinate 19,315,100 downwards.
ATTCGGCTCGACCCCCCCCCCCCTAAACGCCTCACGTAATTAATGGACGTACCATGGACGTACCCCTTAATATGTACCAATTATTATGTGTAAAAACTTTTTCTTCCCGGTTTCTCAGGCACTTGTGAAGATTGAACGATATTTCAATGTCATTATATAAATTGCTATCGAAATCGTGAGCTAATCGACTACGTATGTTTGCCTCTTGAGATTTATGTGTGCATGCGGAAGAGAGAGAGAGAGAGAGAGAGAGAGAGAGAGAGAGAGAGAGAGAGAGAGAGAGAGAGAGAGAGAGAGAGAGAGAGAGAGAGAGAGAGAGAGAGAGAGAGAGAGAGAGAGAGAGAGAGAGAGAGAGAGAGAGAGAGAGAGAGAGAGAGAGAGAGAGAGAGAGAGAGAGAGAGAGAGAGAGAGAGAGAGAGAGAGAGAGAGAGAGAGAGAGCGAGAGAGAGAGAGAGAGAGAGAGAGAGAGAGAGCGAGAGCAATTCACGATTAAAAAAATAAGGAGAGCAGAGAACAAAATTTAGCTAGAATTTTCACTCAAACAAATCAACGAAAAAGCTATTTCCTCGGACGCTGATGAGTGTGGAAGAGGAAAAAAAAAGGGAACGTTTTGAGGATGGCGCCAGACGCCACTCGTCTTCACTCGGTCGATTTCAGACGCATGAGAAAACTCGATAAATCCTATATATATATTAGGGTGGTTCTTATTTAGAGCTTGGACGATTTTTTTATCAGACGCCCCCCAAATCGACTGCAAATAATTCAAAAATCATACCCTAATTCTTTCAGATTTTTATCTAGACTCCAACCCCTCCCGAAAAGAGGGTAGATTTCCCCATTTGAAATTCACGTGTTTCGGCCATATTCTCAGAATATATTTTATTCTAAGTGTAATAATTTTTTTAAAAATCTGTAACTGCAAGATTTTAGTATTCAATGGTGCTACTATTTGAGGAAAAATGCACACTATCATACGGGTCATTATAGACGAATTGCAATTTGTCTAAAATTCTAATACGGGTCAATTTAGACGAATTGCAATTCGTCTAGATTAACCCGTATGATACTGTGAATTTTTCCTGAAATAGTAGCACCAATGAACACTAAAATCCTGCAGTTACAGATTGTTAAAAAATTATTACACTTAGAATAACATATCCTGAGAATATGCCCGAAACACGTGTAAGTTTCAAATGGGGAAATCTACCCTCTTTTTGGAAGGGGTCAGTCTAGATAAAAATCTGAAAAAATTAGGGTATTGTTTTTGAATTATCTGGTGTCGATTTGGCGGGAGTCTGATAGAAAATTGGTCCGAGCCCTAAATAAGGATCACCCTAATATGTATATATAATATATCACTGAATCTAAGCTCCTGACGACGTTGAAAAAAAAGGTAGAACAAAAAATTGTGACGTTGAAACGTCGTGCGTCAAAGAATCCCATCACTAAATACTTATATATAATTCCCACGAAAATAAAAAAAATAGAAGTAAAATATAAATAGAATATATTTAGAATATATCGAATACATTTCATCCGAAAAATTACTCATTCCATTCACGCTAATATATGTCGAAATATTTCGTTAAAAAATATAATGTAAATAGGCAAATATTTTTCCTTAATTTTTACAATATACTTTAGATATATTATAATATATTTTCGATATATATCAAATATATAACCATTTCAAGAATGCAGACAATATATTTGTGTAGACAAAATCCGTTTTTAATGTGCGGAGTATAAGAGAGATGAAAACTACTATAAATAAAAAACAAGATTTGGGCTATATTTACGAGAATTCGTGGCCTAAATAAAGTGTCAGGGGCGTAAACGTCGCGACCTTTGCTGAAATGCAGTTTTGCCAAGTTTTACGACGCCGCAACTCTTAGCGGAAAATAGTTGAATTTTGAAGATTCTGAATTTTTTTTTAATCTCAAAAAATGTGCCAGAGATTTGAAGAATGGGTCTTCGGTCGTGCTAAGAGTGGTGAAAATTTCGTATTCGATGATTCAGACTCGCCTACTCTCGGTAAAAATGATCTTGAGAGATATTAATGCGTCACAACGTGCAGTAAAGGCGTCACTGCGACGCTCTTTTATTTTGAGAATCACAGGATGAGGAGAGACGTCGCGATGACGATGATGACGCCGAATGACGAAGACGAGGTTCTGCCGTTGCGGAGGCGCCATTTTTCACGTGGACGTTTTTGGCCCGAGCTTCTTTCATTGCTATATAGTTAGGGCACAGCAAGCAAATACCGGTGTAATATATTATGAATATATATATATATATATATATATATATATATATGTGTGTGTGTAACGCCCTCGCAAAAATGTCCAAGGATTACGCGAGAGCTTGCACACGGTACGAATGTATGAGCCAGCAAACGAGAGCTTGCATTGTGAGTTCTCCGACTCGAGAAGAACTTCTCCCTTTTCTTCATTCCGTACGCGTAATATGCACCGAGCAAACATAAACATCCTTCATCCGATGCTGCAACGTTCGGATATACCGCAAAACGTCGAAAGCTCGCACGATTTTTCAATTCACATCGGGGAAAGTAATTTCGAGCGTTAAGGGAGGATTTTCTTCAGTCGGTACTGTTTTCCGAGTTTGTTCTTCGACCTTTCAAAGGTTTTTCAGTAGAAAGTAAAAAATATTTTTTTTTCTCCAATTATCCCGTAGTAAAAAACTCCATTCGTCGCCATTGAAAAATCCCCATTCATTCCCCATTGGTTATTTTGGCAATGGGGAATGAACGGGGATTTTTCAACGGCGATGAATGGAGTTTTTACTATACGAAAGAATCTCCATTGCTGTTCGCCACTCATTCCTCATTGCCCACAAAACCAATGGATATGAATGCCGAATTTTCTAAGGACATTTTCGCCATTGAATTCCCCATTTGAAACGGAATGGGGATTATCCCATGGGGATTCAATGGAGACAATCTCCCTAGTTAATTCGCCATTCACCTTCATTGGTTTTTGTGGGCAATGGAGAATAAATGTTATCATCAATGGAGATTCTTTCATATGATTGCTATATATACATGGAATTACGCATTAAATAATCAAATGATGTAAGTTATCAGTAAGTAAGGTTAATCATAATGCTAATATTAGCATAACGACCAATAATTATATACGCATTATATATATTATTACATTTAATAGAAATTATTGAAGCTCAGAATTGAGAAAATAGATTGTAAGTGTATTCAGATGACGATTGATAATGAAAGTATATACGTTTCTCCTCTCACAAATCGGGTTGAGAAGGACTGATAAAATTATGTGTATATGTTAAAAATAAACGGTTTTAAAAATCATTTATCCCAAACGTACGCATACTTGATGAGCGGTTTATAATATATTTTTTTAAAATTACTTTCGAATAATTTCCGAGCTTATGCTAACATTAATTGACCATCGATATAATCATCAGCATTTATTACAATTGAAGAAAATATTTGGTTCATATATGAGAATCAGCGACATCTACTCTTACTTAATTTTATTCATTCACCGCCGTTTGAGAAATATCGCATTCGGAAAAATTCTCATCGATCGATGGGGTCAATTGTTCAGCATTGAACCTCGAATATGGATTGCAACATCGTTAACGAATGCTGCTCATCATTCGATCAGTCATCAATGAAGTGACATTATTGGTAAATGTTGATCATTGTATAATTCGTAGGTACTTATTATTCAATGGGTATCCTTGGTAAATGCTGATCATTTCATCGTTAGCCGCATTTGGGTTCCAATGAACATCTGTGGGAAATGCTGATCTTTCAGTTCATCCGCATTGACTTTCCAATGGACATCATTGGGTAAAGCGGATCATTTCGGTCATCAGCATTTACCTTCCCATGGACACCATTGGGCAATGCTGATCGCTCGATACATCCGCATTGGCTTTCCAATGAGCATCATTGAGTAATGATGATCATTCGATTCATCCGCATTGGCTTTCCAATGAGCATCATTGAGTAATGATGATCGTTCGATTCATCCGCATTGGCTTTCCAATGAGCATCATTGAGTAATGATGATCATTCGATTCATCCGCATTGGCTTTTCAATGAGCATCATTGAGTAATGATGATCATTCGATTCATCTGCATTTGATGTTCAATGGATACCCATTCACTGATCAATGGTCAGCCCTGTACGCCAGTGACAAATGGGGAAATCTCAATGGGTCCCCATTCATTGTCCAATGGAGTCGTATGAGGACCATTGGTTGCCATTGGCGATTCAATGGAGTTTTTTACTACGGGATGAAGACTACACCCAGAAAAAAGATCCAGTATATTTAACTAAATCCTAGTTAAGCCAAATCAATTTTTTTAGTTGTAGGCCGGCCTAATACAACTCTATTCATGTAAACGATTTTTTTTTTTTTTTTAATGACTTACTAGGAAAATGTATTGCGATCTAAAATTTTTTTATTTAATATTAATAAATATTATTTCAAACTGAACAAATATGTATTTAAATGGAATAATTTTTGTTTTCAATATTTACACAATATATATTTTTAAACATTTCAATCTTTGAATGCATATCTACACAAATGAAGTCTACAATCTCGTAAAGCTTCATCTTTTCTTTAACAGAAGAGAAAAGAAAAAGACCCTTTTCTATGGGAATCCTTTTCGGGGATTCGACCATCTTGCGTTTTGCCGCAATGTCCAATGTATTAAATATCCATACTGAAAAATAAGGATATCAAACATAGACGAGCTTGGAAAGGATATATAGGCGTCGAGAGGCAGGTTCGCTTGTGCGAGAGGTAGCCACCTGGCGGATTTTTGGGGTACTGACAAATCTGCAGATATGATTGGATGAGATTACGGGTGAATAGGTATTTAGTAACAACGAATAGAATTTTTTTCAACGCCTGTTTCTCGATGACAGGGAATTCAAATAAATAAATATATTGAAAGTAAATTTGACCCAAAATTGGATGGAAAGAAAATTTTCTTTAGAGTAACTAAAAAATAATCAAATAAACGATTATAGTACCTACGACTAGATCTTTTTTCTGGGTGTAGAAGACATAGGAAAAGGAGAAGAGTAGAAAACTTGAAAGAATCAAAATACTGGAACATTTGCTCGAAGACT